>OY804602.1:33341054-33892535 GCA_963680895.1 Fragum sueziense
AAAAACATGCGGCAGCAGAAAGCGCATAATTTTTCCTCTTTGTAAGCATACTGCCGACATTGATTGAAAAATTCCGACATCGTATAATACTGAAAATGACCACATTATGGGTATTCTACCTTAACCCATTACTACACATTGACGTCTTTTGACGCACCACAAGAAAAAAGCTTACTGAAAGCATTGTGGAAAGTGAAGAAATTGCTTGTGACAAGCAATTTCTTCACTTTCCACAATGTTTTCTAACCCAAAATGGAAATATTTCTAAAATTTCATCAACTTTCAATTGTCGTCTGCCACACCTTTCAAATTCGAAGAGTCAAAAATTTTTGCCATCTGGGTAAAGGGTTAACATAAAATACAGTACCTGTGCACCAAATATGCATCGTTTTAATTTCACTATATCATCTTGGTGTAAGATATCTTCTCCTTTAGGAATTTCTCCTCTACAATAACAAGAAACAATGAAATCTTCTGAGTAACCCATACCAACAATATGAAATTTCAAGGTGCGATTCTAAGTCTTAAACTTCTAAAAACATCAGTAGATTTCGTTACTGAGATTCTGAAATTGATAAATCAAAACATAAATAAATAAACCTCCATGAAATTGTTAAACTGGTAAGCAATACTGGATATGGGCTCTGTAACATAGATCAAATCAGATTCCAAAATTTCAAGAGCCTTTACATGAATATCATTTTTTTCTCAGAGATGCTGATTAAACTTATGGGTCAAAATGGCCCACATGTATTCTTCAGTGCAGCTCTGCAATCTTTTACAAATGTACCCCAATATCAAGATAGACATCTAAAATGACTAACCAGAACTTTCACTGGATGGCCTATGATAAAGCCCCGGGTCATAAAATTTAGATTTGAAATTAAAAAGCTTTTACAATCACAAAGTATGTCTGAGGATAAATATATATATGTGTTTTTCTAAACTATCTAGTCTTTTTTCAATATTGATGTAGAACTAAATGCAGAATATCACTGCTTTTCTTCGAAAACCTCGTATCTGCAGCTTAAGACAAGCTGCGGATGCGGGATTTTTGTAGAAAAGCGATGATATGTGATTTTTTGTTGTTGTTGTTGTTGATGTTTGTATGTGATAAATAAGATATGCTGTGATATGTTATCCTATGTTATGTGATATGTACTCTTTGAAGTCTAATATATTTTAACTTTAACCAATTATTTAGATAATTTATTGGCTATGTAAACTTTGATAATTATTACAAATGTTGTCTTACCCAAATGCAAAAGTCTTGACTGTTCCCATCCCAAAATGGACCCCATTGGAAATAAGCTCTCGAGCTTTTATGGGTTATCCATGGGTTAAAAGAACAAAACATGAATACAAAGCAAAGAGTCTACATAATTTGCTCACATTCAAAATTTTAATATTTGTCTGGATTTGATATTGTGTGATAATCTTAACTAGTGCTATACGTCTTTGAACTGAATATCATCAATTTTGTTTTACCTATTTATTCAACATTTTATATATTAAGAGTCTTTGTATATGTGTGTGATCTTACAACCCGAATAAAATCTTATCTTATCTTATCTTATAAGCCAGGCCACAAGATGTATCCTGGCTTATGGCCCAGATTTTTCTATTGGTAATTTGTTGGCCCATACACAAAAGGTTCCAAATACAGTCGACACTCGTGTCGAAGTCAGAGGGGCCGTCAAAACACCTCGATATATCCGGAGTTCGACTCATCCAATTTTGTTCGACTTCGATAAAGTTGATATTTGACTGTTTTTGAAACTAATCAAGTATGATTATTATTGAAATATAGTAGGAAAAGGAAAGAAATTGCTCGTTTCGAGCAATTTCTATCCTTTTCCTACTATATTTCAATAGCTATATTGAGTTAGAAATTATTTTGCTTGAAAAACTTATGTCCGTTGATGAGGACGGGACCAGACTTGAACTTCGACTTAAGCGAAAATTCGACTTATCCGATGTCGACATAACAAGTGTCGACTGTAAATCAATATTGTTTTATACAGACTATAATTGGGTATATAATACTGAGCCAAGTGCGATTTAGGCCGGTAGAGCTCTTCTAGAAGTGGTAGCGCTAGTCTGGTTCTCACCTCTGATACACTACGTTGTATTTTTTCTACAATGTAGTGTATCAGAGGCCGGAACCAGACTCTTCTAGAAGAGCTCTACCGGCCTAAATCGCACACGACTCTGGAAATCCAAATTATGCATAAAAGTAGGATATGAAATATAAATGCTGCTACCTTAGACTAGTTTCGAAGAGACGTTTTCCAATTTGGTTCTGTATATGACTGACTGTTTCTCGTAACTGTTTTGAGATGGCCTGTCCTCGTAGAGATTCTACATTGTAGTTATTTGTTCTGGCAGGGAATATCATGAATGCTACAACTGTCATTTCACTGTTAGCTGTCTGCGGAAAAAACAACAACGATTAAACGATTAATGAGTTTTGTAATCCCAAATGAAGAAAGCCTTGGAAAACATTAAGAGAAAATAATTATTTGTTCTAGCAGGGAATATCATGAATGTTACAACTGTCATTTCACTGTTAGCTGTCTGGAGAAAAAACAACAACGATTAAACGATTAATGAGTTTTGTAATCTCAAATGGAGAAAGCCTTGGAAAACATTAAGAGGTTCTAGCAGGAAATATCACGAATGTTACAACTGTCATTTCGCTATTAGCTGTCTGCGGGAAAAACAATAATTAAACGATTAATTAATTAACCCTTTTCCAAACAAGAAAAGTATTGACATCCCCAGTGCCGAAAGCCTTGGAAAACATTGATGGAAAATCATGAATGCTACAACTGTGATTTCACTGTTAGCTGTCTGCGAAAAAACAACAACAATTTAACAGTTAACCTTTTTCCAAACAAGACAGAGATTTGACAACCCCCAATGGCGGAATCCTTGGAAAACATTATTTTCTATGTTATTTGTATTTACATACACATTTTCTCAATTTGATATCAAAGATTTTGTCATCTGCAACTTATCTGAAAATACTAGTAAAGCAATCTAAAATTTTGGCATTTGAGAAAGGGTTACAAAGATGTTGGTCAAATGGCCTGACCTCTTAGAGATTCTACATTGCAGTTATTTGGTCTGGTAATAACCAGCATTTTCTCCAATTGCCTTAATATTTCCTGTGTTATATTGTACACAAATCTTATCCCTATAAGTATCCTTATGAACAACCACTTTGCCGACCACAGCAGCTTTTGAAGTGGACCAGTTCAAATCTATAAATTAATTAGGGGAAGGGTTAAACAATCAAGCAAATAAATGAGCGGGATCTGGAAAAATGTCCCTATAGCAATCGAGCCTATCGTGCTTCAATTCTGTATAGGCAGACTGATCTGGAACCATGATGTTCTCAAATGCTCTAAGGAACCTTTTTCCAGACCTTGGCTAAAATGCATTACCTTCAGAAAGTGATTGAGTCTGGCAAGTGATTCGATGAATAGATCCACTCCTTTATTGGTAAACTCATACCGACCCGCAGTAAAAAAGTAGAGAGTTTTGTCAAGGTCAAAATCATAGTGTCTGAAATCAAAAGAAAACATAGGCGATAATAAATGGGAATTATTAACAATTGCAGCAAAATGTGCATGACATAATGATGAACTTATTACCAGACAACAAAATTTTAGACTGTTCCAATTTGAAAGGTGTTGCAGTCGAAAATTTCAAGTTGATGAAATTTTTAAAAAAATCTATCCACTTTGGAAAGCAAAAATTGTGAAATATGAAGAAATTGCTTGTTACAAGCAATTTCTTCATTTTCCACAATGTTTTCCAAAGCCATTATGTTGTTGGACATACAAAGGCATCAATGTGTGGGAATGGGTAAAAGGCTGAAGAATTGAACTCTTATCAGATTTTACCAGTAAGTTAATAATGGCAAAATATATTTTGGTAATCAACATTTTCTTCTTTGTCTCAATACTTCTAGACCAATCAATAAAATGCAGTAAAATTGACAACATGTTTTGTTTGATAATGGGTTATATCAATATCATTAAAGGTACATTTTTTTACAAACTAGACTGGTACCCATCGTATAACGATGTCCTTTGATTGGTTAATATACACAAACAATGAAACGCCTCGACCAATCAGAGCTGCTGTTTGACAGGCAGAATAACGCCTCGTTTGAATTAGCCTATAACTGTCACTTTACAACATAATGGTATCAGAGATGGAATCACGGCCACTTACAAGGTTGCCATGTTCACTTTTCATTTTTTCCTTTAACCCTCTCCCAAACAAGACCTGCTTTTGACGTCCCTAATAGAAAGGGCTTGGGAAAACATTGAAACAAAAGAAGAAACTGCTGATAACCAGCAGTTTCTCCTTTTGTCTCAGTATTTTCTTTAATAACATCCATTTTGTTATTTGTCGCAGTTTTTGAAATGGACCACCCTAAAATTTTGTCGTTTGGGAAAGGGTTAACTTACCCATAAAAATGGCCTTTCACAAAGTCGTGAATCTTTTCTTTATAAACAGCATGTAAATTCTGGAACTCATGGATAGCACTGAACTTCTTTACATTCAAACCATTGGGTGTTATCACATCTATAAAGAAAATAGAATTGAGCAAGGATCTGGAAAAACGTCCCTTGTAGCATTTTTGAAAATTGAGTTTGAAGATCAGTCTGTTGTCAAATGCAGTCCAATAATATGCATCCGTGCTGCTCTCTTTAAGTTACTAAAGGTAACGATGCAACTATTAGATAACAACGTGGATCCTGATCAGACTGTGCGTATGCACAGGCTGATTAGGATCTATGTTGGGCTCAAAAGCCTTAGGGGACGTTTTTCAGATCCTGGCTCAATTAGAATGATCTCTTTTTCAAACTGTTACAATTTTACAGTAGGCATCGCTGGTACCCTATCATTGACAAACAGCTGTAAACAGACGATGTGATAATTTGTTTAGGGGGCATGCTTTACAATCTGAGCATATCAGCAATTTGAAAGCAGTAACATTCATATAAAATGTTGACGAAAATGACCTAAATGATTTTTTTTTCACAAACTTTCACTGTTCAAGGACAGTCTACCCATATGCGATTGTCTGCCCTAAGGGCCCTTTTCCCGATCTCTACTCATACATTTTACCTGGTTTTTGTTTGAGTAGATGTTAGTCCTCTGATAGTTTATTATGTGAGAGCAACATGAGTCCTGATCAGCCTGTGCATATGCACAGTCTGATCAGGACTTATATAGCTCTCTAATCCCATACTAGTACATGTATTACGAGGGTTGTTCGGAAAGTTCGTAGAATTTTTTCATATGACAAGTTTTAATCGCAATTTAATCAAAAAGAATATAGGAGCACAAATTTCAACTTTTGTTCTATCAATCCCCTGTGTATTTTACCCGTATCTTACAAATCAAAATTTTACTAACAGAAATAAAACAGTATGTAAGTCATACCCGGAGCACGTCGACGTCATCAGTAACGTCAAGCGTCATTTAAGATTGACGAATGTCACACTTTTCCCACGAAGACTCATCGGCAAGATCGACGCATTATCGATGCCTGCTTATCCACTTAGTGAATGTTTCTTTATACGATTCTTCCGAAAATGACGACAATACTGCTTGGGCTTGTTTAATGAGGTCGTCAGTCGAATAAAACCGTATTCCCCCGTATTCCCCGTAACTAAGCCTTGGGCTGTTTTCGTGCACTTTTGTTTGGACCCGAGCCTTTTTTTGGCGATGAGGTACGCTTGGTTTTCCACACCAATGACATGCGCTTAGTTTCTGTGTCAAAGTGATGCACCCAGGTCTTTTCCGTGGTGATAATACTGAACAAGAGCTGTCACTGTAAGATGAAAATGCCCCCGACACCGCTTTGATTTTAAATTATGGCCAATCTATGTTCAAGGTCAAGGTCATCCAGGGGTCAAGGTCACCAAAGTATGTGCCTACAGAAAGGTAATGTACCAAGGAATGTTGTGGTAAAGTATGAAGCGAATATGTTAAGTAATAAGGAAGTTATGGCCAATGTTAAAGTTTTTGGACGGAATGAAGGACAGACGGACGGACAGACAGACGGACGGACGGACAAGTCAAATTTATGATGCCTCCCTATCGGGGGCATAAAAACACGTCTTCCTTTGTTTCATAGCGGGTAAGAAACACCTGTGACCATCACACCCGGGATTCTTTTTCACTTTTCTTTAGCAATCGTGGCACCCAACGTGCATAAACTTTAAACATGCCTAGTTCATAGGTTAATGTCCCATGTACATTGGATTACAGAATTATCTAGTACATCTGCAATCGACCTGACAATAGTTCTCCTATCACAATTAACAGTGTCTTTTACCCGATCCCTGACTAAACACACTACGACGACCGGCCAACCAAATCTAGGATCGTCCTCAATATAATCACAATAGCTTCTTCAACGCGCGTGCCACTTATACACAGTATCTGTGCTGCAATTTTTATACTTTCCTGAAGAATTGATCATGTTCAGCGTTTCTGTTGGTGATTTTTGCTGCGCGACACAAAAAATTCACAACACTTGTCAATTTGACGTCGCAGGTTGACGTTACCTCTTCAGGTCAGCGACTTCTTGATGTCTCCTCTAAAAGCGTGTAACTACTTTGAAAGAACCGATAACGTTATGAAATTTACAGGAAACTACCCCCTGACGTTGTGTAAACGATCGACCCTTTCGCGTAATTTTCATGCCAACCGAAAGTACAAAAGAGACAATGTAAAATCTGTTATACTATGTTTTACATTGTCAAGAAATGTACTGCTCCGGTATCCCGATATTGTGTTGCTACGGTTACCAATATTTTTGGTTATTATCGATATTTTCGAATAATCTTTTGGAAATAAACTCAAGGTGTGTTAAAGTATTTGTACCTTGATATTTACCTATAAGTAACAAATAACTTCCCGAACAACCCTCGTATATAGGGACATTTTATCAGATTTTTGCTCATGTGTTGTTACCTGGTTTTCTTTTAAGTAAATGTTCTGCCTCTACTCCTGTTATTTCGGACACTGTAGTAAACACATGGGAGTCCTGAGACTGTGTGTATGCACAGGCTGATCTGGATCTGTGATGGTTCCTAATGCCATATTGGCTGTTTTTTAAGGTTCCAACTCATACATTTTTTACCTGGTTTTCGTTTGGGTAGATGTTCTGCCTCTACCCCTGTTATTTCGGACACTGTAGTAAACGCATGTGATAGATGGACAGCTGCCCTCTCCATACAGTATCTGTGATATATCTGTCTGTCATTCCGAAAACTTAATGTGAAAACTTAACTTAAGCACATCCCAGGGCATTAGTGTTTTATAAACACATCTTGTTTTACCTGGTTTTCGTTTGAGTAGATGTTCTGCCTCTCCCCCTGTTATTTCGGACACTGTGGTAAACACGTGTGATAGATTGGCAGCTGCCCTTTCCATACAGTATCTGTGATATATCTGTCTGTCATTCCGAAAACTTAATGTGAAAACTTAACATAAGCATTTTCAGGGGCATTAGCGTTTCACAAACACATCTTTTTTTACCTGGTTTTCGTTTGAGTAGATGTTCTGCCTCTACTCCTGTTATTTCGGACACTGTAGTAAACGCATGTGATAGATGGACAGCTGCCCTCTTCATATATGTCGTATATCTGTCTGTCATTCCGGAATTTTAACGTGAAAACTTAATAAGCATTTCAGGACATTAGTGTTTCACAAACACATATACAGGGGTAAAAGTTAAAAATTTTGAAAAACCTGAAAACCTGGAAAAGTCTGTATTTATATAGTAAAAATCGAGAAAATGGTGCATTTTGGAATACTCAAAAACCTGAACTTCAGGCATATGCCTGAAAACTTTTACCCCTGCATATATCTTACCTGGTTTTCGTTTGAGTAGATGTTCAGCCTCTACTCCTGTTATTTCGGACACTGTAGTAAACACGTGATAGATGGACAGCTGCCCTCTCCATACAATACCTATGATATATCTGTCTGTCATTCCAAAAATTTAACATTAGCATTTTCCTAGGCATAAGTGTTTCATAAACACATGCTGTCTTACCTGGTTTTCGTTTGAGTAGATGTTCTGCCTCTACTCCTGTTATTTCGGACACTGTAGTAAACACATGGGATAGATGGACAGCTGCCCTCTCCATACAGTATCTGTGATATATCTGTCTGTCTCCAGCCTCTTTGTCTAATGTAAACTGAAAGTGATCAAAATATAGACCAATGCAATGAATATTAACAACATGTGATAATCCCATTACCACATATTGACGCTTTTTGACTCCCTACAAGATATAGGCTTTGGAAAACATTGTAGAAAATGAAGAAATTGCTTGTAACAAGCAATTTCTTCATTTTCCACAAAGTTTTCCACAAAAAAAAACCCAAACCTAAAATGTAGAATTTAATTCACTAGAGATTGCCATCTTGCACCACCTTTGCAAGTAGACAGGTCTAAATTTTTGTTGTCTGGTAATGGGTTAAGGGGTTTGCTTTATGGAGAAGCAGAAGAAAGCTACCCTTTCCATACAATATCTGTGGTATATCTGTCAGTCATCCGCCTCCTTGTCTAATGTAAATTGACACATTGTTTAATTGAATGGGGTCTAACACCATCTTTTTACACCATCCTCAACAGTAATTAAGCCATATAATTGTGACTGGAATTCAAATGTTTTTAAAAGTTAAAAACTATGCTAATATTTCCTGTGCTAAATTTTACACAAATGCTATCTTAACCCTTTCCCAAACGACAAAATTTTAGAGTGATCCACTTCAAAAACTGCCACAAATGACAAAATGGATGTCATTAAAGATAAGATCTTTGTAAAATATGGCACAGAAAATATTGATGCAAAAGGAGAAACTGCTGGTTATCAGCAGTTTCTTCTTTTGTCTCAATGTTTTCCCTAGCCATATCTATTAGGGACGTCAAAACCAGGTCTTGTTTGGGAAAGGGTTAATCAAGTGATATTTTCGTGGATGCTTTGGAAAGTCCTTATGTTTGACATTTGGAAAAAGGTTAAAAAGGTTAAATTATTCACTATTCACTAATTGAACATTATCGTACCTCAGGGCAACAGATGAGAGTGAGTAAAAGTTTTTCAAACATTTATTGTTCATCAAACCCTATGTTGTGGTACTCATTGGAATCGTCTCATTGAGACGATTCAAATGAGTACTCACAACATAGGATTTGGATTTCAAATAACAAATTTACAATTATTTCACCTGCTCTTATCTGTTGCTTATTCATACCTTATCTAGATTATTGTAGAAGTCGGAGTTGCCCGCACATAAATACCGTCCCAGTAGTGTGGCATGTGTTGTAAAGCTAGTACAGCAATCTGCGTGTCTACATCGTAACAGAATGAGGCCAACACCGGCCAACCACTCATGGAAATGGGCAAGCACAAATGCCTTCCCTTCTAGTCTTTTCCTGAACTGAAGAAATTAAACAATTTTCAACACAATGTAACTTTTTGATAAACTTGGAGTAATTAAAGCTTAGGAAAACATTGAAGCAAAGGAAGGAATTATTGATAACCAGTACTTTGTCCCTTTTCTTCAAAATCTTCTACATTTAGATATTTTCTACTCTGGCATTAGTCAATTTTGTTGACTGTGACACCTTGCAATTTGGACAGGATCCAATTTAATTGTTTATGAAAGAGTTTCATTTTCTTTATGACAGGGGTAAAAGTTGAAAATTTTGAAAAACCTGAAAACCTGGAAAAGTCTGTATTTATAAAGTAAAAATCGAGAAAATGGGGCATTTTGGAATACTCAAAAACCTGAACTTCAGGCATATGCCTGAAAACTTTTACCCCTGTTATGAGCGTCCAATTCCTTGTTATTTGTTATTCTAATCTATGAATCTATGATAAGGTTGCTGACTCTGGTCCATTCATTATTTCCCAACAGAAAGGCCAAAATTTATAAAATTTCATTGAATGTGAGATTCTCATCTGCAAGCAACATCTTTCAATTAAGACCACCCCAAAACTTTTCCCTTTTTTCCTCTGGTGAAGGGCTAAAAGGTACTTACACTAGTTATAAACCAAGCAACAAGGTTTCCAAATATCACAGCATCGTTTGATTCCCTATCATGCCAGGGTATACCTATATTCGTCTTCTCCCACAGCTCGTGTTTAAATTCATCAAGCTTCCATGCTGCAGAGCCGATGTCAAACAGCACAACTTTCGGATATCCGTCAATCAGCCATCGTCCAAAATAAACCTGTTAGAATAATAGCAATGAATGTTGTGCTTAAAATAGACTGGGTATTGATAAACTGTCTGTGTTAACTTGTTATAATATATCTCGTAATTATGGCTTGATTCAAGTTGTAATTACGGGTTTTTATAACAACACCAACAAAATATTATTGTTTGTTCAAAATTATATTACAAGATAAAACCCCTGGGTTTCAAAACTATCCTTTGGGATTAAAAATTTTATGCTTTCGGTTAAAAATCCTTAGGGATTCAAAGTTTATCCTTTCGTTGAAAAGATAATGAAAACCCCTAATTTGATGTCGACCCTTAAAGTTTGTTTGAAATATACATGTAACTGAAAATATTGAGGCAAAAGGAGAAAATATATTTCCGTTGTTACGCCCGCTTATAGACTTTATGATAAAAATTACCTTTATTCCTGCATCCCTCATCTCTGCTAGTACCTCCCTCATTACATAATGATGTGGTTCAAGCAGCTCCACTTCAGTTCGCACACAGGAGTCGTTGTACGGACCCATAAGACAGTACTGCTCACCCAGTTCATCTGTGCTCACCTGGGCCTTGGATTTTATCACAGTGTATATTCCACCAACTGAGAATAAAGATGGTCATATTGAAATAGAAATTCAGTTGAAATTGTGCAGTACTGGGAAAACGAACCCCTTTTCTTGCATGTTCAAACCGGAACCCCCTGCTCAGAAATCCTGGATTTGCAGCAGTCACTACCTAGTACCTACATTGGATTTTCCTGTAATTTTAAGGTTCAAACCACACCCCTCTGTAGCGAAATTATTTCATTTTCGTGCAGAAATTCAGTCAAAATTGTGTAATACTAGGAAACGACCCCCCCCCCCCCCCAATTTTGAAGATTTGAACCCCCCTCACAGAAATCCTGGATCCGCGGCAGTAAATCCTAACCTTTGTAAAAATTTTGATCAATTTGCAAATTTGGCAAATAAAACATAAACTACATCTAAAAATCAAACAATGCTTTGCAAAGGGTGCAAATGCAATTTCAGCGGTGGATCCAGGATTCTGTTAGGGGGGCAGGGTCGACACTAACAGTGTCCCAGGATCCCGAGGACACCAAAATTTAAGGAAGGACCCCTGAAAATCTGCATTTTACAGAGTGAAGTGTCCCTGATTTTGCTAAATTATGCATTCGGGACACCTGCTTAGCATGAGAATTTGGGGGTCATTGTGACACCCCCCCCCCCTTGCCTTCAAAGTTAAGGGTCATTTCTGCTATTTTGTGGGTCAAATGCCCTTGTACTCAATTATCAAACGAAAATCTTGATCTTAAAATTGCGTCATTTATGTCCCTCAAGCGGAAATCAGAAAAGTAAACTCGATTGGTTCTCAGCATTCTTTAAAGTAAAACAAGCTCCAAAATTGAATGCAGGGTACCGGATATTCGTAACAATTGTAGTCTGGTTCCCGTACCTGAAATCTACTACGGATTCAGTTATTTACACGAATGGGTACCAGTCTATAACAATTGATCTACTCGGTATTTTTCCTAATCATTTCTGAGCCGAGAAGTTGCGTAGATGAACAAAAAAGTAATAGAAAGAACTGGCGTCTGCTTTTATGTTTCTTTAAGGAAAATGCAGCCAAAGGAATGAAAATTAGATGAACAAATCATTTATTTAGGTAGTAATCACCAATTTTTCAATCAAAAGACGATGCACACCGGCATGTTAATAGCGTTCAGGGCCTAATATAATGTCCGTCGACGATGGCAGCGCTTTTCAGAGGGACAATACAGTACGCAAAAATTAAATGTTTTTACATTTCTTTCGAGAATTACGATAAAAGAACTTGGAATTAACCAAAGATTTTTCTCCATGTCTAGTTTACAAATCTATACCATAATATTGCAACATCTAATCTTTTCCCAGTTGAAAACCAGTCCCGACATTGAAACATGACCCTTCTATTATGATTATTTTTCTGACAGAAATCGTTTTGGGAGTGGAGAAATTACTTTTGCTCCATTTGTCACTTATTCTTTATATTTTCACTATGAGATTGACAGAGGAAATTTGCTACACAGAAAAACATTTCAATCACAGTGACCATTTATTGTGGTAACTGATTTTAGAGAGCTCTCTATTCAATTGTTTAAAAAGCTTGATTTTTGATAATAATACTCTTGTGTGATATGGATATATTTTTTATAAAGTTAGATTCCTGAAAATAACGCAAGAAAAAAATCTCATAGAAATTTAAAATCTCTCATAGTTTTTCAGCAATTGGAACATTTTCTCTCATACATTTTTTCAGCCAGAATAATCCCTGCAGACTGCATAGGGGGTTCAATCTGGATCCACCACTGAATTTATAATTTCTAGAAGTATCATGCATTTCAATGAATCTTCATTGAATCGGTCGGCACAATTCTTTCAGCCAATCAAAAACGTCGTCAGCGGACCTGCACTCATTCGGTGGAGGTGAAAGCTTCGGTCTTTTTCGTTGAAGCATAACCAACTTTCAGCATTAATATCTCGACGACTACGCCTGATTTTTAAAAAATGCGTTGGTAGTTAGAAAGTTTAAATCACATTCTTTAAAGAAAGAGTTTTGTTTATGAATTTTAACGATGGATTTTTGAAATAATCTGCCTCAAAGTTGGTATCCCGTAACGATAAAGACCGAGGTTGTACCCTCGATGAAAAAATGAAAGTGAGGCTATGACCAGGTTGGTGAAATTGCCCGATCGGGCAATATTGCCCGATCCGGCAATCTTGCCCGATCGGGCAATAGTGAAATTGAAAGAAAACAACAAAATGTCAAAAAGTTACGAAACCAGTCAGTGGCGCATGACCAAAGTTTTTGGAGATGTAGGTTAGACATCCCGTCACACATCCCAAAAGGAATTTTCCACCTAAGTAGTCCAACTTCATGCGCCCAGCATCTTTTAAGATGCATTGAATTATATAGACGCCCGTAAAAAAGAGAAAAAACTTACTTTTTCAAGCATTTACCAGCGCGAACTTTTTTCACCAACCTTGGACCGCCATCTTGATTTCAACTGGACCGGTATAAAACGCTGATAAGAGACGGATTCTGCGCTTTTCGTAGGTGACGATAATAATACAGTGTGGGCACAAAAGTTATGAGCGACTTTACCTTTAATTATTAAATGAATATGAAAAGCGAGAAAAAAGGTTGTTTCTGTGTGTATTTTTTATTCCCAAATCAAGGAATCCCATTTTCATACGACAAATCTTCTTACATACATGTACAAAACGTGTAGATCTAGTTTTGATAGTAAGCACGGGAGTTTGCAAAATATTGCAACTATGCTTATTGTCATTCCCTCTTCACCATTTGTACTGGGTGATCGCAGCAATCATTAAAGAAAAAAACATAGAGAAGATTGATTGATTAAAAGTTCTATCGTGTTGAAGGTATGAGTTATTATATTATTCTTAGTTCTGTTGGGATACCGTTTATATTGTAAACACAGTTCTTGTATATCAAATATTCTATTTTATTTGGAAAACAATTTATACATTCTATTACAAATGATTTTAGAAAGTACCAAAAAAAAAATGAAGAAGAAATGCGGAAATCGTAGCTCAATAGTTTCCACATCTTCACTAAATTAAAGAAGACTGTTTTTTATTTGTGTTGTTTGTTTGTTTACAACTTCAATAGTTTCCACATCTTCACTAAATTAAAGAAGACTGTTTTTTAATTGTGTTGTTTGTTTGTTTACAACTAAAGCAATTTACGAAACTGGTCAATAAATCGGATAATGTTGGACCAATTTGAATCCGGTTTTTAAGCAGAGAATGTGGAAAAGACCATGAATCACTTGTGTATGTTTTGGCTGCCTCATATTTCGGGAAGTACAGGCTACAACTATTTTAATTACATTCAGCAAATACAATTAATGACAACAATTCAATTGTTTTCCAACATGCAAACGTTTTCAATATAGACCATGGAAAAAGAAGAAAAGACGGATAAATAGATAGAAATAATATATAATAATATTCTTAGTTTTCCCACCACCGTTTCTTCTTTTCTTCTTTATATGACTTGTGTAATAAATATATATCGACCACGTATGTCAATGTCTGTGTGGCAAGTGACGTACTACATATACATTGCCGTGTTTATTTAGGACTCTACCCAATTAAAATTTCATGCAGCACGTGCTATTTTTTTTTTTTAATTATTTATTATTTTTCGGCCCCTGTGTGAAGCAAACAGACCAAAAAAAATCTGAAAACCTTCGATGTATATGTTAAATTTGTTTGGGGACCATTATTTTTGCACTACCCTGTACATATTTTGTCACTTCCATCTTTCGTCCATTCCGGACCATTTGGCGACAGCATCCGCGTTTTAGACTATTTCGGAAAATCCAAAATGGCGGATGGTCGACCGACTTCTTGAAAACTTTCTATTAAAAGTAAGTTTTTTTCTCTTTTTTACGGGCGTCTATATGATTCAATGCATCTTAAAAGATGCTGGGCGCATGAAGTTGGGCTACTTAGGTGGAAAATTCCTTTTGGGATGTGTGACGGGATGTCTAACCAACATCTCCAAAAACTTTGGTCATGCGCCACTGACTGGTTTCGTAACTTTTTGACATTTTGTTGTTTTCTTTCAATTTCACTATTGCCCGATCGGGCAAGATTGCCGGATCGGGCAATATTGCCCGATCGGGCAATTTCACCAACCTGATGACGTCATCCCGACTGATTCTATGGAAAGTTAAAGTTCCGACACAAACATTTGAGGGGAAAAGGTGTAATGACTTTTTCTCATGGCATGCCTTGTCCATTTGCTAAACATTCATTGCCTCTTATGGAAAGCATTAGTATGACAAAAAGTGACAACTAACCTTTATTTGCAACTTCCCATGCACATTCGAAAACCCATCGATTTTGTGCGGCAGCAGTTGCACCTCTGTCCATAACATTGTCCTCGTCATCATGTGCATGTTTGTCCCTGTAAGCTCTGAAAAAGCTACTGCCCCGTCTCCGAAAACTTGGGTTTGACATCGCGATTAACCTCCAGCTCTACAGCGATTGGCATATATGTCAACTGAGGTCAAGGTCAATGCTTCATCTGAGTAGAATAAACGTTTGGCCATTTTCTAGCGTCTGCTTTCGAACTTCATTGCATTTTCGAGCGTTTTCCAACGATGTCTCTCTGTCCAAACCTACTTTTCATCGTATTAAAAGTGGGATACTACTACCTTACATGATGATTTTCATGCAAATTCCAATAAATTCGCTAATTCAAACAAATATTTCAGCTACACCCAAGTCGCTTCAAATGCAGAAGCTTTTAGACTGGATTTAATGTTGAGATAGACTGGATTACTTACTACTCAGTCCCAGAACGCGCACATGGCGTCACACCTGCAACGAAATTGACTGGTCAGGAGCGTAGCTGGGACTTTTTAAAATGACTAGTCTATGCATTATTACATAGTTCTATGCCTATTTCCATTTTTTGTTCGTTTCTAACAAAAGAAATAACTGAAAAAATTCGCACAATAGATACAAGTTTGCGCCGCCGATTTGTACGCGCATGCGTTAGAAGTGTGTAACAAATAGTCTGGTTCCCGTACCTGAAATCTACTACGGATTTAAGTACGGTAATAGGAGACACTCCACAACGGGAAATGCTTCCGGGTCGTAGTATACAAACATAGTTCCGTCAAAAATGGATTCGCTCCTTTTGTTGCATTGATTCTGTGTCTATAGAATAGGCAGATGCATGGAATGTGGTTCTGTACACTGGCAGACCATCAGTGTACTGCTAGGATGTGTTTTAATGAATTTGTTGGGAACTAGTTTCTTGCGCGGTCGTGACCTTTCATGGGGGTGTGTCACATGCAGATCCCGAAATAGATGGCAAATTTCAAGGGTGGCTGTGTTCACGGGTGCGTGATTTTAGCTGATGGTGCTATTGATACCACTTTCTTGGTAGTAAATTAAAGACAAAGAAATGGTCTGTCAGGCAGACTAAGTAAAAGGTGCCACAAAGACTTCTGAGAGGAGCTAGAAGCTGCCAAATTGACCCATTTTACTATATATTTAATAGGCCCGTTTCGTTGAGGAGTGACACCTATATGAGCCAGAAGTGAAAATTACGAAATTTCAACTTTGGCCACATTTTTGTGTTTGAAGTTGCTTCAATTGATCTGAAAGTAAAGAATTTGTGAAAAATAGACCATATTTTTGAAATTTACGTCATATTTTAAATTGAATTTAAAAAAATTAAAAAATGTTAAAAAGAACAAAGACAACGTTAGAAACCACATCAAATGGGCTCGATTGCTTGTGTTGTCAATTCCTGTGTATTTTTGGATAGATAATTCCGTTTAGTACTAGTTCAAGGCGAAACTAGCTTAAAAATATCGTTGGAAAGGCGAAAAACCCTTTATCCCAGAAACACCCCGCCTAAATTTAAAAAGGTGCGTGACATGATTTTTTCATTAAATTTGATTTGAAATGAACCTTTTTTGCACAAAACGCCCTTTGTTTTGCTTATCGCACAATAGATAAAGCAAATTATTACAAAATTCTGGATTTTAAATCGATTTAATACATATTTAAACATTTTAATAACAGAAATGAGTTTTTAATGTTTAACATTTAGCCCCCCCCCATTTTTGTATGCCCCCCCCCTTCGTGATTTCCTTCTATTTTCTATACAAAATCATTTTCAAGTAGGAGAAACACGTATGCAGTAATTATGAATTTCAAAGATATTTTGAAAGCATTTTTAAATGAAAATAGACTGCAGAAACCCTTTATCCTATAAAGACTTATTTTACTATTGATTTCTGTTTCGTATGTTTTCCACATTTGTATTGTCTTTAAAACCGTTGTTTTTCCTTCTCAAAGACACGGTTTTCAGCTAACTTGAATATCTGAAGACGGGAAATAGCACGAAGAATCTTGGGTAAAATATTTCAATCGTTTTTAAGATTTTTTAGGTCCACAAAATAACGAATTTTAGCAGAAAATCGATAATTTTGTCATTTTGGCCCCTTCTTATGTGCCCTGTTTCTGCTAATTTGTCACAGGAGTTACGAGCTTTGTTTTGAATAATGTTACTAATTGCATAGTAACGATTTGCTGTATTTCCACATTCAAAACATCGTAGGAAAAGGCGAAAAACCCTTAACTCTCCCCAATACTTACTTTGGTCATAATCCGATTTAAGAGGCTTAATTGGCCAGTAGTGGCCATTTCCTGTCCCAAAACAGTCTTTGTTTTTATTCATTTTATTGTAAAAATATATATCTGCACTAAAGTATTACTTTTACAAAATTCGAGGTTAGTTTTTACAGTTTAAAATGTATATAAATGATAAAAATAGGATTTCAGCCTGAAAAGGGACATTTGTCTTAAAATAGCCCCTTTTTCCGCAGTGTTTTATGCAAAATTTTCAAGAAATGCATCTTACTGTGAAAGCTTAAGGACGACAGAGTAAGTATCTTTTTATTTTTTGGAAATCTGACCATAAATTCCTGATTTATTCTAATTCAAGTAAGCCAGGGGGGTCTCAACCCAGAATTGCATTAAAGACATCGTTTTGCAGTTAGGGGGTCCCTTTTTAAAATGCCACTTGGTTGTTATTTAGAGACAAATTTTAGACTCTTTTTATGTTTTCTCTTTGGAAACACCATAAAGCACTGACCTGAGACAGATTTGGTAAATTTTTTGTAAAATCCTTCATTATATAGGAGACACTCCACAACGGGAAATGCTTCCGGGTCGTAGTATACAAACATAGTTCCGTCAAAAATGGATTCGCTCCTTTTGTTGCATTGATTCTGTGTCTATAGAATAGGCAGATGCATGGAATGTGGTTCTGTACACTGGCAGACCATCAGTGTACTGCTAGGATGTGTTTTAATGAATTTGTTGGGAACTAGTTTCTTGCGCGGTCGTGACCTTTCATGGGGGTGTGTCACATGCAGATCCCGAAATAGATGGCAAATTTCAAGGGTGGCTGTGTTCACGGGTGCGTGATTTTAGCTGATGGTGCTATTGATACCACTTTCTTGGTAGTAAATTAAAGACAAAGAAATGGTCTGTCAGGCAGACTAAGTAAAAGGTGCCACAAAGACTTCTGAGAGGAGCTAGAAGCTGCCAAATTGACCCATTTTACTATATATTTAATAGGCCCGTTTCGTTGAGGAGTGACACCTATATGAGCCAGAAGTGAAAATTACGAAATTTCAACTTTGGCCACATTTTTGTGTTTGAAGTTGCTTCAATTGATCTGAAAGTAAAGAATTTGTGAAAAATAGACCATATTTTTGAAATTTACGTCATATTTTAAATTGAATTTAAAAAAATTAAAAAATGTTAAAAAGAACAAAGACAACGTTAGAAACCACATCAAATGGGCTCGATTGCTTGTGTTGTCAATTCCTGTGTATTTTTGGATAGATAATTCCGTTTAGTACTAGTTCAAGGCGAAACTAGCTTAAAAATATCGTTGGAAAGGCGAAAAACCCTTTATCCCAGAAACACCCCGCCTAAATTTAAAAAGGTGCGTGACATGATTTTTTCATTAAATTTGATTTGAAATGAACCTTTTTTGCACAAAACGCCCTTTGTTTTGCTTATCGCACAATAGATAAAGCAAATTATTACAAAATTCTGGATTTTAAATCGATTTAATACATATTTAAACATTTTAATAACAGAAATGAGTTTTTAATGTTTAACATTTAGCCCCCCCCCCATTTTTGTATGCCCCCCCCCTTCGTGATTTCCTTCTATTTTCTATACAAAATCATTTTCAAGTAGGAGAAACACGTATGCAGTAATTATGAATTTCAAAGATATTTTGAAAGCATTTTTAAATGAAAATAGACTGCAGAAACCCTTTATCCTATAAAGACTTATTTTACTATTGATTTCTGTTTCGTATGTTTTCCACATTTGTATTGTCTTTAAAACCGTTGTTTTTCCTTCTCAAAGACACGGTTTTCAGCTAACTTGAATATCTGAAGACGGGAAATAGCACGAAGAATCTTGGGTAAAATATTTCAATCGTTTTTAAGATTTTTTAGGTCCACAAAATAACGAATTTTAGCAGAAAATCGATAATTTTGTCATTTTGGCCCCTTCTTATGTGCCCTGTTTCTGCTAATTTGTCACAGGAGTTACGAGCTTTGTTTTGAATAATGTTACTAATTGCATAGTAACGATTTGCTGTATTTCCACATTCAAAACATCGTAGGAAAAGGCGAAAAACCCTTAACTCTCCCCAATACTTACTTTGGTCATAATCCGATTTAAGAGGCTTAATTGGCCAGTAGTGGCCATTTCCTGTCCCAAAACAGTCTTTGTTTTTATTCATTTTATTGTAAAAATATATATCTGCACTAAAGTATTACTTTTACAAAATTCGAGGTTAGTTTTTACAGTTTAAAATGTATATAAATGATAAAAATAGGATTTCAGCCTGAAAAGGGACATTTGTCTTAAAATAGCCCCTTTTTCCGCAGTGTTTTATGCAAAATTTTCAAGAAATGCATCTTACTGTGAAAGCTTAAGGACGACAGAGTAAGTATCTTTTTATTTTTTGGAAATCTGACCATAAATTCCTGATTTATTCTAATTCAAGTAAGCCAGGGGGGTCTCAACCCAGAATTGCATTAAAGACATCGTTTTGCAGTTAGGGGGTCCCTTTTTAAAATGCCACTTGGTTGTTATTTAGAGACAAATTTTAGACTCTTTTTATGTTTTCTCTTTGGAAACACCATAAAGCACTGACCTGAGACAGATTTGGTAAATTTTTTGTAAAATCCTTCATTATATAGGAGACACTCCACAACGGGAAATGCTTCCGGGTCGTAGTATACAAACATAGTTCCGTCAAAAATGGATTCGCTCCTTTTGTTGCATTGATTCTGTGTCTATAGAATAGGCAGATGCATGGAATGTGGTTCTGTACACTGGCAGACCATCAGTGTACTGCTAGGATGTGTTTTAATGAATTTGTTGGGAACTAGTTTCTTGCGCGGTCGTGACCTTTCATGGGGGTGTGTCACATGCAGATCCCGAAATAGATGGCAAATTTCAAGGGTGGCTGTGTTCACGGGTGCGTGATTTTAGCTGATGGTGCTATTGATACCACTTTCTTGGTAGTAAATTAAAGACAAAGAAATGGTCTGTCAGGCAGACTAAGTAAAAGGTGCCACAAAGACTTCTGAGAGGAGCTAGAAGCTGCCAAATTGACCCATTTTACTATATATTTAATAGGCCCGTTTCGTTGAGGAGTGACACCTATATGAGCCAGAAGTGAAAATTACGAAATTTCAACTTTGGCCACATTTTTGTGTTTGAAGTTGCTTCAATTGATCTGAAAGTAAAGAATTTGTGAAAAATAGACCATATTTTTGAAATTTACGTCATATTTTAAATTGAATTTAAAAAAATTAAAAAATGTTAAAAAGAACAAAGACAACGTTAGAAACCACATCAAATGGGCTCGATTGCTTGTGTTGTCAATTCCTGTGTATTTTTGGATAGATAATTCCGTTTAGTACTAGTTCAAGGCGAAACTAGCTTAAAAATATCGTTGGAAAGGCGAAAAACCCTTTATCCCAGAAACACCCCGCCTAAATTTAAAAAGGTGCGTGACATGATTTTTTCATTAAATTTGATTTGAAATGAACCTTTTTTGCACAAAACGCCCTTTGTTTTGCTTATCGCACAATAGATAAAGCAAATTATTACAAAATTCTGGATTTTAAATCGATTTAATACATATTTAAACATTTTAATAACAGAAATGAGTTTTTAATGTTTAACATTTAGCCCCCCCCCCCCATTTTTGTATGCCCCCCCCCCTTCGTGATTTCCTTCTATTTTCTATACAAAATCATTTTCAAGTAGGAGAAACACGTATGCAGTAATTATGAATTTCAAAGATATTTTGAAAGCATTTTTAAATGAAAATAGACTGCAGAAACCCTTTATCCTATAAAGACTTATTTTACTATTGATTTCTGTTTCGTATGTTTTCCACATTTGTATTGTCTTTAAAACCGTTGTTTTTCCTTCTCAAAGACACGGTTTTCAGCTAACTTGAATATCTGAAGACGGGAAATAGCACGAAGAATCTTGGGTAAAATATTTCAATCGTTTTTAAGATTTTTTAGGTCCACAAAATAACGAATTTTAGCAGAAAATCGATAATTTTGTCATTTTGGCCCCTTCTTATGTGCCCTGTTTCTGCTAATTTGTCACAGGAGTTACGAGCTTTGTTTTGAATAATGTTACTAATTGCATAGTAACGATTTGCTGTATTTCCACATTCAAAACATCGTAGGAAAAGGCGAAAAACCCTTAACTCTCCCCAATACTTACTTTGGTCATAATCCGATTTAAGAGGCTTAATTGGCCAGTAGTGGCCATTTCCTGTCCCAAAACAGTCTTTGTTTTTATTCATTTTATTGTAAAAATATATATCTGCACTAAAGTATTACTTTTACAAAATTCGAGGTTAGTTTTTACAGTTTAAAATGTATATAAATGATAAAAATAGGATTTCAGCCTGAAAAGGGACATTTGTCTTAAAATAGCCCCTTTTTCCGCAGTGTTTTATGCAAAATTTTCAAGAAATGCATCTTACTGTGAAAGCTTAAGGACGACAGAGTAAGTATCTTTTTATTTTTTGGAAATCTGACCATAAATTCCTGATTTATTCTAATTCAAGTAAGCCAGGGGGGTCTCAACCCAGAATTGCATTAAAGACATCGTTTTGCAGTTAGGGGGTCCCTTTTTAAAATGCCACTTGGTTGTTATTTAGAGACAAATTTTAGACTCTTTTTATGTTTTCTCTTTGGAAACACCATAAAGCACTGACCTGAGACAGATTTGGTAAATTTTTTGTAAAATCCTTCATTATATAGGAGACACTCCACAACGGGAAATGCTTCCGGGTCGTAGTATACAAACATAGTTCCGTCAAAAATGGATTCGCTCCTTTTGTTGCATTGATTCTGTGTCTATAGAATAGGCAGATGCATGGAATGTGGTTCTGTACACTGGCAGATCATCAGTGTACTGCTAGGATGTGTTTTAATGAATTTGTTGGGAACTAGTTTCTTGCGCGGTCGTGACCTTTCATGGGGGTGTGTCACATGCAGATCCCGAAATAGATGGCAAATTTCAAGGGTGGCTGTGTTCACGGGTGCGTGATTTTAGCTGATGGTGCTATTGATACCACTTTCTTGGTAGTAAATTAAAGACAAAGAAATGGTCTGTCAGGCAGACTAAGTAAAAGGTGCCACAAAGACTTCTGAGAGGAGCTAGAAGCTGCCAAATTGACCCATTTTACTATATATTTAATAGGCCCGTTTCGTTGAGGAGTGACACCAATAGCTAATATCTGACGGTCACTCAAACGGCCTGGACAGGTGACGCTTTCCATACACCGAGCCGTTTCATTGGTCTATCGATTATATCGATTGACCAATCAAAGGACAGAATGCAGTACCTGTTCCCAGTCGTAAATTCAGTTATTTACACGAATGGGTACCAGTCTATGTAACAAACTTAGCGACGCCCCTGCAGTAGTTGAATAAAGAGTAAAATGTGACGCCTTTGGGTGTGCACAGATGGTTTACAGATAACTCGTACCAAGTCAAACTCGTACCAATTCCAACTCGTACCATTTTAGTCAACTCGTTCCAAATTTTAGTCAACTCGTACCCAAAATGGCAAAATGCAGGAGTCAACTCGTACCTTTTTTTTATTTCAGTTTTTCATTCCCCCAACCAAAAAATAGTTAATCTTGATATTTGATATCAGTTCAACAATCATTATTTTTCTCTTTTTTTCATATATGATGATGTTTTCTTGTATAAAGAGGGAAGAATACATATAATACAGAGAAGCACGCCCACAGAAAGAAAATATTATCAAAGCGCCAAAGTCCAAATTTTAATGCCTAATTAGAAACACGCAAATCTTTTAATTAATATAATTATACATTAGATGACATAACTATTATGCCACATAGATCTAAAGACGGCATATTCTCTAAATTAATTATGTGTGCTACACTGGTGGAGAGACTGGTCTCCATGGTGTCAGAGATGCGGCTGCAACGAGTACAACGTTAGAAGTGCAGGTCCCTCAACGGCCGTATCTTTCAGGCATGGGGCTTGTATAAGGAGCGTGATATTTCTGCGAGCGGCCCCGCTCAAGAAAATCAGTTCCTTCTGTTCACAGTGAACTCGGCCTTAAAGTGACATTTCAGAATTTTTTGTCATAAATTTTACTTTTATTCTTATCTGAAAGAGCATATTTCCTTATGGAAATTCTGAAAATTTCAAGCCAAAATATTGCGCCGTTTACGAGAAATTTATATTTTTGTGTTAAAACTAAACAAATTGTTGTGGACAACAGTTCGGATTTATATGCAAATTATCGATTATGTCTCAACTTTAAATGCGTGTTTCTCGCTTATTGGCAACAACTTCAAAAAACTAATAGTATTTATACTCATTAGAAAAACCAATCTTGGCATCAAGACATACTTTAAAAAATTGAAATTGGAATGAAATGTCCCTTTAAATATAATTAATATATTGAATTTAGATCTATAGTTGTATACATTTATTATTCTTAAACATTTTAGAATTTTAGAAAGTTGTAGACTACATAAAAGATTGAATTCAAATGCAGAAAATTGTAAGTTTACGCAAAGAAAATATCGAGAGAAAGGCAAAATTATTATTCATTTTTTCTTTCTCAATAAAGTTTACCGGTTCCAAAACAGGAAAATGTCAGATTGGTTCAATTCATTAGCTGCTGCAGCCTTCAAAATGTCTATTGACGAGAAAGTAATAATTTACAAGATAGCTGAATTTTGATAATCGTAATTTTCTTGTTTTGCCTAAGAATTTTCCCCTTAAGCCTATTTCATTATCTTATCGGACAGAGAAGACTTTCCGTTCTATACACAAGATTAAGGAATCGTTGTAGCAACTTGAACTCTGATCTTCATTTAAATCATCTCTCTCTTTCAGCCGTATGCAGTTGTGGACACAATATCGAAAATGCGGAACACTATCTCTTCCAATGCACGACTTTATTGAACCTCGTCTGGTCATGTTCCACGATCTACGTCCCTATCACCCACTATCTGTCAATCTTCTTCTTTTTGGTTCCGAAAACCTTAATCTTGAAGAGAATTCTCACATCTTTACCTCAGTGCAGAATTTTATCAAAGAGTCAAAGCGGTTTGATAAATGAACATCTCTTTTCTGCAGCAGAAGACTAACCTCTACGTTCTCCCCATGAACCCACTGCCATCAGAGCTTGTTCTCCTTCTCTCTTTTTCATTTTTCGATTTACGAACCCACTGACATCAGAACCTTTCACCATTTTTGATTTTCATAATGACATGTTTTTTCTTTTCACAATCATTTCTATCGAAACTATGTTGTTGTTTTTACGTGTTTTTCAACTGTTTACTGACGCGTGGCTACTGTTTACCCAATATCTCAGTATAACTGGACCCCAAATCAAGCTGATAGGACTAAAATGATCATTTCTGATAGGGTTCTTCTATGGACGGGTTTTGTTATTGAGTTAACAATGATATAATAGTCTGGTTTATGGTTTCTAAAGTTTCTTTAATGTCATCTCATGGTTAACAGGTAATGGTTAATCGATTAAATGAGGTATTGTGTTTACAGATTGACATGATTGAGCGTTACCTCTATTTGCATGGTTAAACTCAATCATGTCAATCTGCAAACCTAATAAACACCCTGTAAAAGTATATGATAAAACAACTCACAATAAATTTAAATAAAACATTCTGAATATAAAGATTCGGACTCGTCTCCTCTAAAATTAATACGAGTATTGTAGAAAATGGTAAGAATGCCACTTGGTGACATTCTATTCTTTTCCTCACAATACTCTGAAACAATAACAATAAACCTTCTGTTTAACCCTTTTTCCAATAATTAAGGGTTGTGAATCGCAGGCTACTTTAATTAGAACGCGTGGCTAATATTTACTGACGCGTGGCTATTGACTACCCTTTACCCCAGCGATAAAATAATAAGCAGTTTTATCTGTTCCTTTAGTTCAGCAACCACATTTTCTCCTCTCTTTTTTTAAGTTTTATTACAGAGCCAGTTTTTAATAAAAGCAACTATACTGGACAGTCTGATATTTTGTCATCATATGTAATCTTAATAAAGAAATGAAACAGCCTGTTGGCGCAACAGAAAAACAAGCTTATAGAAGCTTATTGTCATCTGCATTATATCTTATAGAAGCTTGTTCTACTGCCGGGCTTCCTCTTAAGGCGATGGTGCAAACTGAAAAAACAGAAATATTATGTTAACCTATTACCAAAAGACCAAACTTCAGACATGATCAAATTAACAGATATAATGCAGATGACAATTTTAAGTGATAGAAATGTTAAGTTGTTTGTCCGAAACAATTTCTTTTTTCAGAATGTTTTCCAAAACCTTTATCATGTGGGCCATCAAAATGCGTCATCATGTTGTAATAGGCTAATTGAACGGAACACGCGATCAAGTCTTTTATTGATTAATTTAAAGCACAACAACAACAAACTGTTAGATATGACTTCTTTGACCAAAATACATAAAAAATAATTAAAAAAAACTGTGATAAATAAATATACATGTAAATATTAACAATCTATTTAAAATTCAACAACATAGTTGAGCAAACATGGCACAAAAGCACATTTATTCCAATTGTAATTATCGCCATTTTCTCTTTTTTCTTAAATGTTTTTATCATTGCTATCTATGCATACATTTTTTAAAAAAAAGTTGAAAATACGATTTCACTAAATAATTGTAGGCCTATTCGGTCAAAATTTTGATATTTTAAAGGTTTAGTTGAAAATACGATTTCACTAAATATTTGTATTCGGTCAAAATTTTGATATAAATAGAGGATAATCGTTTGTTTCAGTGTAAGATCGGTTTATATTTCATTGAGTGAACAACAAAAACTTTATTTTCACGAGTGGCGAAGCCACGAGTGAAAATGTAGCTTTCGTTGTTCACGAAATGAAATATAAATCGATCTTACACGAAAAACAAACGATTATTCTATTTCTTTAATGCAAAAATTAGACAAAATGGAAAAATCTTATGACAGATTTTCTTAAAGCGCGTCACTTTGCACGTGACTGCTATGCAACGCTTATGATGACGTCACTTATTTGGCCCGGCTTTTATAACGTCAGATAGGGTGAAATGAACGAAAGCGGGGCACAAGTTTTTGATAATTTCACTGGATAGGCGGTGAGTTTATCAAAATGATAATCTATCGTTATTTCCCGATAATCCACCGAAAGGCATTAAAGAATAAAGGTTTATACTGATGTTTTCTAACAGTAAAAACGTTAACAAAGTCTTTCAATAGTATTTTTGGATAACAAATGCTAATTCCAATGCTAGCAAAAAAAATAAGTACAAAAATATAGAGAGAACATTTGGGGGAAAATGTTATTTAAAAAAGGTACGAGTTGACTCCTGCATTTTTGTCTTTTTTGGTACGAGTTGACCAAAATCTGGTACGAGTTGACTAAAATTTGGAACGAGTTGACTAAAATGGTACGAGTTGGATTTGGTACGAGTTTGACTTGGTACGAGTTATCTTGCTACCTGCACAGATTACCTATTTTTTCTGGATCACGTTACTTAACCTCTTCCCAAACAGAAAAAATAGACTAGTAATTGCAGACAACAAATTCAATCGAATGAAAATTTACTTTTCTTGGTCTAACTGGATAGAAAACATTGTGAGAAATGAAAAAAAATGCTTGTCACAAGCAATTTCCCCATTTTCCACAATATTTTGAAGGGCGTCAAATGGCGTCATTGTTTATGAATGTGTTAAACAGTGTCGCAGTGCGTTTTATGCATTTTAGGGATAATGCTCCAGTTTTTCGGAACACTCGGTCATTACTGTAGAAAATTTATATTTCGTACCATAGGCCTAATTATCGCTCTCCTTCACAGAGGCTCTTTCCTATCGCCCCTGTTATGGGATCGGAAGAATATGAAAATAGGTCCAATTTAACCAGGAAGAATATGAAAATATAATGAACAAAAGTGAAAACGCTACACCTACATTGCTTGTCATATATATATCTTCTAAATACAACGAGTAAAGAAATCAAATAATTTAGAAGTGCTTTGCAATGTTCATAGACTTGGTTGTGCCAAACACTAAACATTTTGTGGATCTTTATTACGGGGATGAAAAACGGACCCTTTAAATGTGACAGGGGTCTGTTTTTCATGAGTACAATTTGAAGGGAAATTTTACTGAATTTAAACCCTCAGAAATCCAAGCAGAAGAATGCAAACCATGCCGGACTGCAGGAAATGGTAGTCTGGCAACTTACCAGTCAGAAAATGTAAAAAATCTGGCATGACATTATGTAAGAGTTTAGAAAATGAAGTTTGAAAAAAAAAAAAACCACCAATCGAAAACCGTGATAAATTTGTGAATATTAACCTTTTTCAATTCCCTATAGTCCATATTTCAAGTCTTCTTTTACCCATAGAATGTACGGAAAAGTGGTTTTTAGTCATGGATCCTGACATTGTAAGTATGGAACGGCAATTCGAAACGAATTCGCCATTTAAACGGGAGTACTCTGAAAAATATAAACTTCTGAAAAATGTTTCCCAAACGGTGTAAAATGTAAAAAATGAATTTTCCTTCTTCCAAATCTTCCTTTAGCCACGGCATGTACCAAAAGGTGGATTTAGTCAAGGGTTGTTATATGTTACGTATGTAATGTTCAGAAATAAAACAACAAAATACCAATTTTAAGGTAGTACATGTACGTCGAAAATTCGAAATTTTTGAAAAAATCTGTCCCGAACGGTGTAAAAAATATATAGTCCTTATTTCAAGTCTTCATTTATCCATAGTGTACAGAAAAGTGGTTTTTAGTCATGGATCATGACATTGTAAGTATGTAACGGCAATTCAACACGAATTCGCCATTTAAGCGGGAGTGCTCTGAAAAATATAAACTTCTGAAAAATGTTTCCCAAACGGTGTAAAAAATGAAATTTCCTTCTTCCAAATCTTCCTTTAGCCACGGCATGTACCAAAAGGTGGATTTTAGTAAAGGTTTGTTTTATTTTACTTATGTAACAGCAATACAACACCAAAATATCAATTTTAAGGTAGTACGTCGAAAATTCGAAATTTCTGAAAAAATCTGTCCCGAACAGTGTAAAAAATATAGTCCTTATTTCAAGTCTTCTTTTACCCATAGAATGTACAGAAAAGTGGTTTTTAGTCATGGATCCTGACATTGTAAGTATGTAACGGCAATTCAACACGAATTCGCCATTAAATGGGAGAACTCTGAAAAATACAAACTTCTGAAAAATGTTTCCCAAACGGTGTAAAAAATGAAATTTCCTTCTTCCAAATCTTCCTTTAGCCACGGCATGTACCAAAAGGTGGATTTTAGTCAAGGTTTGTTTTATTTTACGCATGTATAACAGCAATACACCACCAAAATACCAATTTTAAGATAGTACGTCGAAAATTCGAAATTTTTGAAAAAAACTGTCCCGAACGTTGTAAAAACTATAGTCCTTATTTCAAGTCTTCCTAAAATTACCCATAGAATGTACAGAAAAGTTGTTTTTAGTCATGGATCCTGACATTGTAAGTATGTAACGGCAATTCAACACGAATTCGCCATTTAAAGGGGAGTACTCTGAAAAATATAAACTTCTGAAAAATGTTTTCCAAACGGTGTAATAAATGAAATTTCCTTCTTCCAAATCTTCCTTTAGCTATGGCATGTATGTCGTGGAACCAAGGAAAAAACAACAATATTTAAGATGATAATTTTAATAGATGATCGACAGTATAATCTGAGAACCAAACTCCAAGTCTCTAGAACCCATCTCGCTATTCTATATCGTTTAGATCTGATCATTTAAAGTTATAACCCATCAATCATACATAGAAAGCGATATTTACAAAGTTCACATATTTCAAGGTATACACAGTATCAGGCAAGACTACATTAAATATTAAACGTACATGTATATAGAACAACTAAAGTACCAAAAGGTGGATTTTAGTCAAGGGTTGTTATATTGTACGCGTACATGTAACAGCAATACAACACCAAAATACCAATTTTAAGGTAGTACGTCGAAAATTCGAAATTTTTGAAAAAATCTGTCCCGAACGGTGTAAAAAATATATAGTCCTTATTTCAAGTCTTCTTTTACCCATAGAATGTACAGAAAAGTGGTTTTTAGTCATGGATCCTGACATTGTAAGTATGTAACGGCAATTCAACACGAATTCGACATTTAAACGGGAGTACTCTGAAAAATATAAACTTCTGAAAAATGTTTCCCAAACGGTGTAAAAAATGAAATTTCCTTTTCCCAAATCTTCCTTTAACCACCGCATGTACCAAAAGGTGGATTTTAGTCAATGGTTGTTATATTGTATGTATGTAATAGCAATACAACACCAAAATACCAATTTTAAGGTAGTACTTCGAAAATTCGAAATTTTTGAAAAAATCTGTCCAGACGGTGTAAAAACTATAGTCCTTATTTCAAGTCTTCTTTTACCCATAGAATGTACAGAAAAGTGGTTTTTAGTCATGGATCCTGACATTGTAAGTATGTAACGGCAATTCAACACGAATTCGCCATTTAAGCGGGAGTGCTCTGAAAAATATAAACTTCTGAAAAATGTTTCCCAAACGGTGTAAAAAATGAAATTTCCTTCTTCCAAATCTTCCTTTAGCCACGGCATGTACCAAAAGGTGGATTTTAGTAAAGGTTTGTTTTATTTTACTTATGTAACAGCAATACAACACCAAAATATCAATTTTAAGGTAGTACGTCGAAAATTCGAAATTTCTGAAAAAATCTGTCCCGAACAGTGTAAAAACTATAGTCCTTATTTCAAGTCTTCTTTTACCCATAGAATGTACAGAAAAGTGGTTTTTAGTCATGGATCCTGACATTGTAAGTATGTAACGGCAATTCAACACGAATTCGCCATTAAATGGGAGTACTCTGAAAAATACAAACTTCTGAAAAATGTTTCCCAAACGGTGTAAAAAATGAAATTTCCTTCTTCCAAATCTTCCTTTAGCCACGGCATGTACCAAAAGGTGGATTTTAGTCAAGGTTTGTTTTATTTTACGCATGTATAACAGCAATACACCACCAAAATACCAATTTTAAGATAGTACGTCGAAAATTCGAAATTTTTGAAAAAAACTGTCCCGAACGTTGTAAAAACTATAGTCCTTATTTCAAGTCTTCCTAAAATTACCCATAGAATGTACAGAAAAGTTGTTTTTAGTCATGGATCCTGACATTGTAAGTATGTAACGGCAATTCAACACGAATTCGCCATTTAAAGGGGAGTACTCTGAAAAATATAAACTTCTGTAAAATGTTTTCCAAACGGTGTAATAAATGAAATTTCCTTCTTCCAAATCTTCCTTTAGCTATGGCATGTATGTCGTGGAACCAAGGAAAAAACAACAATATTTAAGATGATAATTTTAATAGATGATCGACAGTATAATCTGAGAACCAAACTCCAAGTCTCTAGAACCCATCTCGCTATTCTATATATATCGTTTAGATCTGATCATTTAAAGTTATAACCCATCTATCATACATAGAAAGCGATATTTACAAAGTTCACATATTTCAAGGTATACACAGTATCAGGCAAGACTACATTAAATATTAAACGTACATGTATATAGAACAACTAAAGTACCAAAAGGTGGATTTTAGTCAAGGGTTGTTATATTGTACGCGTACATGTAACAGCAATACAACACCAAAATACCAATTTTAAGGTAGTACGTCGAAAATTCGAAATTTTTGAAAAAATCTGTCCCGAACGGTGTAAAAAATATAGTCCTTATTTCAAGTCTTCTTTTACCCATAGAATGTACAGAAAAGTGGTTTTTAGTCATGGATCCTGACATTGTAAGTATGTAACGGCAATTCAACACGAATTTGCCATTTAAACGGGAGTACTCTGAAAAATATAAACTTCTGAAAAATGTTTCCCAAACGGTGTAAAAAATGAAATTTCCTTCTTCCAAATCTTCCTTTAGCCACGGCATGTACCAAAAGGTGGATTTTAGTCAAGGGTTGTTATATTGTATGTATGTAAAAGCAATACAACACCAAAATACCAATTTTAAGGTAGTACGTCGAAAATACGAATTTTTTGAAAAAATCTGTCCGGAACGGTGTAAAACTATAGTCCTTATTTCAAGTCTTCTTTTACCCATAGAATGTACAGAAAAGTGGTTTTTAGTCATGGATCCTGACATTGTAAGTATGTAACGGCAATTCAACACGAAATCGCCATTTAAACGGGAGTACTCTGAAAAATATAAACTTCTGAAAAATGTTTCCCAAACGGTGTAAAAAATGAAATTTCCTTTTTCCAAATCTTCCTTTAGCCACGGCATGTACCAAAAGGTGGATTTTAGTCAAGGGTTGTTATATATTGTATGTATGTAACAGCAATACAACACCAAAATACCAATTTTAAGGTAGTACGTCGAAAATTCGAAATTTTTTAAAAATCTGTCCAGACGGTGTAAAACTATAGTCCTTATTTCAAGTCTTCTTTTACCCATAGAATGTACAGAAAAGTGGTTTTTAGTCATGGATCCTGACATTATAAGTATGTAAAGGCAATTCAACACGAATTCGCCATTTAGACGGGAGTACTCTGAAAAATATAAACTTCTGAAAAATGTTTCCCAAACGGTGTAAAAAATGAAATTTCCTTCTTTCAATTCTTCCTTTAGCCACAGCATGTACCAAAATGTGGATTTTAGTCATGGGTTGTTATATTGTACGTAAGTAACAGCAATACAACACCAAAATACCAATTTTAAGATAGTACGTCGAAAATTCGAAATTTTTGGAAAATCTGTCCAGACGGTGTAAAAACTATAGTCTTTATTTCAAGTCTTCTTTTACCCATAGAATGTAAAGAAGATTGGTTTTTAGTCATGGATCCTGACATTATAAGTATGTAACGACAATTCAACACGAATTCGACATTTAAACGGGAGTACTCTGAAGAATAAAAACTTCTGAAAAATGTTTCCCAAACGGTGTAAAAAATGAAATTTCCTTCTTTCAAATCTCCCTTTAGCCACAGCATGTACCAAAATGTGAATTTTAGTCAAGGGTTGCTATATTGTACGTATGTAACAGCAATACAACACCAAAATACCAATTTTAAGGTAGTGCGTCGAAAATTCGAAATTTTTGAAAAATCTGTCCAGACGGTGTAAAAACTATAGTCTTTATTTCAAGTCTTCTTTTACCCATAGAATGTACAGAAAAATAGTTTTTAGTCATGGATCCTGACATTGTAAGTATGTAACGGCAATTCAACACGAGTTCGCCATTTAAACGGGAGTACTCTGAAAAATATAAACTTCAGAAAAATATTTCCCAAACGGTGTAAAAAATGAAATTGCCTTCTTTCAAATCTTCCTTTAGACACAGCATGTACCAAAATGTGGATTTTAGTCAAGGGTTGTTATATTGAACGTATGTAACAGCAATACAACACCAAAATAACAAGTTTAAGGTAGTACGTCGAAAATTCGAAATTTTTGAAAAATCTGTCCAGACGGTGTAAAAACTATAGTCTTTATTTCAAGTCTTCTTTTACCCATAGAATGTACAGAAAAATAGTTTTTAGTCATGGATCCTGACATTGTAAGTATGTAACGGCAATTCAACACGAGTTCGCCATTTAAACGGGAGTACTCTGAAAAATATAAACTTCTTAAAAACGGTGTGAAAAATGAAATTCCCTTCTTTCAAATCTTCCTTTAGCCACAGCATGTACCAAAATGTGGATATTAGTCAAGGGTTGCTATATTGTACGTATGTAACAGCAATACAACACAAAATACCAAGTTTAAGGTAGTACGTCGAAAATTGGATTTTTTTTAAAAAATCTGTCCAGACGGTATAAAAGCTATAGTCTTTATTTCAAGTCTTCTTTTACCCATAGAATGTACAGAAAGTGGTTTTTAGTCATGGATCCTGACATTGTTAGTATGTAACGGCAATTCAACACGAATTCGCCATTTAAACGGGAGTACTCTGAAAAATATAAACTTCTGAAAAATGTTTCCCAAACGGTGTAAAAAATGAAATTTCCTTCTTTCAAATCTTCCTTTAGCCACAGCATGTACCAAAATGTGGATTTTAGTCAAGGGTTGTTATATTGTATGTATGTTACAGCAATACAACACCAAAATACCAATTTTAAGGTAGTACGTCGAAAATTCGAAATTTTTGAAAAATCTGTCCAGACGGTGTAAAAACTATAGTCTTTATTTCAAGTCTTCTTTTACCCATAGAATGTACAGAAAAGTGGTTTTTAGTCATGGATCCTGACATTGTAAGTATGTAACGGCAATTCAACACGAAATTGCCATTTAAACGGGAGAACTCTGAAAATATAAACTTCTGAAAAATGTTTCCTAAACGGTGTAAAAAATGAAATTTTCTTCTATCAAATCTTCCTTTAGCCACATCATGTACAAAAATGTGGATTTTAGTCAAGGGTTGTTATATTGTACGTATGTAACAGCAATACGACACCAAAATACCAATTTTAAGGTAGTACGTCGAAAATTCGAAATTTTTGAAAAATCTGTCCAGACGGTGTAAAAACTATAGTCTTTATTTCAAGTCTTTCTTTACCCATAAAATGTACAGAAAAGTGGTTTTTAGTCATGGATTCTGACATTGTAAGTATGTAACGGCAATTCAACACGAATTCGCCATTTAAACGGGAGTACTCTGAAAAATATAAACTTCTGAAAAATGTTTCCCAAACGGTGTAAAAACTGAAATTTCCTTCTTTCAAATCTTCTTTTAGCCACAGCATGTACCAAAATGTGGATTTTAGTCAAGACTTGTTATATTGTACGTATGTAACAGCAATACAACACCATAATACCAATTTTAAGGTAGTACGTCGAAAATTCGAATTTTTTGAAAAATCTGTCCAGACGGTGTAAAAACTATAGTCTTTATTTCAAGTCTTCTTTTACCCATAGAATGTACAGAAAAGTGGCTTTTAGTCATGGATCCTGACATTGTAAGTATGTAATGGCAATTCAACACGAATTCGCCATTTAAACGGGAGTACTCTGAAAAATATAAACTTCTGAAAAATGTTTCCCAAACGGTGTAAAAAATGAAATTTCCTTCTTTCAAATCTTCCTTTAGCCACAGCATGTACCAAAGTGTGGATTTAAGTCATGGGTTGTTATATTGTACGTATGTAACAGCAATACAACATAAAAATACCAATTTTAAGGTAGTACGTCGAATTTTTGAAAAATCTGTCCAGACGGTGTAAAAACTATAGTCTTTATTTCAAGTCTTCTGTTACCAACAGAATGTACAGAAAGGTGGTTTTTAGTCATGGATCCTGACATTGTTAGTATGTAACGGCAATTCAACACGAATTCGCCATTTAAACGGGAGTACTCTGAAAAATATAAACTTCTGAAAAATGTTTCCCAAACGATGTAAAAACTGAAATTTCCTTCTTTCAAAACTTCCTTTAGCCACAACATGTACAAAAATGTGGATTTTAGTCAAGGGTTGTTATATTGTACGTATGTAACAGCAATACAACACAAAAATACCAAGTTTAAGGTAGTACGTCGAAAATTTGAAATTTTTGAAAAATCTGTCCAAACGGTGTAAAAACTATAGTCTTTATTTCAAGTCTTCTTTTACCCACAGAATGTACAGAAAAGTGGTTTTTAGTCATGGATCCTGACATTGTAAGTATGTAACGGCAATTCAACACGAATTCGCCATTTAAACGGGAGTACTCTGAAAAATATAAACTTCTGAAAAATGTTTCCCTAACGGTGTAAAAATGAAATTTCCTTCTTCCCAATCTTCCTTTAGCCATGGCATGTACCAAAATGTGGATTTTAGTCAAGGGTTGTTATATTGTACGTATGTAACAGCAATACAACACCAAAATACCAATTTAACTGGAGTACGTCGAAATTCGAAATTTTTGAAAAAATCTGTTCCGAACGGTGTAAAACTATAGTTCTTGTTTCAAGTCTTCTTTTACCCATAGAATGTACAGAAAAGTGGTTTTTAGTCATGGATCCTGACATTGTAAGTATACAACGGCAATTCAACACGAAATCGCCATTTAAACGGGAGAACTCTGAAAATATAAACTTCTGAAAAATGTTTCCCAAACGGTGTAAAAAATGAAATTTTCTTCAATGTTTCCCAAACGATGTAAAAAATGAAATTTCCTTCTTTCAAAACTTCCTTTAGCCACAGCATGTACCAAAATGTGGATTTTAGTCAAGGGTTGTTATATTGTACGTATGTAACAGCAATACAACACAAAAATACCAATTTTAAGGTAGTACGTCGAAAATTCGAAATTTTTGAAAAATCTGTCCAGACGGTGTAAAAACTATAGTCTTTATTTCGAGTCTTCTTTTACCCATAGAATGTACAGAAAAGTGGTTTTTAGTCATGGATCCTGACATTGTAAGTATGTAACGGCAATTCAACACAAATTCGCCATTAAAACGGGAGTACTCTGAAAAATATAAACTTCTGAAAAATGTTTCCCAAACGGTGTAAAAAATGAAATTTCCTTCTTTCAAAACTTCCTTTAGCCACAGCATGTACCAAATTGTGGATTTTAGTCAAGGGTTGTTCTATTGTACGTATGTAACAGCAATACAACACCAAAATACCAAGTTTAAGGTAGTACGTCGAAAATTCGAAATTTTTGAAAAATCTGTCCAGACGGTGTAAAAACTATAGTCTTTATTTCAAGTCTTCTTTTACCCATAGAATGTACAGAAAAATAGTTTTTAGTCATGGATCCTGACATTGTAAGTATGTAACGGCAATTCAACACGAGTTCGCCATTTAAACGGGAGTACTCTGAAAAATATAAACTTCTGAAAAACGGTGTGAAAAATGAAATTTCCTTCTTTCAAATCTTCCTTTAGCCACAGCATGTACCAAAATGTGGATTTTAGTCAAGGGTTGCTATATTGTACGTATGTAACAGCAATACAACACAAAAATACCAATTTTAAGGTAGTACGTCGAAAATTCGAAATTTTTGAAAAATCTGTCCAGACGGTGTATAAACTATAGTCTTTATTTCAAGTCTTCTTTTACCCATAGAATGTACAGAAAAGTGGTTTTTAGTCATGGATCCTGACATTGTAAGTATGTAACGGCAAGTCAACACGAAATCGCCATTTAAACGGGAGAACTCTGAAAATATAAACTTCTGAAAAATGTTTCCTAAACGGTGTAAAAAATGAAATTTCCTTCTTTCAAATCTTCCTTTAGCCACATCATGTACCAAAATGTTGATTTTAGTCAAGGGTTGTTATATTGTACGTATGTAACAGCAATACGACACCAAAATACCAATTTTAAGGTAGTACGTCGAAAATTCGAAATTTTTGAAAAATCTGTCCAGACGGTGTAAAAACTATAGTCTTTATTTCAAGTCTTCCTTTACCCATAAAATGTACAGAAAAGTGGTTTTTAGTCATGGATCCTGACATTGTAAGTATGTAAAGGCAATTCAACACGAATTCGCCATTTAAACGGGAGAACTCTGAAAATATAAACTTCTGAAAAATGTTTCCTAAACGGTGTAAAAAATGAAATTTCCTTCTTTCAAATCTTCCTTTAGCCACATCATGTACCAAAATGTTGATTTTAGTCAAGGGTTGTTATATTGTACGTATGTAACAGCAATACGACACCAAAATACCAATTTTAAGGTAGTACGTCGAAAATTCGAAATTTTTGAAAAATCTGTCCAGACGGTGAAAAAAACTATAGTCTTTATTTCAAGTCTTTTTTTTTCGATAAAAAGTACAGAAGAGTGGTTTTTAGTCATGGATCCTGACATTGTAAGTATGTAACGGCAATTCAACACGAATTCGCCATTTAAACGGGAGTACTCTGAAAAATATAAACTTCTGAAAAATGTTTCCCAAACGGTGTAAAAATGAAATTTCCTTCTTTCAAATCTTCCTTTAGCCACAGCATGTACCTAAATGTGGATTTTAGTCAAGGGTTGTTATATTGTACCTATATAACAGCAATACAACACCAAAATACCAATTTTAAGGTAGTACGTCGAAAATTCGAAATTTTTGAAAAATCTGTCCAGACGGTGTATAAACTATAGTCTTTATTTCAAGTCTTCTTTTACCCATAGAATGTACAGAAAAGTGGTTTTTAGTCATGGATCCTGACATTGTAAGTATGTAACGGCAAGTCAACACGAAATCGCCATTTAAACGGGAGAACTCTGAAAATATAAACTTCTGAAAAATGATTCCTAAACGGTGTAAAAAATGAAATTTCCTTCTTTCAAATCTTCCTTTAGCCACATCATGTACCAAAATGTTGATTTTAGTCAAGGGTTGTTATATTGTACGTATGTAACAGCAATACGACACCAAAATACCAATTTTAAGGTAGTACGTCGAAAATTCGAAATTTTTGAAAAATCTGTCCAGACGGTGTAAAAACTATAGTCTTTATTTCAAGTCTTCCTTTACCCATAAAATGTACAGAAAAGTGGTTTTTAGTCATGGATCCTGACATTGTAAGTATGTAAAGGCAATTCAACACGAATTCGCCATTTAAACGGGAGAACTCTGAAAATATAAACTTCTGAAAAATGTTTCCTAAACGGTGTAAAAAATGAAATTTCCTTCTTTCAAATCTTCCTTTAGCCACATCATGTACCAAAATGTTGATTTTAGTCAAGGGTTGTTATATTGTACGTATGTAACAGCAATACGACACCAAAATACCAATTTTAAGGTAGTACGTCGAAAATTCGAAATTTTTGAAAAATCTGTCCAGACGGTGAAAAAAACTATAGTCTTTATTTCAAGTCTTTTTTTTTCGATAAAAAGTACAGAAGAGTGGTTTTTAGTCATGGATCCTGACATTGTAAGTATGTAACGGCAATTCAACACGAATTCGCCATTTAAACGGGAGTACTCTGAAAAATATAAACTTCTGAAAAATGTTTCCCAAACGGTGTAAAAAATGAAATTTCCTTCTTTCAAATCTTCCTTTAGCCACAGCATGTACCAAAATGTGGATTTTAGTTAAGGGTTGTTATATTGTACGTATGTAACAGCAATACAACACCAAAATACCAAGTTTAAGGTAGTACGTCGAAAATTCGAAATTTTTGAAAAATCTGTCCAGACGGTGTAAAAACTATAGTCTTTATTTCAAGTCTTCTTTTACCCATAGAATGTACAGAAAAGTGGTTTTTAGTCATGGATCCTGACATTGTAAGTATATAACGGCAATTCAACACGAATTCGACATTTAAACGGGAGTACTCTGAAAAATATAAACTTCTGAAAAATGTTTCCCAAACGGTGTAAAAATGAAATTTCCTCCTTTCAAATCTTCCTTTAGCCACAGCATGTACCAAAATGTGGTTTTTTGTCAAGGGTTGCTATATTGTACGTATGTAACAGCAATACAACACCAAAATACCAATTTTAAGGTAGTACGTCGAAAATTCGAATTTTTTTAAAAATCTGTCCAGACGGTGTAAAAACTATAGTCTTTATTTCAAGTCTTCTTTTACCCACAGAATGTACAGAAAAGTGGTTTTTAGTCATGGATCCTGACATTGTAAGTATGTAACGGCAATTCAACACGAATTCGCCATTTAATCGGGAGTACTCTGAAAAATATAAACTTCTGAAAAATGTTTCCCAAACGGAGTAAAAAATGAAATTTCCTTCTTTCAAATCTTCCTTTAGCCACAGCATGTACCAAAATGTGGATTTTAGTCATGGTTTGTTATATTGTACGTATGTAACAGCAATACAACACCAAAATACCAATTTTAAGGTAGTACGTCGAAAATTCGAAATTTTTTAAAAATCTGTCCAGACGGTGTAAAACTATAGTCTTTATTTCAAGTCTTTTTTTTCGATAAAAAGTACAGAAGAGTGGTTTTTAGTCATGGATCCTGACATTGTAAGTATGTAACGGCAATTCAACACGAATTCGCCATTTAAACGGGAGTACTCTGAAAAATATAAACTTCTGAAAAATGTTTCCCAAACGGTGTAAAAAATGACATTTCCTTCTTTCAAATCTTCCTTTAGCCACAGCATGTACCAAAATGTGGATTTTAGTTAAGGGTTGTTATATTGTACGTATGTAACAGCAATACAACACCAAAATACCAAGTTTAAGGTAGTACGTCGAAAATTCGAAATTTTTGAAAAATCTGTCCAGACGGAGTAAAAACTATAGTCTTTATTTCAAGTCTTCTTTTACCCATAGAATGTACAGAAAAGTGGTTTTTAGTCATGGATCCTGACATTGTAAGTATGTAAAGGCAATTCAACACGAATTCGCCATTTAAACGGGATTACTCTGAAAAATATAAACTTCTGAAAAATGTTTCCCAAACGGTGTAAAAAATGAAATTTCCTTCTTTCAATTCTTCCTTTAGCCACAGCATGTACCAAAATGTGGATTTTAGTCATGGGTTGTTATATTGTACGTATGTAACAGCAATACAACACCAAAATACCAATTTTAAGATAGTACGTCGAAAATTCGAAATTTTTGGAAAATCTGTCCAGACGGTGTAAAAACTATATAGTCTTTATTTCAAGTCTTCTTTTACCCATAGAATGTAAAGAAGATTGGTTTTTAGTCATGGATCCTGACATTATAAGTATGTAACGACAATTCAACACGAATTCGCCATTTAAACGGGAGTACTCTGAAAAATATAAACTTCTTAAAAATGTTTCCCAAACGGTGTAGAAAATGAAATTTCCTTCTTTCAAATCTTCCTTTAGCCGCAGAATGTTTCAAAACGTGGATTTTAGTCAAGAGTTGTTATATTGTACCTATATAAAAGCAATACAACACAAAATACCAATTTTAAGGTAGAATTTCAAAAATTCGAAATTTTTGAAAAATCTGTCCAGACGGTGTAAAAACTATAGTCTTTATTTCAAGTCTTCTTTTACACATAGAATGTACAGAAAATTGGTTTTTAGTCATGGATCCTGACATTGTAAGTATGTAACGGCAATTCAACACGAATTCGCCATTTAAACGGGAGTACTCTGAAAAATATAAACTTCTGAAAAATGTTTCCCAAACGGTGTAAAAAATGAAATTTCCTTCTTTCAAATCTTCCTTTAGCCACAGCATGTACCAAACTGTGGATATGAGTTAAGGGTTGTTATATTGTACGTATGTAACAGCAATACAACACCAAAATACCAAGTTTAAGGTAGTACGTCGAAAATTCGAAATTTTTGAAAAATCTGTCCAGACGGAGTAAAAACTATAGTCTTTATTTCAAGTCTTCTTTTACCCATAAAAGTTACAGAAAAGTGTTTTTTAGTCATGGATCCTGACATTGTAAATATGTAACGGCAATTCAACACGAATTCGCCATTTAAACGGGAGTACTCTGAAAAATATGAACTTCTGAAAAATGTTTCCCAAACGGTGTAAAAAATGAAATTTCCTTCTTTCAAATCTTTCTTTAGCCACAGCATGTACCAAAATGTGGATTTTAGTCAAGGGTTGTTATATTGTACGTATGTAACAGCAATACAACACCAAAATACCAATTTTAAGATAGTATGTCGGAAATTCGAAAATTTTGGAAAATCTGTCCAGACGGTGTAAAAACTATAGTCTTTATTTCAAGTCTTCTTTAACCCATAGAATGTACAAAAAAGTGGTTTTTAGTCATGGATCTGACATTATAAGTATGTAACGACAATTCAACACGAATTCGCCATTTAAACGGGAGTATTCTGAAAAATAAAAACTTCTGAAAAATGTTTCCCAAACGGTGTAAAAAATGAAATTTCCTTCTTTCAAATCTTCCTTTAGCCACAGCATGTACCAAAATATGGATTTTAGTCAAGGGTTGTTATATTGTACGTATGTTACAGCAATACAACTCCAAATCAACAATTTTAAGGTAGTACGTCGAAAATTCGAAATTTTTGAAAAATCTGTCCAGACGGTGTAAAAACTATAGTCTTTATTTCAAGTCTTCTTTTACCCATAAAAAGTACAGAAGAGTGGTTTTTAGTCATGGATCCTGACATTATAAGTATGTAACGACAATTCAACACGAATTCGCCATTTAAACGGGAGTATTCTGAAAAATATAAACTTCTGAAAAGTGTTTCCCAAACGGTGTAAAAAATGAAATTTCCTTCTTTCAAATCTTCCTTTAGCCACAGCATGTACCAAAATGTGGATTTTAGTCAAGAGTTGTTATATTGTACGTATGTAACAGCAATACAACACCAAAATACCAAGTTTAAGGTAGTACGTCGAAAATTCGATTTAAAGTCTTCTTTTATCCATAGAATGTACAGAAAAGTGGTTTTTAGTCATGGATTCTGACATTGTAAGTATGTAACGGCAATTCAACACGAATTCGCCATTTAAACGGGAGTACTCTGAAAAATATAAACTTCTGAAAAATGTTTCCCAAACGGTGTAAAAAAATGAAATTTCCTTCTTTCAAATCTTCCTTTAGCCACAGCATGTACCAAAAATATGGATTTTAGTCAAGGGTTGTTATATTGTACGTATGTAACAGCAATACAACACCAAAATACCAAGTTAAAGGTAGTACGTCGAAAATTCGAAATTTTTGAAAAATCTGTCCAGACGGTGTAAAAACTATAGTCTTTATTTCAAGTCTTCTTTTACCCATAGACTGTACAGAAAAGTTGTTTCTAGTCATGGATCGTGACATTGTAAGTATATAACGGCAAGTCAACACTAATTCGCCATTTAAACGGGAGTACTCTGAAAAATATAAACTTCTGAAAAATGTTTCCCAAATGGTGTAAAAAATGAAATTTCCTTCTTTCAAATCTTCCTTTAGCCACAGCATGTACCAAAATGTGGATTTTAGTCAAGGGTTGTTATATTGTACCTATATAACAGCAATACAACACAAAATACCAGTTTTAAGGTAGAATTTCGAAAATTCGAAATTTTTGAAAAATCTGTCCAGACGGTGTAAAAACTATAGTCTTTATTTCAAGTCTTCTTTTACCCACAGAATGTACAGAAAAGTGGTTTTTAGTCATGGATCCTGACATTGTAAGTATGTAACGGCAATTCAACACGAAATCGCCATTTAAACGGGAGTACTCTGAAAAATATAAACTTCTTAAAAATGTTTCCCAAACGGAGTTAAAAATGAAATTTCCTTCTTTCAAATCTTCCTTTAGCCACAGCATGTACAAAAATGTGGATTTTAGTCATGGGTTGTTATATTGTACGTATGTAACAGCAATACAACACCAAAATACCAAGTTTAAGGTAGTACGTCGAAAATTCGAAATTTTTGAAAAATCTGTCCAGACGGTGTAAAAACTATAGTCTTTATTTTAAGTCTTCTTTTACCCACAAAATGTACAGAAAAGTGGTTTTTAGTCATGGATCCTGACATTGTAAGTATGTAACGGCAATTCAACACGAATTCGCCATTTAAACGGGAGTACTCTGAAAAATATAAACTTCTGAAAAATGTTTCCCAAATGGTGTAAAAAATGAAATTTCCTTCTTTCAAATCTTCCTTTAGCCACAGCATGTACCAAAATGTGGATTTGAGTCAAGGGTTGTTATATTGTACGTATGTAACAGCAATACAACACAAAAATACCAAGTTTAAGGTAGTACGTCGAAAATTCGATATTTTTTAAAAATTTTGTCCAGACGGTGTAAAAACTATAGTCTTTATTTCAAGTCTTCTTTTACCCATAGAATGTACAGAAAAGTGGTTTTTAGTCATGGATCCTGACATTGTAAGTATGTAACGGCAATTCAACACGAGTTCGCCATTTAAACGGGAGTACTCTGAAAAATATAAACTTCTGAAAAATATTTCCCAAACGGTGTAAAAAATGAATTTGCCTTCTTTCAAATCTTCCTTTAGACACAGCATGTACCAAAATGTGGATTTTAGTCAAGGGTTGTTATATTGAACGTATGTAATAGCAATACAACACAAAAATACCAAGTTTAAGGTAGTACGTCGAAAATTCGAATTTTTTTAAAAATCTGTCCAGACGGTGTAAAAACTATAGTCTTTATTTCAAGTCTTCTTTTACCCACATAATGTACAGAAAAGTGGTTTTTAGTCATGGATCCTGACATTGTAAGTATGTAACGGCAATTCAACACGAATTCGCCATTTAAACGGGAGTACTCTGAAAAATATAAACTTCTGAAAAATGTTTCCCAAACGGTGTAAAAAATGAAATTGCCTTCTTTCAAATCTTCCTTTAGACACAGCATGTACCAAAATGTGGATTTTAGTCATGGGTTGTTATATTGTACGTATGTAACAGCAATACAACACCAAAATACCAATTCTAAGGTAGTACGTCGAAAATTCGAAATTTTTTAAAAATCTGTCCAGACGGTGTAAAACTATAGTCTTTATTTCAAGTTTTTTTTTTTCGATAAAAAGTACAGAAGAGTGGTTTTTAGTCATGGATCCTGACATTGTAAGTATGTAACGGCAATTCAACACGAGTTCGCCATTTAAACGGGAGTACTCTGAAAAATATAAACTTCTGAAAAATGTTTCCCAAATGGTGTAAAAAATGAAATTTCCTTCTTTCAAATCTTCCTTTAGCCACAGCATGTACCAAAATGTGGATTTTAGTCAAGGGTTGTTATATTGTATGTTTGTAACAGCAATACAACACCTAAATAAAAATTCTAAGGTAGTATGTCGAAAATTCGAAATTTTTGAAAAAAAATCTGTCCCGAACGGTGTAAAAACTATAGTCTTTATTTCAAGTCTTCTTTTACCCATAGAATGTACAGAAAAGTGGTTTTTAGTCATGGATCCTGACATTGTAAGTATGTAACGGCAATTCAATACGAATTCGCCATTTAATCGGGAGTACTCTGAAAATATAAACTTCTGAAAATGTTTCCCAAACGGTGTAAAAATGAAATTTTCTTCTCCCAAATTTTCCTTTAGCCATGGCATGTACCAAAAGGTGGATTTTAGTCAAGGTTTGTCATATTGTACGTATACATGTAACAGCAAAACAACACCAAAATACCAATTTTAACGTAGTACGTCGAAAATTCGAAATTTTTGAAAAAATCTGTCCCGAACGGTGTAAAAACTATAGTCCTTATTTCAAGTCTTCTTTTACCCATAGAATGTAGAGAAAAGTGGTTTTTAGTCATGGATCCTGACATTGCAAGTATGTAACGGCAATTCAACACGAATTCGCCATTTAAACGGGAGTACTCTGAAAAATATAAACTTCAGAAAAATGTTTCCAAAACGGTGTAAAAAAAAAAATGAAATTTCCTTCTTCCAAATCTTCCTTTAGCCATGGCATGTACCAATACGTGTATTTTAGTCAAGGGTTGTTATATTTAACGTATGTAACAGCAATACAAACCCAAAATACCAATTTTAAGGTAGTACGTCGAAAATACGAAATTTTTTAAAAAATCTGTCCCGAACGGTGTAAAAACTATAGTCCTTATTTCAAGTCTTCTTTTACCCATAGAATGTACAGAAAAGTGGTTTTTAGTCATGGATCCTGACATTGTAAGTATGTAACGGCAATTCAACACGAATTCGCCATCTAAACGGGAGTACTCTGAAAAATATAAACTTCTGAAAAATGTTTTCCAACGGTGTAAAAAATGAAATTTCCTTCTTCTAAATCTTCCTTTAGCCATGGCATGTACCAAAAGGAAGATTTTAGTCAATGGTTGTTATATTGTATGTATGAAACAGCAATACAACACCAAAATACCAATTTTAGGTAGTACGTCGAAAATTCGAATTTTTTTAAAAAATCTGTCCCGAACGGTGTAAAAACTATAGTCCTTATTTCAAGTCTTCTTTTACACATAGAATGTACAGAAAAGCGGTTTTTAGTCATGGATCCTGACATTAGTATGTAACGGCAATTCAACATGAATTCGCCATTTAAACGGGAGTACTCTGAAAAATATAAACTTCTGAAAAATGTTTCCCAAACGGTGTGAAAAATGAAATTTCCTTCTTCCAAATCTTCCTTTAGCCATGGCATGTACCAAAAGATGAATTTTAGTCAAGGGTTGTTATATTTTACGTATGACAGCAATACAACACCAAAATAAAAAAAATTAAGGTAGTACGTCGAAAATTCGAAATTTTTGAAAAAAATCTGTCCCGAACGGTGTAAAAACTATAGTCCTTATTTCAAGTCTTCTTTTACCCATAGAATGTACAGAAAAGTGGTTTTTAGTCATGGATCCTGACATTGTAAGTATGTAACGGCAATTCAACACGAATTCGACATTTAAACGGGAGAACTCTGAAAAAAAATTAACTTCTGAAAAATGTTTCCCAAACGATGTAAAAATGAAATTTCCTTCTTCCAAATTTTCCTTTAGCCAGGGCATGTACCAAAAGGTTGAATTTAGTCAAGGTTTGTTTTATTTTACGTATGTATAACAGCAATACAACACCAAAATACCAATTTTAAGGTAGTACGTCGAAAATTCGAAATTTTTGAAAAAATCTTTCCCGAACGGTGTAAAAACTATAGTCCTTATTTCAAGTCTTCTTTTACACATAGAATGTACAGAAAAGTGGTTTTTAGTCATGGATCCTGACATTGTAAGTATGTAACGGCAATTCAACACGAATTCGCCATTTAAACGGGAGTACTCTGGAAAAAAATAAACTTCTGAAAAATGTTTCCCAAACGTTGTAAAAATGAAATTTCCTTTTCCAAATCTTCCTTTAGCCATGGCATGTACCAAAAGGTGAATTTAGTCAAGGGTTGTTATATTTTACCTATGACAGCAATACAACACCAAAATACCAATTTTAACGTAGTACGTCGAAAATTCGAAATTGTTGAAAAAATCTGTCCCGAACGGTGTAAAAACTATAGTCCTTATTTCAAGTCTTCTTTTACCCATAGAATGTACAGAAAAGTGGTTTTTAGTCATGGATCATGACATTGTAAGTATGTAACGGCAATTCAACACGAATTTGACATTTAAACGGGAGTACTCTGAAAAATATACACTTCTGAAAATGTTTCCCAAACGGTGTAAAAAATGAAATTTCCTTCTTCCAAATCTTCCTTTAGCCACGGCATGTACCAAAGGGTGGATTTTAGTCAAGGTTTGTTATATTTTACGTATGTAACAGCAATACAACACCAAAAGACCAATTTTAAGGTAGTACGTCGAAAATTCGAAATTATTGAAAAAATCTGTCCCGAACGGTGTAAAAACTATAGTCCTTATTTCAAGTCTTCTTTTACCCATAGAATGTACAGAAAAGTGGTTTTTAGTCATGGATCCTGACATTGTAAGTATGTAACGGCAATTCAACACGAATTCGCCATTTAATCGGGAGTACTCTGAAAAATATAAACTTCTGAAAAATGTTTCCCAAACGGTGTAAAAAATGAATATTCCTTCTTCCAAATCTTCCTTTAGCCACGGCATGTATCAAAAGGTGGATTTTAGTCAAGGGTTGTTATATTGTACGTATGTAACAGCAATACAACACCAAAATACCAATTCTAAGGTAGTACGTCGAAAATTCGAAATTTTTGAAAAAATCTCTCCCGAATGGTGTAAAAAATCTGTCCCGAATGGTGTAAAAAAGATAGTCCTTATTTCAAGTCTTCTTTTACCTATAGAATGTACAGAAAAGTTGTTTTTAGTCATGGATCCTGACATTGTAAGTATGTAACGGCAATTCAACACGAATTCGACTTTAAATGGGAGTACTCTGAAAAATATAAACTTCTGAAAAATGTTTCCCAAACGGTGAAAAAAATGAAGTTTCCCTCTTCCAATTCTTCCTTTAGCCACGGCATGTACCAAAAGATCTGTCCCAAACGTTGTAAAAACGAAAATTCGATTTAAAAAAAAAAAAAACTGTCCCGAATGGTGTAAAAAAGATAGTCCTTATTTCAAGTCTTCTTTTACCTATAGAATGTACAGAAAAGTTGTTTTTAGTCATGGATCCTGACATTGTAAGTATGTAACGGCAATTCAACACGAATTCGCCATTTAAACGAGGGTACTCTGAAAAATATAAACTTCTGAAAAATGTTTCCCAAACGGTGTAAAAAATGAAATTTCCTTCTTCCAAATCTTCCTTTAGCCACGGCATGTATCAAAAGGTGGATTTTAGTCAAGGGTTGTTATATTTTACGTATGTAACAGCAATACAACACCAAAATACCAATTTTAACGTAGTACGTCGAAAATTCGAAATTTTTGAAAAAATCTGTCCCGAACGGTGTAAAAACTATATAGTCCTTATTTCAAGGCTTCTTTTACCCATAGAATGTACAGAAAAGTGGTTTGTAGTCATGGATCCTGCCATTGTAATTATGTAACGGCAATACGACAGGAATTCACCATTTAAACTTGAGTACTCTGAAAAATATAAACTTCTGAAAAATGTTTTCCAAGCGGTGTGAAAAATGACATTTCCTTCTTCCAATCTTCTTTTAGCCGCGGCATGCACCAAAAGGTGGATTTTAGTCAAGGTTTGTTTTATTTTACGTATGTAACAGCAATACAACACTAAAATACCAATCTTAAGGTAGTACGTCGAAAATTCGAAATTTTTGAAAAGATCTGTCCCGAACGGTGTAAAAAGTATAGTCCTTATTTCAAGTCTTCTTTTACACATAGAATGTACAGAAAAGTGGCTTTTAGTCATGGATCTTGCTTTGTAAGTATGTAACGGCAATTCAAGACGAATTCGCCATTTAAACGGGAGTACTCTGAAAAATATAAATTTCTGAAAAATGTTTTCCAAACGGTGTAAAAAATGAAATTTCCCTTTTCCAAATCTTTCTTTAGCCACGGCATGTACCAAAAGGTGGATTTTAGTCAAGGGTTGTTATATTGTATGTATATAAAAGCAATACAACTCTAAAATACCAATTCCAAAGTAGTACGTCGAAAATTCGAAACTTTTGTAAAATTCTTAAATATAAACTTCTGAAAAATGTTTCCCAAACGGTGTAAAAATGAAATTTCCTTTTCCCAAATCTTCCTTTAGCCATGGCATGTACCAAAATGTGGATTTTAGTCAAGGGTTGTTATTCAACACGAATTCACGAATTTTTGAAAAAAAAAATCTGTCCCAAACGGTGTAAAAAATATAGTCCTTATTTCAAGTCTTCTTTTACCCATAGAATGTACAGAAAAGCGGTTTTAGTCATGGATCCTGATATTGTAAGTATGTAACGGCAATTCAACAAGAATTCGACATTTAAACGGGAGTACTCTGAAAAATATAAACTTCTGAAAAATGTTTCCCAAACGGTGTAAAAAATGAAATTTATTTCTTCCAAATCTTCCTTTAGCCACGGCATGTACCATAAGGTGGATTTTAGTCAAGGGTTGTTATATTGTATGTATATAAAAGCAATACAACTCTAAAATACCAATTTTAAGGTAGTACATCGAATATACGAAATTTTTGAAAAAAATCTGTGCCGAACGGTGAAAAAACTATAGTCCTTATTTCAAGTCTTCTTTTATCCATAGAATGTACAGAAAAGTGGTTTTTAGTCATGGATCCTGACATTGTAAGTATGTACCGGCAATTCAACACGAATTCGCCATTTAAACTGGAGTACTCTGAAAAATATAAACTTCTGAAAAAGGTTTCCCAAACGGTGTAAAAAATGAAAATTCCTTCTTCCAAATCTTCATTTAGCCATGGCATGTACCAAAATGTTGATTTTAGTCAAGGGTTGTTATATTGTACGTATGTAACAGCAATACAACACCAAAATACCAATTTAACTGGAGTACGTCGAAAATTCGAAATTTTTGAAAAAATCTGTTCCGAACGGTGTAAAACCATAGTTCTTATTTCAAGTCTTCTTTTACCCATAGAATGTACAGAAAAGTGGTCTTTAGTCATGGATCCTGACATTGTAGGTATGTAACGGAAATTCAACACGAAATCGCCATTTAAACGGGACTACTCTGAAAAATATAAACTTCTGAAAAATGTTTCCCAAACGGAGTAAAAAATGAAATTTCCTTCTTCCAAATCTATCTTAAGCCATGGCATGTACCAAAAGGTGGATTTTAGTCAAGGGTTCTTATATTGTACGTATGCAAAACAATACAAAAATAAAACTTTTAAGGTAGTACGTCGAAAATTCGAAAATTTTGAAAAAAAATCTGTCCCGAACGGTGTAGAAAATATAGTCCTTATTTCAAGTCTTCTTTTACCCATAGAATGTACAGAAAAGCGGTTTTTAGTCATGGATACTGACATTGTAAATATGTAACGGCAATTCAACACGAATTCGCCATTAAATGGGAGTACTCTGAAAAATATAAACTTCTGAAAAATGTTTCCCAAACGGTGTAAAATGAAAGTTCCTTCTTCCAAATCTTCCTTTTGCCATGGCATGTACCAAAAGGTGGATTTTAGTCAAGAGTTGTTATATTGTACGTATGTAACAGCAATACAACACCAAAATACCAATCTTAAGGTAGTACGTCGAAAATTCGAAATTCTTGAAAAAATCTGTCCCGAACGGTGTGAAAACTATAGCCCTTATTTCAAGTCTTCTTTTATCCATAGAATGTACAGAAAAGTGGGTTTCAGTCATGGATCCTGACATTGTAGGTATGTAACGGCAATTCAACACGAATTCGCCATTTAAACGGGAGTACTCTGAAAAATATAAACTTCTGAAAAATGTTTCCCAAACGGTGTAAAAATGAAATTTCCTTCTTTCAAATCTTCCTTTAGCCATGGCATGTACCAAAAGGTGGATTTTAGTCAAGGGTTGTTATATTGTACGTTTGTAACGGCAACACAACACCAAAATACTAGTTTTAAGGTAGTACGTCGAAAATTCGATTTTTTTAAAAAAAAACTGTCCCGAACGGTGTAAAAACTATAGTCCTTATTTCAAGTCTTCTTTTACCTATAGAATGTACAGAAAAGTGGTTTTTAGTCATGGATCCTGACATTGTAAGATTGTATCGGCAATTCAACACGAATTTGCCATTCAAACGGGAGTACTCTGAAAAATATAAACTTCTGAAAAATGTTTCCCAAACGGTGTAAACAATGAAATTTCCTTCTTCCAAATATTCCTTTAGCCATGGCATGTACCAAAATGTGGATTTTAGTCAATGGTTGTTATATTGTACGTATGTAACAGCAATACAACACCAAAATACCAATTTTAAGGTAGTACGTCGAAAATTCGAAATTTAAAAAAAATCATTCCCGAACGGTGTAAAAACTATAGTCCTTATTTCAAGTCTTCTTTTACCCATAGAATGTACAGAAAAGTGTTTTTTAGTCATGGATCCTGACATTGTAAGTATGTAACGGCAATACGACAGGAATTCACCACTCTAATGGAGGACCCAGAAAATGGAATCTTTTGAAAAATGTCTCCAAAACTGTGTAAAAAAATGAAATTTCCTTCTTTCAAATCTTCCTTTAGCCATGACATGTGCCAAACTGAGGTTTCTAATCAAGGGTTGTTATATTGTATGTATGTAACATGAATACAACACCAAAATACCACTTTAAATGTAGTGCGTCGAAAATTCGAAATTTTTATTTCAAATTTTAGAAATCTAATACTCTATTGAAATGATTTAACCATCAAATCTGAAAATTACTCTTTGGAAAATGATCATCACCTCTCTATGCTCTCTAAGCAAGATGATAACATTTTGGTTTTGTCAAAATCGAAAAACGTCACGCGCGACAATTTCAAACAATGAAATTTTATATTTTCGGGGTCTTTCGGGGTAAACAAATACAATTAGTGGGGGATTGAAAAAATACATTTCTTAATATTGCGCAACTTTTTCCTATTCCTCCTTGATCACTTTGCCCTTTTCCAAACAAGCCAAAGTTCCGAGTTACGCCTATTTTGTTATAGATCCCAACTGCTTACAATTTGGACAAGATCTAGTTTTAAGATTTAAGGACAGATCCTCCATTTATTTCCTACGGTAAGATTTTTTTTATTTTTTCTGTACTGATATTTAAATATATGAGAAGTAAAAAAACGACTTAAAAACTATAGGTCACCAAGCGAATTAAAAAGTTATTGGATTTCAAGGGAGACCACTCTTGTCTAAAATTGCAAAAATGGGGTGTCACTTAAATACCCACAAAAAAGGTGTTTGGAATGACTAGGATTACGTAAATAAGTGTTTATTGTGTTCGATATGTTTTATTCTGTCTAAATGAGTATCAATTTTGGAAAATTTAGTTATGATTTTGAAATTTTTAGGAAAACATTCTTTCAAAAGTAGCTGAAATTGCTCTTATTTCGCAACGTTTCTAATAATAAAAAATATTCCAGCGGTAAGAATTTTTTTCTTTTTTGGTATAGACATAGTGCTTGGTCATACCTACAAAAACAAACAAAGAAAAATATATCAAACCAAGCGTTTTTCTTAGTTATAAGTAAAATTTGGTTTACTTTTTGCAGCTCTGTCCGAAATTGTTTCATTACTTTTATCCATTTTCTTCCTTATTACCAGCTTTAGATAATAAAAAGTGTCATCTTTTGTGTCCATCTGAAGCGGACTAGCTCATAAAGACACCATTTTGCTTTTGTTGCTCCGTTTCCTATCGCTATCGCCACATGTTGAACGCGTAACAAAAAGCAAAATGTACCATCCGAGTACTATTACACTTTAATTGACCAAACAGAGAAAATTAAAATAACCGAAAAGGGTCTTGTCATTTATCAACCAAACATTAACTAAATGTAAAAAATACATTTGCTGAAAAAGGCCAATTATTGAAACAGCTTTATTTCGTTATTTAGGGTATGCGCAGTAAGATGCGCAGTAACAACTGGAGGATCTGTCCTTAATTGTCACCGAAAAGGACCCTTTTTCCAACTGTTGATTTTTCATTTGTTGTAAAATTTACTCATGTTCATACACTCTGATGGCAATAAAATATGTTTAAACTAAGTTTTGAAATTCAATTGTTCCCGAAAAGAATGTGAAAAGAATTTCAAATGAAAAGATGAAAGGTTCTTTTCTTACACTTCTTTAATCATACCTGCATTTTAAAACAAGAGCCGTCACAGACGGATGCTCCCCGAAAAAGTGTTTGTCACAAAATAAAAACTATCATACATTAAGCCCCCTTTTCCCATGACAGATTTTTTGTACACACTTTATTTATAGAATATGGTCTAGAGCATTTCATTTATCACGTAATAAGCACAAAATTTCATTAAATTCTGCCCATTGGATGAAGAGAAATTAGAGAAAATCTAATTTCTACATTAAGGTCCCTTTTTCCATGACGCAGCCTCAAATTAGGAAACGGAGAAAAAGGTCTCTAGGGATTATCCTAGGGAGTTCACATGTGAAGTTTCATTGAATTTGGTCCAAGGGTTGCTGAGATATGGCTGTGGACGGACGGACGGACACACGGACGGACGGACGGACAGCATGGCGACTATATGCTCCCCCGAATTTTTTTCGGGGTGCATAAAAAATGAAACAATAATGCAAACATTTAAAAGTACTGGACCATTCACATGCAGAACTGTACAAGAATCCAAACGTACGAGGCTTGATTGGTAAGTAGTGAGCCTCTCATAGATATAAGAAGGGGTCAAGTATCACTGTCCAATTTCAGCCTCTGTATTTTCTGGGTGTATAAAGGTGTGCTGCCTAAAACTGGTGTCATTGTGTCAGTTTATGTTGAAGAGGTAGCACACTAAAGTAAACAGGACAAGTGACTTTTGCAAAATGGACAAGGTTGCTGAAAGAGCAGTGATTCAATATCTGTATAAAAACGGTCTAACTTCGAATGCCATCCATGCAGATATGGTTTCAACATTAGGGGATGATGGCATGATGCCCTTTCGTATGCTACAGTAAAGAGATGGGAAGGGTAGTTCAAGCGTGGTAGGCAGAGTCTTGAGGACGATGTCGGCACTGGAAGGCCTGTCACCGTTGCAACACCAGAAATGGTCAATAAAGTCAATGATATTGTTATGACTGACAAGCGGGTTACAGAGAGATATACAGTCAGTAAAACTGGTATTTCACAGGAAAGAGTTCATTCCATTCTCACGGAAAATCTTGAGATGAAAAAGCTATCTGTCCGCTGGGTACCAGGGCTTCTGATAGTTGACAAGAAGCACGTTTGGCGCACTTTGTCAAGTACTAATCTGAGTCTTTTAGAGGCAGACCCAGATAACTTTCTGCAGATTCGTGTGACTATGGATGAAACTTGGGTCCATCACTTCACCCCAGAGTCAAAACAACAGTCCAAATAATGGAAGCACCCTGGCTCACTCCCACTCAAAAAGGCAAAGGCTGTTCCATCAGCAGGAAAGGTTATGGCTTCGGGTTTCTGGGATGTTGGTGGCATCATGATGGTAGATTATCTACAAAAGGGTCAAACAATTAATGGACAGTATCATGCATCACTTTTTAGGCAACTGAGAGAAAACATCAAGCTCAAACGCCGTGGAAAAGGTGTACTGTTCCACCAGGACAATGCCCTGTTCACAAATCTGCCCTTACCATGGCTGCCATCAATGACTGTGGGTTTAAACTAGAAGATCACCCGCCTTATTCACCTGATCTTGCTCCATCAGACTTTCACCTGATTCCACAGTTGAAAAGAGCTATTGCTGGTACCCACTTTCAGTCAAATGATAACTTCATATATATGCAGTACTTAGAGGCTTTTCTGAACGATCAGGAGGTGTTCTACAAAAGTGGTATTGAGGCCTTAAAACATCACTGGCAAAAGTGTATAGACAAAAAAAGTGGATTATGTTGAAAAATGACATCGTTACAATTCAAACCTTTCTATGTGAGGCTCTATGGTGCGCGAAAAGGGTCTAAAATCAATATAGCGCTAGACCTATAATTGAAATAGGGGTAGACCGCTAAAAGCTGTCTACTTTCAGATTTTTAGCGGTTCACCGATAAAAATAGAGGTCTACCCATAAAATAAGGGTAGACCGCTATTTCAATTAACGGTCTACTATATTGACTTTAGACCCTATTCGCGCGCCTAAGGCTCACTACTTATCAATCAACCCTCGTAAAAACAATTACTTCGTGATGAAAAAGATTGGATCAGTTGCAAAAGCTACAATCCTGATAAAGTAATTATCTCATGATCCAATTTTATTTCTGTAAACAATTGGTATTTATTGCGAAGGGTCATCTGTAGGTTTGACATAGGCTACTCCGCTAAATGACCTGCTATCCCTTTGAATCACCGATTCTTATAAAAACACAAAGTTCTATTCGTAGATTGGCTGTGATTTTCCCTTTATCTCAGGAATGCAAAAAAGTACCTAACATTCTTTGATTCCGTCTCGCGGACATTTTAGAAACATACATGTGCGATAGAAAATGAACGAAATACATTTAAAACGCATAGACTTTAATGACCGCTCAATTCTATGACGTCACTCCGAGTCTCCCGATGAAAGCTCGCGTTTGATAAAATAGCACAAGTGAAATAAACGTTTTTTCGTAAATAACTAACTCAATTTTAGTTTTTTATTGGCGAAACTTGCAGTTTTGAATTATTTAAACCTCTGGCATATTAGATAATACTAAATCAAATGGCTGATTTGACTGTGCACATCGAGCAATACAAAGCTTCATACAACTTTCAGAAAGCGGACGACAATGTAATCGCCCCATAGTTTTTTGGATCTAATTAACTCTTGTTCCCACATTTAAACGTAATTTTAAACGTTTTCAAAATGTTTGACTTGTTTTATGGCCGGCGTCATCCTCTCTGATTTACGTTCACGTTCTATGTGGAGATGTCCGTAAATGACTAGACAGACGTTAAGGGTGTTTTTTAATTACAATCGGAGTTTGGATAGATAGTTGCGTAGTTAGTTCTCGGCTCAAATCAACCGTAATAACAACTTGTATGGTAGATTATTTAGATAACAAAAAGCCTCAAGTCTATTGAAATCCGAATTGCCAGTCTATAAGCTATTACCGGAAGTGTACAAATATCTACTTCCGGTGCCGCGACTCGAATGAAAAGTTACCTATTTTTTCATGTTTTTCTGTTGAAAACACCCTTATCTGGTCACAGAATAATGGCTTCTGTGGAAGAACTGTATAGAATATTCGGTGTACTTGCCGATGCGAAAGACAAAGCGGGAGAGGTAAGCTTATTCGATTTGTTGGCTTGGGTTTTTTAGGACCGGTTTCACATGTTTCGTGTCTAGGAAGAATCAGCATTTTAAAGTTCGATCAAATCAAGCTTTTTTGTCGAATTGAGCAGACAATTTTCATTTCTAACAAAAACATATGTGCCATAAAGATTGATTGGAGAATACTTGGATCATAGACTTCCAGCAAAACTCATTGGAACATACTCCTATAAAGTTCGACCAAATCGAGGGTCTTAATATTCACCCCGGGACACCCCGGGACGCCTTATATATGGGAATTATATCAATTATTGGGTATTATTTTATTAAATTATCATATTTAAGATTGATTTCAACATTAAAATTGATTATAATAATAAAAAAAATCGGAATTATAGTCACAAGAACGTATTTTGTGCACCCCGGGACACCTCTGGACACCCCGGGACGCCTTGTATATAGAAAATTCTATCATTTATCGTATATATTTTAAGTAATTTATCATATTTAAGATTGATTTTAACATTATCAGTCTTCGCGAAAGCGCCGGACCGCCGGTCAATGACCGGCAAATCCAGTTTGGTCCGGCATAAATTTTGGGTGATCGGTCCTGATGTCCGACGTTTCCTGAAAGCCTTTACATTTTCATCAATTCATCATATCACTACGTAATCCTTTCTCCGTTTTTTCTCAAGCAATTCATTAAGATTAGGGCACTATAATATTTCTTTATTCGATCTGAATATAAATGGAATATTATAATATACACTCAGCAGGATGGATGCAAAAATGAATTTTATCGTCAATAGCAGAAAATAAATCAACATACTGTAAACTCAGGACTGGAGAAGAACATTTTGTTAACTGAGGAGTAGTACAAATTTGGGCAAGAAAATGGATTCGCATTTTAACTTTGTAATTATGGTATAGAGTAGCTATAAATACATTGAATTAATAAAAAATCTTTTATCCAAACAGGGGTTACAATAAATTTTAAACTTTATTCAAGGATGCCCTAGATTAAGTAATGCGACTTTCACTGAAGTTGCAGTCAACCTGTTACCCTATCAGATAGCCTTTGCTAGGTCGAGAGTACAATAGAGCTACTGAGAGAAAAGAAAGGAAGGTGTGTTTCTTTAACCTGCAGTATGAAGCAACAGCTCTACTTGTCCGGTCCGGCCAAAATTGATTCGGTCCGGCCAAAATTTCCAAATGCCTGTCCGGATGTCAGGCAGTTTTTTCCCAATTTCGCGAAGACTGCATTATCATCAATTGAAATGTTAAAGAAAATAGGATGTATAGCCAAAAGAACGTATTTTGTGCACCCCGGGACACCAATAGAAGGAGGAAATAGTTCAATCGAGAGTAATTCACACACCCCGGGACACATGCACGTAAATCAAATCAAAGATTGACTATTATTTAGTTTACAAATCATGTTGTTTCAAGAAAACAGCAATTCTTATTTTATAGAGACAATGATATTTTAGTATAGTTTGACCAATGTAGCACAAATCGCCGGGGATTTGTATAGAAGGCAATAAATGATTGAATGAATTTCGGACACCCCGGGACACCCCGGGACACCCCGGGACTCCTCGTATAAGGACATAATACCAATACAATATAACCTGGATTCATGTAAAAGGTTCTTTCAATTGTTCAAAAGATAAACGTAATGAATAAAGCTAATCTTATGTTCGAAAATGAACTTGAAATTACGATGATTTATGGGTTAATGAAGACATTTGTCATTGGTTAAGAACTGATACTTGTAAGAAACGATGCTCTATAATCATTATATCGACGTATGTGAAGTGTCCCGGGGTGCTCTATAATCATTATATCGACGTATGTGAGGTGTCCCGGGGTGCTCTATAACCATTATATCGACGTATGTGAGTGTCCCGGGGTGCTCTATAATGATTATATCGACGTATGTGAGTGTCCCGGGGTGCTCTATAATCATTACATCGACGTATGTGAGTGTCCCGGGGTGTCCCGGGGTGCTCTATAACCATTATATCGACATATGTGAGGTGTCCCGGGGTGCTCTATAATCATTATATCGACGTATACATGTGAGGTGTTCCGGGGTGTCAAAATATCAGTATAATGCACTAAATTTACCATTTATTAATAAGAATTGTTTTTTTTTTAATATTCTCATGGAATAGACATAATATAATCACCCTATGAATGATATAGTCCCTGATTAGAAGTGTCCCGGTGTGGCACATGTTATTCTTAAAAGTAGTAATCTATCATAAAATATAATCATCATAGTATGAGAGTTTCGTAGGTCCAAAAATATCTATATACTCGTCTTTTTTGATTTACATGATTTAGTTTTAGGGGGAACCATGCAAAATGATGTGATATATATGGACGTTATGATTAAATCGCTTATTTAAGATGACTATGATATAAATTGATGTGTCCCGGGGTGTCCCGGGGTGACCCAAATCGGATCTCCTTGTATTATAATAAATTTGTCAGATTAAACTTTATACAAAATGTTGGTATCAATCAAAAAATATGAAAAATACATAACATAACGCCCAATAATTGATATTATTCCCATATATAAGGCGTCCCGGGGTGTCCCGGGGTGTCCCGGGGTGAATATTAAGACCGCCAAATCAAGCTTTTTTGTCGAATTGAGCAGACAATTTTCATTTCTAACAAAAACATATGTGCCATAAAGATGGATTGGAGAATACTTGGATCATAGACTACCAGCAAAACTCATTGGAACAAACTCCTAAAAGTAATAATGCCAGGGGCAGATAATCGCTGCCACCACCAAAATCATGTGATGATAGTTTGATCACAAGACTGTAAAGATGGCAGACTGGAAGGCAGGTTGGCACACAACAAATGGCAGAGTCGTGAAAAATGGTGCCAGTATTGCAGCGTAAATTTTCATGAAATTTCTAAAATTGTTTTTACCTCTCACAGGGCTCGAATTTCCACTAGCATACTGGCATTTTGCTGGTTAAAACTGAAAATTGCTAGTGATTTTATCTGACACTAGATTTTTTTGGCGAGAGGAAAAATATTCCCCACCCACAAGTTTTATCAATGCAGCTTGAAAAAGCTTACAAAACAACATTCAAATATTGACTATTTTGGACATGCCCTTTTAATTATGCAGCATATTATGCTTTTATTTTTCAAAATGAAAACCCTCATTATATACAAAACCAGATTGCGAGTGAATTTGCCATTTTGCTTGTGGTTTCAAAAGCCACTAGCAAAATATTGCGTGTCATTTTTTCAGGGAAATTCTAGCCCTGTCTCAGTGATTTTTTTTCTTAAATAAACGGTCGTTATTGGGCCCCTTTCCCCTCTCTGAGGAATATACTTTTTTCCCCCATTTCAGAGAAATTTTCCCCTCCAGGAACTAGATTTTTTTCTTGCAAAGAAAAATCCAAATCATATTTAGATTCTAGGCATCTTTAACAGTTCTAATGGTTGTTTGAATGTCCCATTATGATTCACAATCAAGTTAAATGCATTTATAACACTGTATTTGAGAGTATAAGCATTTATTGAAATTCCCCTTTTTGGGCATTCACGCGCAAATTTTTCCCCACCTATGGGCCCTGACCACCTTCCCCCAAAATTTAAAATAAACACTGCCTCTGTCTGTCTGTTCAAAAACTTAACATTAGCCTTATCGGGGCATAAGTGTTTCACTAACTGTAACATGTCTTTTGGAAAATATGAATGATATTTTAATTTAAAAAATAGTATTTCATTCACATGGTCATCTCATCTGATTTTTCTCTGATGAAATTCGCTCTTAGATATGTTGATGTAGCTCATTTACATCAGAGCGCACTACCACTCAAAAACAACTGAAAGTAGGTCATTGTAATCAATGGCTGTTCAGGTGAGGGTTGTTGCAAATCATTGCCTATAAACCTTCTAGAAATATTTTTTGGTCTTAAATTTTTTACCAGGCATGATAATTAATGGTTCATTGATCGGTATCATAAAGGATATCGTTTAAGATCTGAAGACGGACGATGAACAAAGCACCACAACTTGTGTCAAACTTTCCGTTGTTTTTGAATGGTAGTGTGCTCTGATGTGAATGAGTGACATCAACATATCAAAGAGCGAATTTTCATCAGAGAAAACTCTGATTAATGGTCATCTTGACTTACTTTTAACAATCAAATCAAAGTAAATGTGATGTCACATGCTATACAGGGTTGCCACGTGTCAGGGAAATGTGAAGGGAAATATAAATTTTTTGAAGGTCAGGGAATTGTCAGGGAATTTTGTGAACTGTCAGGGAAATTTGAAAATAAAGGCAAATGTCAGGGAATTGTCAGGGAATTTTGTAAAAATAAGATGTATTGCCAATTTGCCATATAATTAATGATTTCAATGTCGCCTTCTAAAATTGTCTCCAAATGTCACGAGTTCCCGCGAATTTACCGCAAAGAAACATGTCAGGGAATTTTCCAATTTTGTCAGGGAAATGTCAGGGAATTGTCAGGGAATTTTATTTCCACTGACTAGTGGCAACCCTGCTATAATTTGGTTGTGGCGGAACATTTTTTAGCTCGACTTCTTGAAGAAAATGAGAGTTTATACTGTCACCCAGGCGTCAGCGTTGCAACAAAGGTTAAAGTTTTTTCAAACGTCAATGACTTCCATACTGTCAAAGGGATTCAACCCAAACTTGGAATACATATTCACCATGATGATGGCATCACACCCTCTACCTTACTACCAGGGCCCATGACCCTGGCTCCACTATATTTGGAGTTATGTCCCCTTTATACTAAGCAACTTAGAAAGTCGAGCGCTGCCTTCGGACAGCTCTTGTTGTTATTTGAAAAAGCTGGTTTTATTAGACTGTTGTCTTTTGGTAGGGGACCTTTTTAGGTTTTTTACCGTTGGGTCCGTTTTCATGAATACACAATAATGATGCAATATCAGTTACGAGGATCCCTGGACCAATCAAATACTTCTGCTGTTTTAAATATGAACTTGATACCAAAACCTGAGGTGGTATCATCAATGATCATAGATGACAAGTTAACCCTTTCCCAAAACAAAAATTTTAGGCCGATCCACTTCAAGAACTGCCACAGATGATGAAATGAATGTTATGTTATGATATGATTTGTGCAAAATGTGGCACAGAAAATATTGAGACAAAAGGAGAATCTGTTGGTTATCAGCAGATTCTTCTTTTGTCTCAATGTTTTCCAAAGCCCTTTCTACTAGCAATGTCAAAACCAGGTCTTGTTTGGGAAAGGGTTAACTAAAATAATTTCCTGTCTAACTTAGTTGTAAGATTGCAGTGGATCTTGGATTTCTGTGATGAGGTTTCGACCATGCAAATAGGGGGGTTCATTTTACCTTTATTGCCGAATTTGGATTGAATTTCTGCATGAAAATGAAATATTCAGGCTACAGAGCCTGAGAGGAGGATTCGTTTGAATCCCCTGAACCCCATCTGGATCTGCCGCTGGATTGTTGATGAACATACAGGCCACTGGTCTGGTTTATTTGGGAATTGTTTAAGTCTTGTCTGTACATTTCAGCACGAAGATGAATTTCTACAGATACTAAGTGCAGTAAAGGGCAGCACTAGTGAAAAACGACTTGCATCACAGTTTGTCACAAGATTCTTCAAGTATTTCCCCAACCATTCCCACATGTTGACGCTTTTCTCGGCTTTTGACACATAACAAAATGTGTAAATTCTGTACATTTCAGCACGAAGATGAATTTCTACAAATACTGAGTGCAGTAAAGGGTAGCACTAGTGAAAAACGACTTGCATCACAGTTTGTCACAAGGTTCTTCAAATATTTCCCCAAGCAGGCATACCAGGCCATCAATGCTATTTTTGATCTCTGTGAGGATGATGATATCAATGTAAGTTAAATGGTTTCGTTATCTTTTTCCCAAACACATAGATGTAAAGGCTTTAAGCAGACTTCAGGAAAAACTGTTGATCTGCCAGTAATGCCTGGTAAAAATGATGAAGTTCTGGTAAATGAAACACACTTTACAGGACTGGCTGACTTAGAAATAAATGGTAAATTAGGAATTAGGATAGCATACAGTACAGTATCAAACAAATTTCTCATCAATCGGGCATTGGGATAATGTGAGAAGCATTGCACAGAACAAAACTTGATTGTTTAAAGAGTTGTATATACATGTACAGGCAAACTGACCAAGTAAAGTTATGTTTGGTAAAATTCTGAACTTCACCAGTCCCACTCTCCTGTAGAAAAGTTAGGTACTTTGTGAAGTCTGTGTAAAATACCTAGTAACATTTTGTTGCTTTCTTTCAGATCAGAAAACAAGCTATCAAAGACTTGCCCAATTTGTGCAAAGTGAATTCAGAGCATGTGTCGAAGATATCCGAGGCTCTGACCCAACTTCTGCAATGTGATGACCCAACAGAATACAGTCTCGTTCAAACTTCACTTGGACAGCTCTTCAGTGTTCAAGCTAAAGGTACTCCAGCCTTTTTCAACACCAATATCTTAACCATTTCCCTTACAGTGACACTTTTTGGTGCCCAAGAAAAAACTACTTGAGAAAACATTGTGGAAAATAAAGAAATTGCTTGTAAATTGTAATAAGTAATTTCTTCATGGTCCACAATGTTTTCTAACCCAAAATGTAAAAAGTATTTGAAATTTCATTAATTTTGTCATCTTGCTTGTGCTGAGCATGGAATATAAAAAATTCGAAGCATGTGAGGAAGATATCCGAGGCTCTGACCCAGCTTCTGCAATGTGATGATCCAACAGAATACAGCCTGGTTCAAACTTCACTCGGCCAGCTCTCCAGTGTTCAAGCTAAAGGTACTTGAGCTCTTTTCAACTCCAATATCTTAACCAATTCCCATACAGTGACACTTTTTGGTGCCCCATAATAAAATTACTTGGGAAAACATTGTGGAAAATGAAGAAATTGCTTGTGACAAGCAATTTCTTCATTGTCCACAGTGTTTTCTAACCCAAAATGTATGAGTTTTTGAAATTTCATTAATGTTGCAATCTGGTAATAGATTAACTCCGGTTGTTGTGCTGATTTTGAAATATAAAAAAAGAGAATTCCGAACATGTGTCCAAGATATCCGAGGGCAAGAGAACATATCCAAGGCCCTGACCCAGCTTCTACAATGTGATGACCCAACAGAATACAGCCTCGTTCAAACGTCACTTGGCCAGCTCTTCAGTGTACAAGCTAAAGGTACTCCAGCCTTTTTCAACACCAATATCTTAACCATTTCCCTTACAGTGACACTTTTTGGTGCCCAAGAAAAAACTACTTGAGAAAACATTGTGGAAAATAAAGAAATTGCTTGTAAGTTGTAATAAGTAATTTCTTCATGGTCCACAATGTTTTCTAACCCAAAATGTAAAAAGTATTTGAAATTTCATTTTGTCATCTTGCTTGTGCTGAGCATGGAATATAAAAAATTCGGAGCATGTGAGGAAGATATCCGAGGCTCTGACCCAGCTTCTGCAATGTGATGACCCAACAGAATACAGCCTCGTTCAAACTTCACTAGGCCAGCTCTTCAGTGTACAAGCTAAAGGTACCCCAGCCTTTTTCAACACCAATATCTTAACCAATTCCCATACAGTGACACTTTTTGGTGCCCCACAATAAAAATATTTGAGAAAACATTGTGGAAAATAAAGAAATTGCTTGTAAGTTGTAACAAGTAATTTCTTCATGGTCCACAATGTTTTCTGACCCAAAATGTAAAAAGTATTTGAAATTTCATTAATTTTGTCATCTTGGTTGTGCTGAGCATGATATATAAAAAATTTGGAGCATGTAAGGAAGATATCTGAGGCTCTGACCCAGCTTCTGCAATGTGATGATCCAACAGAATACAGCCTGGTTCAAACTTCACTTGGCCAGCTCTTCAGTGTTCAAGCTAAAGGTACTTGAGGTCTTTTCAACTCCAATATCTTAACCCTTTCCCAAACAAAATTTTTTTAGGGTGATCGGAATTGAAAGCTGATGCAGAAGACAAAATTGATGATAATTAAGACATGATTTGTGTCAAATATGGCACAGAAAATATTGAGACAAAAGGAGAAACTGCTGGTTATCAGCAGTTTCTTCTTTTGTTTCAATGTTTTCCCAAGCCTGTTCTATTAAGGACATCAAAACCAGGTCCTGTTTGGGAAAGGGTTAACTGTTTCCCATACATTGAGGCTTTTTGGTGCCCCTTAATGAAAATACTCGGGGAAAACATTGTGGAAAATGAAGAAATTGCTTGTGACAAGCAATTTCTTCATTGTCCACAGTGTTTTCTAACACAAAATGTAAAGAGTTTTTGAAATTTCATTAATGTTGCAATCTGGTAATAGATTAACTCTGGGTGTGCTGATTTTGAAATATAAAAAAGAGAATGGTTGTGCTGATTTTGAAATATAAAAAAGAGAATTCGGAGCATGTGTCGAAAGATATCGGAGGCCCTGACCCAGCTTTTACAATGTGATGATCCAACAGAATACAGCCTGGTTCAAACTTCACTCGGCCAGCTCTCCAGTGTTCAAGCTAAAGGTACTCCAGCCTTTTTCAACCCCAATATCTTAACCCTTTCCCAAACAAAAATTTTTAGGGTGATCGGAATTGAAAGCTGATGCAGACGACAAAATTGATGATAATTAAGACATGATTTGTGTAAAATATGGCACAGAAAATATTGAGACAAAAGGAGAAACTGCTGGTTATCAGCAGTTTCTTCTTTTGTTTCAATGTTTTCCCAAGCCTGTTCTATTAAGGACATCAAAAACAGGTCTTGTTTGGGAAAGGGTTAACTGTTTCCCATACATTGAGTGTTTTTGGTGCCCCTTAATGAAAATACTCGGGGAAAACATTGTGGAAAGTGAAGAAATTGCTTGTAACAAGTAATTTCTTCATTGTCCACAATGTTTTCTGACCCAAAATGTAAAAAGTATTTGAAATTTCATTAATTTTGTCATCTTGGTTGTGCTGAGCATGGAATATAAAAAATTCGGAGCATGTAAGGAAGATATCCGAGGCTCTGACCCAGCTTCTGCAATGTGATGATCCAACAGAATACAGCCTGGTTGAAACTTCACTCGGCCAGCTCTTCAGTGTACAAGCTAAAGGTACTTGAGCTCTTCAACTCCAATATCTTGACCCTTTCCCAAACAAAATTTTTTTAGGGTGATCGGAATTGAAAGCTGATGCAGAAGACAAAATTGATGATAATTAAGACATGATTTGTGTCAAATATGGCACAGAAAATATTGAGACAAAAGGAGAAACTGCTGGTTATCAGCAGTTTCTTCTTTTGTTTCAATGTTTTCCCAAGCCTGTTCTATTAAGGACATCAAAACCAGGGGCCCGTATTACCAACGATCGTACGTTTGATTTTTGCATAATTACTTGTAACAACAGCCCTAATTGGCTCAGTCGGATTTCTCGTGCAATCAGATGTCTTATTACACAGTTTACACAAAAACCTGATCGTAAGATCTTTAGTAATACGTGACCCAGGTCTTGTTTGGGAAAGGGTTAACTGTTTCCCACACATTGAGGCTTTTTGGTGCCCCTTAATGAAAATACTTGGGGAAAACATTGTGGAAAGTGAAGAAATTGCTTATGACAAGCAATTTCTTCATTGTCCACAATGTTTTCTAACACAAAATGTAAGAGTTTTTGAAATTTCATTAATGTTGCAATTTGGTAATAGATTAACTTTGGTTGTGCTGATTTTAAATATAAAAAAAAAAAAATTGGAGCATGTGAGGAAGATATCAGAGGCCTTGACACAACTTCGACAATGTGATGATCCAACAGAATACAGCCTGGTTGAAACTTCACTCGGCCAACTCTTCAGTGTACAAGCTAAAGGTAGGGATAATTCTGGCTCAGAATTCTAATGCAAAAAAAGTCTCATTCAGCCAGAACTTTGGAGAAATACTACGTTTACAATGTAATTGTACCAAATCCTTTTATACGCCCGTCGAAGACGGGACGTATTATGGGATCACCCGTGACGTCCGGCGTCGGGCGTCCGGCGGTGTCCACTTCTTTGTCCGGAGCATAACTCTGTCACCTTAAGTCCGATTGACTTTAAACTTGGCAGTTATATTCTTCTCATCATTAAGGAGTGCAGTGCACAAGAACCATAACTCTACCTGGCTTATTTTTTGAGTTAATGCCCTTTGTTGTTTTTCATACTTGAATCTTGTTCGGAGTATATCTCTAAAAGTATAATAGCTAGGATCATGAAACTTCATGGGTGTATAGATCTCACAAAGGGGGAGTGCAGTGCACAAGAACCATAACTCTACCTGGCTTATTTTTTGAGTTATTGCCCTTTGTTGTTTTTCATACTTGAATCTTGTCCGGAGTATATCTCTAAAAGTATAATAGTTAGGATCATGAAACTTCATGGGTGTTTAGATCTTACAAAGGGGGAGTGCAGTGCACAATAACCATAACTCTACCTGGCTTATTTCTTGAGTTATTGCCCTTTGTTGTTTTTCATACTTGAATCTTGTCCGGAGTATATCTCTAAAAGTATAATAGTTAGGATCATGAAACTTCATGGGTGTTTAGATCTCACAAAGGGGGAGTGCAGTGCACAATAACCATAACTCTACCTGGCTTATTTCTTGAGTTATTGCCCTTTGTTGTTTTTCATACTTGAATCTTGTCCGGAGTATATCTCTAAAAGTATAATAGTTAGGATCATGAAACTTCATGGGTGTTTAGATCTCACAAAGGGGGAGTTATTGCCCTTTGCAGGGCGTCAACTTCTGTCCTATATCCTATATTTGTCCTATATTTTGATGGCTGTCCTATATTGTCCTATATTTAAAAGGTGTCCTATATAGTCATCACCTATACTATATTTTCATAGGAAAATATAGTGGAAAAAAGAATTGAAGAAATAAAGACAGTAAAAGACTTAAAAGTTAAACCAAATTCAGGTTTAAGTGATATGTATTGAGTATCTGTAAAATATTGTAGTACCATATACAATGTTATTCTATTAACCAATGAAAAGCATATTGCTGGATGGATACATAGATCAATACATTAATTTCGATTCAAAATAAAAGATGCTACTTTTTAGATTTCTTGAGTATAAATTGCTAAGTTTGAGACATTGTATTGGATCAACAGCTGTCTGTCCAGTCTCTGTCTGCACACACTTACAAAACCTTCTTATCACAAACCACTAGCTTTAAGATTTTGCATTGCATAACATTTTGGATTCCTAGTACATGTATCAGTATATTTAAAATTATATCCATAGCCCAGTATTAGTAGATTCCAGATTTGATGAGGATAGAAATTTAAAACCATCTTCTTCTGTTCTGTTTTAAATCTTTTTGAGTATAATCATTATACAGAACTATGAATACTTACAGAATTTATGCATACTTCAAATGATCAATATGCATTGAAATTTAGTAATTTTGTTGTGGATTCCCTGATTTCGCACACACAAAAAAAGAAAAAGAGAGATCTTTGACACTCTTCCTCTCCCAAATCCAAAGGTATTATGGCTTTCAAATTTTGGATATAGCATCAACTCATAGCTCCTTACATGTACCAGAATACTTCAAATTATTACTTTCAGTTTTCATTTAATTTTGAAGAAAATAGCCCTATGTTGTGTGCTCCTGAATTTTAAGAACAGGACAATTATCTCTTCCCAGCTATTTGAATTTTGTCTAGTATTGTCTCATGGAACTCTACCTGGAAATGTCAAATTTAATTTATGTTTTGATTAAAGTCCTATGTTGTGGGTTCCCAGATTTTAGAGAGATAAAGAGGATAATCTTCTTCCAAACCATTAGGCCTACACTCAGTCTCTTCCCAGATTTCTTAGGGGTCATTGTCTACCTCTGTTAGATCCCTTCCATCTATCTTGCTGCACACAATGCTGTCCTCTTTCATGTTCTGTTGTCTTTCTTTTGAGAGTCTAAGTCTAATAAGTTCCATTCTCTGCTGTCCTTCTCTGCTAGTTGCTTCTACATCATCTTGGGCATTCCTGGTCTGTGAATACCAGTGACCTGCATGAGGAAATCTACTTTAATTGCCCAATTGGATCTCTCCACATGTCCATAGCATCTAAGCCTCCTTTCCTGTAAGCTCCATTCCATGTCTTAGTGGCCAATCTGTACTGTGGTGGTCTTTTGTATATCTGTCTGATCATCATTAGATCACTATGCTGCAGATGTTGTAATTTTGGATTAGACTGGGGCTAGGTCTCACTTGCATTAATTATCAATCTCCGGACAGGGGTTTAAAATATTTTGCCTGGTGTTTGGCTATTGAGATTGGGTGATATGAGGGTTGGCATCAGCTCTTTTAAAATTCTTCCATGCAGCTTTGACTCTGAACATTGTGGCCAAGTCACACCCACAGTCTGCAGAAAGCGTTTATCAAAAGTAGCAAAATAATGCCACTACCTCTTGATTATCTTGCCCAACCTGCATCTCAGACTGGGGTCTTCAGTCAAACTGGAATTTGAAGTTTGAACCCTCTTTGAGCTTTTTAATACCGCTGCATTTATTTGCCAACTTTTCTGCAACCACTGTATGGGATGTTACTGCCAACACCAGTGCAACATACAGGGCATGGAAACTTTCCCAAGCTCTCCAGAATATCCAGCCCAGAGCTGTGAAATTTTGTGTGTATCATGGTCTTTAAGATGCCTCAGTTATTACTAATGAAAATTTGTCCTATGTTGTAGGTTCCTGGAATTTACATCAAGATAAAGAAGGATGTCTGTGACAAACTTTTCTTTGTCTTACTAAATTAAGCTTAGAGATTTATTCATTTAGCATCACTAAATGGGTTTCTTCAGAAATACTTAGAATATCACTTTGCAATGAAATAAGCCTTATTTCAAAGGTTCAGTGAGATAAATAAGGAGGGAAATCATTGACAAATTCTCAATATTCTCTTTCCTAGTAACATGTGGATCAAGGCCCATTATGGCATGGGCCATTACCAGACTCATTAGAAATTTATTTTTTTGTGTGAAGCTTGTGTCAATACCCTCCTCTAGCAGTTGTACAATAGAGAAACTACATTAAAAAGGTATTTTAGGTGTTTTTGAGAAGGTTGAGGCCGTTAGTAAAGTCCTATATTTGTCCTATATTTTTGCTCCAAAATGTCTTATATTACTATATTTTTTTCAAAATTTTGAGTTGACGCCCTGCCTTTGTCATTTTTCATACTTCATTTTTGTCCAGGGCATATCTCGAAAAGTATAATATCTAGGACCATGAAACTTTTACCAATCTGCTCCCCCTGTCGACAAAAAGCAGTGTTACGGGCGTATCTTGTGACAGTTTGACACCTTGTTCAAAAATATATTTTTCAATGAGATTTTTCTCTCATTTAGCCAATTTGAATGAGATTTCTGTCAGAAAAATGAGAGAATTTGTCCCCAAAATGATCCCTGTAAAAGTACTTGGGTCATATTTAACACCTATGTCTCGACCAATTTTCTGCAGGTACGTTGGTGGGTATATTTGCCCAAGTCCATGCTGAAGATGACGGAGTGAGAGAGAAGGCCATCAAATTTCTGACAACTTATCTGAAGAAACTACCAGAGGACACACTAAATAAGGACTCTCAAGACTTTGTGGTGGAAGAGTGTAAAAAGGTAATTTGTTGTGTTTATGGAAAAAGGCTCTGGAACAGAAAAATACTTTGTAGACCTGTAATTGACAAAGAAAAAAATTCTTTGGGTAGTTTGAAGTTGGATTATTTCAAATAAATATTGTTTGTTCCTTGTATTAAGGTTTTACTGAATCTGTTTTGTGTATTTTGTGGTTTGCCATTGCTTTCAGATTTTCCAATGAGCTAATATACTGTTTCATTGTGGATAAATTCTTTACCTCTGAGAACTTTCTTTGATTATTCTCTGAAGTGCTGAAATCCTTTTGCAGGTATTACAAGATGTGACCAAGGAAGAGTTTATTAATATAATGGAGATCCTGAAAAGTTTAACATACATGAACACAGTCCAGGGCAGACAGCAACTGTTGGACATTGTGACAGAGCAGGCTGAGCTGGATCAGCCTTTTGAGGTAAAAATGAAATTGACCAAATGCTGGCTGTCAATCAAAACCATCAATAAGCCAATGGACTATCAGACAAAATGCCACACCCCCATTGTTTGCCTTAAATTTTTCGTTGCATGTGATATTGTATCGATCTATCGACTGACAATCAAAACATTTGACATGCCAATGCCCATACCTGTCAACTTTTGGAAATTTCAAAGAGTGAGATTGCGCGCGAAGACCTTTAAATGAGGAGTTTTTGCGGGTATTTTTCGCGCGGAGTGATTTAACCTCAACTTTTAGGAGTGAGATTTTTTGCAGTGTTTCTTCAACTTGAGTCTTTAAACAATGACAATAGCTTGTTCTCTAGGTCTTATATTTATCATTTTATTTCTTTACAAAAGCAAAATAGTTAAATAGCAAAGTTCATAAAGGATAATTATATTATTCCAATTTGTTCAAACTTTATCTCTAACTTTCTGTTATCCTTTTTTTTTTTTCTTAAATTCTTCTGTAGCCTGTTCACAGTTTGGCAATTGCCAAGTTCCTTCCCTTTTTTTAAAATTTTGTTTTAGTCTGGTAAATGATGCAAAATAATGCCTGTGCGACCATATCGCGGTTATTTTGCGCATAAGAAAACCATTAGAAGTGCAATATAGACGAATATAAGGTAAACCGCAAAACATAATGGGACGAAACAACCTATGAGTGCAAAATACCGATTTTCTGGAATGTACAGAATCTTATCGAAGCTGTGGCCCACGATCGATCTGATATTCTCAGCGAAGACTGTTATACTAGTTGATCATCATCCATTAAATCTTGTTAAATGGTAGAATTGCGAAGATAAACTCGATAATCAAAGTTTGTTTACAACTGAATGGGCAAGCACTAATTGTCATCGACAGATTATCGGAAAACTGCCCCCTCGATAACATATCGCGCATTTTGATTGGTTGACTTGTCGATATTAGCCACGCCTTACACTTACCTCATGTGTAATAAGTCGATCCCCGAGTTTGTCAAGTTAACGCATCGGCGCGTTTTGATTGTCAATCAAGGAAGGTGACAATAAACAAGATAATAGCTAATTGAGCGAGTAAGGGTGCAATTTCACAATGATAAACAATAATGGCAGACGGCAATTGCAAGCGTGTGATTGCTGGAAAATCGTGTTTTTTAGCAATTTTAGACCATTCGTGCGTGTGATGAACTCCTGCACTTGAAATCGTGTTAGTCACGATTTTTTCGTGAAAGTTGACAGGTATGCCAATGCCCCTATTGTTTGTCTTAGATTCTACATTGGGTGATTTGCGTTTGGTCAATTGATTGGATCATATTGTCGTAGGGAGATCAAAACCTCGTAACTCAAGCCTTTTCAATTACACTTTTTTTCAAACCATGAAATAAGATGGTAGGACTTTAAGTTTTGTTCGTTCTTAAATAGAGGCCCATAAAAGGATACTTCCCAATCGATTATGGGTTTATGTTTATGCCTCTGTATCGAAAGATCGGGGCATATTTTTTTACCGTTGTCCATCTGTCTGTATTTTTGTCTGTCTGTCATTCAAAAAACTTCATGTGAAAACTTGACATTAGCATTTCTTGGGAATTAGTGTTTCACAAACACATCTTGTTCAATCTGTAGTTCTAAAGTTTTGACCTTACACCTTCAAAAATGGAAAAGGCAATCTGGGTAAAACTGGATCTTCATAATCAGTGTTATCAGTTAACCCTTTCCCAAACAAGATTGGGTTTTGACGTCCCTGATAGATTAGACTTGGGAAAACATTGAGACAAAAGAAGAAACTGCTGATAACCAGCAGTTTCTCCTTTTGTCTCAAAATTTTCCATGCTATATTGTACACAAATTCCATCTTTAAAAACAAGGTCAATTTGTCATCTTCAGTAGGTTTTGAAATTTTGTCGTTTGGGAAAGGGTTAAGATCTTAGATGCAATGATAAGTGGTCATCTTTAGTAACACTTTCTTTTTTTCCAAACCATGTTATTTTGACCATCCAACTTAAATCTCCTTGAGTTCATTTTCAAGTTCTAAGAAAATCTGTCCAGTTTTCTTCTACAATCAAATTATAGCAAGTTTAGCACAGTTAATATATGATGGAATAATTGGAAAACTATTAAAAGTCTTTTTAAACTCCATTCAAACAATTTTCTGTAGCTTAACCCATTCTCACACATTGACTTTCTGGCTTCCTAAAGAAAAAGGCTTTGGAAAATATTGTGTAAAATGAAGAAATTGCTTGTGACAAGCAATTTCTTCATTTCCCACAATGTTTTCTATACAAAAAGACGAAAAAATATTTTTTTATTTTCTTTTGATTTTGCTGTCTGCATTATCTTTGAATTTGGACAAGTCTAAAATTTTGTCGTTTGGTTAACTGAATTTAGGAATCTGCTACATTTGAAACTGCTACATTTCAGGCTGCTGACTCTGACATAGTTGACAGATTAGTGTCGTGTGTGAAACATGCTGCACCTCTATTCTCCGTAAGTATATGTGACCCGTCGCACTAAAAGGGACCTTATAGGAAGTGTGAAAAATATCAACCCTAGTCAGTCTGCGCAGTCCGCACAGCCATACTAGGGCTGACACTTTTCACTTTTAAATAATTTTCTAAATCTGGAATTTTTCCCCTATCTTACCATATGTTCATTTTCTGGTGAGTCTGACAAGTTTGTCAAAATTTGGATTTTTGTAGTTCGGATAAGGTCCCTTTTAGCGTGACGGGTCACATATGTGTATCAACCTTCATGTCCTGAGGTCAGATTTCGTACAGATGGTTAACGCTGGCTAGATATGTAATTCATGATGGGTTGCTAGTTTGATACCCTGCCACTGCAGAAGGGACTGTATACTGAATTTAAGGCTACGTTTATCGTTGAGTGCAATGTAAAACTCCATTCGATTAACCCTTTCCCAAAGAACACCTGGTTTTGACGTCCCTTGTTGAAAAGGTTTGGGGAAATATTGATGCCAAAGAAGAAAATGGTGATAATCAGCATTTTCTCCTTTTACCTCAATACTTTGTAACCCAAATACAAAATTAACTAACATCCATTTTGTCATCTGCACCAGCTTATAAAATGGAACAATCTAAATTTTACCGATTGGCAATGGGTTAATCTGATCCTGGGTATCATAAAACTTTTTCCAAAACACTAAACAACCTGATTTTGAGGCCCGTAACAGAAAAGGCAAGGAGACAAAGACTCAAAATGCTCAAAACAGCATTTTCTCCTTTTGTCAGTATAATTTTCTGTGCTATATTGAACACAAATGCTATCTTTGTCAACATCTATTTGTCTGTTACAGCTGTCAAATTGGACTAGTGCTGATTGGCATCGTGGTGTTGGGTTAATGTAGCATGCAAAATACAAAAGTGACTGTCTAATCCATAAAATTATTCTGGTAAAGATGAATTTTTGGAGTGCTTATTGTAGATGAGACTCGGTAGAAAACAACAAAATTGTATTTGAAACTTTGTTTTGATTTCTCTTTCAGAAAAATGTGCATTCAAAGGCATTTGTAAACTACATATCTAATCAAGTCTTACCCATACTAAATGACATAGTGAGCACAGAGGAAGGAACAGATTCTAAATTGGATGTTTTAAAACTTTTAGCTGAAATTTGTGAACATAATGGATTTACTGCGGAAGACGTAAAATTGTCGTTGGAAAATGTGTTTAAAAGATTACTGGTAAGTTGATGTTTAAAGGCCCATTTTCCCAGGTTTGTTAAAAAAAACAACTTTATAAACCTTTTTATTGTGATTAGTAGGACTGAGTAATCGCTTTTTAAACCAGTTCATTTAACAAACTTAATTGCACTCCAATTGCGCTAAATTCCTCAATATTTTTTCGAAGCGTAAATGGTCTGGGGAATTTTCCAATCCATTTTGGCTATTTATAGAAAGGTATGTTGTGAGACTTTGGTAGTGAAGCGTGTTCTTTCTCACGTGACCGCTATATATAGAAAACAAAGATGACCGAACTTTGGCGACATCAGAGTCGGACTGTGCGTTGTCGATCTTCTTCACATCATTCCATCGCTCTATTTGATCTCCGATTATGACCTGTCTTGATCGGTATCTCCTCTGACGCTCTAAGTTCACCCCTTTTTTTAGCGCTATCGGTTTTCTTCTTCAGACCCATTTTTTTTCTTTTGTTGATGTTTACCGGTACATAATTTTTTGTACGACGACCTTGACCTATGAATCTCGTTTGGGTCTGCGCTGTATGCTGTATGTGCATGCGCAACAAGTTAAAAATAATTTTAACCCCATCTGTGACGGGGTTGAATTTAGGTTTGGATTCTCCTTAAATTCGGCTATCTGTCTTGTAATTTCGGCTCATTCTCTGTCTGAATCGCATATCATTAACCATCCTGAGGTGGTCAATACAAAAGTTTTGCATATTTGTTAAAAAAATTTCATTTTTTGCAATTAGGCCATCTGTTACCATCACCCTTTAAATTGGATGAGGTGTAAATTTTACTGTTTTGGTAAAGTTATAGCCATAGGAAATTATCTGTCAAAAGTTGAACTATGATGTCCTTTTGCTTCACCCTTTAGAAAATTATGACAGAACCAATGAATTGACAGCATCTGTCCAGTAGTACAGAGATCTGCCAAGTCTGTGTTTTTGTGCCATTTTCTCGAAAGATGAAGAATTTTCCTCAGTTTTTGAAGACCATGGCGACAAAGTCCCCTTTTCCTTAACCTTGGTAGAAAGATCAATGTTAGTGAGATTCAATCATCTTTTAAATGTCATTACTTTTTCAACACTTTGGGGACTTTGTCTCTTTGATCCCCCAAAATTGGCAGACCATTGTTGATAGTTATAGGAAAAGTCCCAGGGGCCCTAGGTTTTCTAGAATAGAAGGAGTTATTTATGGATGGTATGTTTTTAGGAGTATATGCCGTTACCCCCACCCGAAGTTGAAACAGAATCAGACTTGAAAGATGAGCCCAAGCTGCAGTTCTCCTATGTAGAATGTTTAAAGTTTGTGTTTCATCAGCTTTAGACCAAAAAATGTAACATTTTGAATCACTTCAAATTGTCATCTGTCATCTTTGAATTTGACAAGTCTAAAATTTTGCCATCTGGTAATGGGTTAATAAGTAAACACAGTATAGGATTTGTTTAACCCTTTCCAAATCAAGAACTGGTTTTGATGCCCCTAAAAGAAATGGTCTGGGAAAACATTGAGACAAAAGAAGAAAATACTGATGATCAGCATTTTCTCCTTTTGTCTCAATATTTTCCTTGCTACGTTTTTCATAAATTTCGCCTTTGATAATAGTTTTTAGCTCCACTGGCCTTTCAGGCCAGCGGGCTATTGTCATAGCGGTGTGTCCGTCGTGCGTCCGTCCGTGCGTCCGTCCGTGCGTCCGTAAACTTTTTCTTTAAAAATCTTCTCCTCAGAAACTATTGGATGGATTTCAACTAAACTTCACAGGAATGATCCTTGGGTGACCCTCCCTCAGATTCCTACAAAGAGTTTGGATTGAACCAGAATGACTTGAGTTATCTGCCCTTGAACGTCAAAAAAAGCTGGTTTTGACTTTATTTTTACTCTAAAATCTACAAATATTAACCAATCAAGACAAAACTTGGACAGAATATATATAAGCATGATATCCTGCCTTGGCTCAATTTTCAGCTTGATCAGATTTTTACATCATGAGTTATGTGCCTTTGAATTTGACAAAATTTCCATTTTCGACTTTGTTTTCACTCTAACAGCCATAATTGTTAACCAATCAAGATGATATTTGGACAGAATCTTGTTGACAACAAAATCTTGCTTTTGTGTAATTTTCAGGATGATTGCATTGCTACAATCTGAGTTATGTACCCTAGAAATTGACAAAATTTCAGTTTTCAACACTTTTTTCACTTTTCTGGCCACATATATAGATTAATACTGACAAAATTTGGACAGACCATAAGATCTTGCTTGAGTTTAATATTCAGCTTGATTATTGTGGTGTTCAAGACATAAATTATCAAGTCAAAATCATATTTTTAGACCAGAATGTCTTTATTTTCATGACCACTAAGTTACATGCACAATCGCAACTTCTTGAACTAATTATCATAAAGAAAAACAACTCTTACTGAACTTTAAATTGCTCATATCAAAAGTTACTTCCCTTAGTTTACCACAATTATTAACTCACATATTGAATTATGTGCCCTTGAATTTGGCATAATGACAGTTTTCAACTTTATCATCACTCTAAAAATCCCCAAAATATTAGTCAATCATTTACCTTCTTTTCGCTTTGACCACATAATTGCTTCTCTTTACTTTCTGCTCTAAGAATCACAAGAATTTAAAAATATATCAGTTTAAGCATTTAGATAAATTTTTTATAGTAAACCACAAGAAATTCAGGCCTGTGGAGCAACTCAAGACCTTCAGGTCTTTCTAGTTTTGTCATCTAGCAGCTATCAAATTGGACCACCCTAAATTTCACCATTTCGGAAAGGGTTGAAATAATCATCTGTGGAATGTTTTTCAGGAGTACATGCCATTACCCCCACCCGAAGTTGAAACAGAATCGGACCTGAAAGATGAGCCCAAACTGCAGTTCTCCTACGTAGAGTGTTTAATGTTTGTGTTTCATCAACTGGGTAGAAAATATACAGAGTTTCTAACAGCAGAGGAAAACGCAGAGAGAATGAAAGACTTCAAGTTAAGGTATGTCTTTACAAGCAGATTGAATAATTACACTTTTTACAGACTTATTCAAAATTCAATTGCGTTGACTGATTAATTCACAAGCTTAGCTACCTTCTGTCTAGGTTGGCCATGTTCAGATTTTCTATATTCATGTCGTGAAACAACCATGTGATCATATTCACAGGGTTCTTTGCAGAATAAGGGGAAGCTGTAGTGGCTCTTTGTAACTTAAGTCTTAAACATAAATTTCAAACATGTAGTGTTTATATTTGTAAAAAAAAAAAAAAAAAAAAAAAAAAAAATTATCTCAACCCTTTACCAAACAACAAAATTTTGGACCGTTTCAATTTGAAAGGTGTGGCAAACAACAATTTCAATTTGAAGAATTTTTAAGGTTAGAAAACATTGTGGAAAATGAAGAAATTGCTTGTCACAAGCAATTTCTTCATTTTCCACAATGTTTTCCAAAGCCATTATCTTGTAGGGAGTCAAAAAGAGTCACTGTGTGGTAATGGGTTAATTAATATTTTGGAAAAAGAAGAAACAGCTCAAAATAAATATTGCCTTTGTCTGCCCAATACAAGAGTTTTAGTAGTTCACAAAGATATGTATTTGTTTACAGGTTGCAGTATTTTGCACGAGGAGTACAAATATACATAAAACAACTAAGACAAGATTTGATAGGCGTGTCAGGGGATGCTCTTAAAACAGAAGAGGTGAGAAAGGCCTTGCAATTAATCACATGAGATGCATTTATACGAGGGGTGTTCATTAAATAATGAAAATACACTATCAGCTCAATGTTAAGAATGTGTAATTATATAGTTAATATTTGATATGCAAGTAACAAGTATGTGAGCTTTTTTCAAAGTAATAAGAACCCTGTATGACAACCGTTGCCATGGCAACACTGTCACAAAGTTGCAAAGGTTTCCACTCTGAAATTCCAGCGATTTCCATCAATTTTTCCTCTCAAAAACCAAGAAAACAAAATGGAATCATTCTGACCATCTACTGATTAATTTTGTGTCTCATGTACAAACATAAAATAGCAGTTAAAGTCACTTTGCTCTCTAAAAATAGAAAAAAATCATTATCAAATAATTTGTATCTGGAAAATCTTGACGTTTTCCCCTGATCCAAAGTGTGGGGGGTCAACAATGTGACGTCATCACACTTTAAATAAAACAAGTTTAATGTTGGGGCATAGCATAATCAATCACATGCTCCCTGCACGTTTCTAATCAATGTTTGAAATTAGCATAGTACATATCACAGAGGAATACATGGTTAAAAAGCGTGTAAACACCTCCGTTCATATCATTGTATTTACCTAATTGCCTTGATCACAATGCCGAAGATTTCAGTTTTGGCACATACAAGAAACTTATATGTAGTTTTGAAGTAAAAACATAACACCATCAGACAATAATGCTGAATAAACATTTTCTGTACGCAAATTCTAAATAAATACCATGATGCAAGTCTGTTTTAGCGAAAATAACGCAAAAAACGTCAGACGTCATACCTATGGAGAATGTGACGTCATGCGTTTCCATAGTAACACACGGAACATTCAGTTTGGATTTTCAGAGTGAAAGCTTAAAAGCAGTTCTTTGTAAATGTATAAGTATTTCTTAATTATGTTGCGTATGAAAAGACTGGCAGATATGTTTTCATTATTTATTGAACGCCCCTCGTATAACTAATAATAATAAGTATTTTGTAGCTTTCTTCAAAAACCACTTAACAGCAGCTTGATTTAAGCTGCAGTTACATGGCTTTCAATAAAAATGCTCAGCAATTTATTGAAAAGTGAATTTGCACATGGCCTATGGGACACGTGCTATTTTCACAAGTATTGAGCAGCGCCATTTTCTCATTAAGTATTAGATAAGCAAAACTGATATTTTGTGTGTTTCTTTTATCAAAACCAAATTGCCTTGCGTTATCAACTTAGGTGATTTTAGGGGGGGGGGGGGGGGGGGGGGGGGGACATGTGTGTTTAAAAAATAACCCAATCATTTTCAAGTTACCACTCATATTAATCTCTATGGTTTCTTTTATTTCAGAATAAGCTGAAAGTAGCTGCACTAAAAGTGACATCCAATATCAACGGTCTCATCAAGGATCTGTTCCATAACCCACCAGCATATAAATGTATCATCTCATTATCATGGAAACCAGTGGTATGTATCATGGATTCTTCTTAACCCTTTACCAAACGACAAAATTTTAGAGTGATCCACTTCAAAAACCGCAGCAAATGACAAAATGTATGTTATTGATGATAAGATTTGTTTAAAAAAATGGCATAGAAAATATTGAGACAAAAGGAGAAACTGCTGGTTATCAGCAGTTTCTTCTTTTGTTTCAATGTTTTCCTAAGCCTTTTCCATTAGGAACGTCATAAGGTAGCTGCCCTAAAAGTAACGTCAAACATCAACGGTCTCATCAAGGATCTGTTCCACAATCCACCAGCTTATAAATGTATCATCTCATTATCGTGGAAACCGGTGGTGTCACTGGTGTGTATAATGGATTCTTCTTAACCCTTTCCCAAATGGCAAAATTTTAGGGTGATCCTCTTCAAAAACTGCCACAAATGACAAAATAGATGTTATTGACGAAAAGATTCGTGTAAAATATGGCATAGAAAATATTGAGACAAAAGGAGAAACTGCTGGTTATCAGCAGTTTCTTCTTTTGTTTCAATGTTTTCCTAAGCCTTTTCCATTAGGGACGTCAAAATGTAGCTGCCCTAAAATTGACGTCGAATATCAATGGTCTCATCAAGGATCTGTTCCACAACCCACCAGCATATAAATGTATCATCTCATTATCATGGAAACCGGTGGTAAGAAAATTATTATTGTTTCGTCCCTTTTCAACAAGAATCTTGTAACTGCAGCTTATTTTAATTAATGAAAATTGAAAATTTTATTTAAGCTGTTTGGAAAATAAATTTTACACAAATAATGTAGGCAAAAGAGAAATTGATTGATATATAGAAATTGTTCTCCCTTTTCTGCAATATTTCACATAATTTGTACCAAAAGTATTAAAAACATCATATTAACATCATGTCATGAAAGCCAAATTTACCCATAAAAAGCAAGGGAAAAGTTTGCACCTTCCCACACAGTGATGCTTTTTGATGTCCCTCAGGAAAAATGCTTCGGAAAACATTGTGGAAAATGAAGAAATTGCTTGTGACAAGCAATTTCTTCATTTCCCACGTTTTCTACGTAAAATAATAAAAAAAAAATCAAATTTCATTCACTTCAAGCTGTCGTCTGCAACATCTTTGAAATTCAAACTGTCCAAAATTTTGTTGTTTGGTTTTAAAAGAGTTCTCCTTAGAATAATTAGAAGCTGTGGTGGCAAATCATAATAAAATTTGATATATATACTCTGTACCTTGAAATGTGATGTGTATGCAAATAATTGCAAATAAAAACATATACACAAATATTATATTAACAATTATGAAAATGCTTTATTCAACAGTTTTTGACTTGAAATACCTCATAATGCCTCTATTTGTTTAATATTTTGAAGAAATAAAGTTGTCTGGCCCTTTTGAAGCTGTAGGCGCCTTACACTGATTAACTAGAAGGCGTTTTGAATTCCAAAAGTTCACTCATGGGCTAACAGCTGAAATGAATGTATCTTTATCAGGCAGCGGCCATTGCACAGTTGGTAGCGCATCAGATTATCACTTGAGAGGTCCCGGGTTCAATCCTTTGTAGCGGCAAATACCCTTCTGACAAAATTGTCACCTACCAATGGTTTGATAATTGTTTACTTATTTGAGTGAGCAGCTTAAAGAGGAGCATGAACGCTTTTCATCACCCACCTTATTCAAAAGTTTTCAACAATTCAAATGCAATGAAAAAAGTCCCATTCTAATACACATCTTACTTTAAGAGATATAAGCTGCTAAAGTAGCCAATATTTACCTGTATAAATCTACGTAATTAGGGATTTGCCAACATCCTGTAAATAAGGATGTGTGCCTGTGACGTCATAAATGTGCAAACATAGATTGCAGTCAATCTGTTTGTACAGAAAATAAGTAGACATTCATAAGGTTTTTATGCTTTGAATGGGAAACAATAGAATGTTTAGGCTCAACACTAGATGCTCAAGTACTATTTCAGTAGAAATGTCAAAATAATGTATAAAGATAGATGTTTTGTAATACATTGCCGAAACCGTTCCACCCTGTTTTTCCAGCAGATATGTAAGCCTTAAAATTTATAATTCTTTATTCAGAAATCAGACAGAGGTAATACATTGTGTATAATTCTATATGATTGTGATAAGAATAGTTCTGCAGTAATCTATCGATGCATATAGTTTCTTTAAAACATTAAATTTTGCTTTATAACTGCTTCTCTCCAAGTTTTTTCTGCACCTTATTTTTGTACAGTTTGAGAAAAATTAATGATATTGATTACAATTCGATATGCAATTTGTATTTCCTCGCACTAATCCTTTAGAATATTTATACTATCTTTATTTATTCCCTAACTTTCTGCATTGATGAAAATGATAAAGAGGTAAAGTAGAATATATTTCAATTATGTTCATGATCTGTATTGCAGCATTGTTTTGTAAAAAGAAAACAAAATTGTTGCATTGCATAGTAGAATGTACAATTTACGTTTATTGAATATTCATTTTGTCGAGCTACATTTGCCGTATTTAAATTCATATACAAGTGTAAATATTTATTAACCCTTTCCCAAACAAGACCTGGTTTTGACGATAGAAAAGGCTTGGGAAAATATTGAAACAAAAGAAGAAACTGCTGATAACCAGCAGTTTCTTCTTTTTTCTCAATATTTTCCGTATCATATTTTACACAAATCCTATCTTTAATAACCACTGGTGGGAACTCGGCCAAAGCGAGGGATGTTTTTTCGCGGTCAATGTATTGCGTCAATGTTGTTATAAACCATCGTAACTACGGCTTTATCGAAGCCGTAGTTACGAGATTTTATAACAAAACCGACAGTTTGTCACGGTCTGTTTTTAGAACAAGTTCATGTCATTAGAAAAAAAAATCTATAAACTTACATTTAAAAGCAAAATATCTAGGCCAATATCTTGTTGTAGCGAAAATTGTTGTAGTTCACCACCAGTTCTAACATCCATTCTGTCATTTGTGACAGTTTTTGAAGTGGATTACTCTAAAATTGTGTCGTTTGGGAAAGGGTTGATTGACTCATATTTTTTTTTTTTCAAATGACATACTTAAAAATATATCAGTTGCTGAAAAATATTTCCTTTCCAAAAGGACAAGATTTTTTAATTGAATCTTAAACATCAGAACGTCAGAAACTTGTCACAACGGGAATTATTAGTTGTGTGATTCTGGTAACAAATCTTCATTAATTTCATTATTTTTTGCTCTTAGATCTGACCGATTTAAAACAGCTAAATAAAAATAATATTCAATTTATTACTATGAAATTAGACTTTTGAAAAGCAAATAACAAAGTAACTGGTTTAAACTGCTTCTTTGCATATAGGTTATTATTTCTGATCTGGCAAAAGGGCATGTTCTATACCATTCAAAGGAATTTTAGCGATTAAATTTGTTTATTATTAAGGATTGATGACGATCCATTTAGTCTGTATGTAATATATCTATGATAGATACATTTAGTTATTTTAAAAGACTCAGACAGAACCTTTATTAACAAATTGGTTAATTGTAAACGTTTATATATGAACAAAAAATCCACAAAATAGTCCATTAACCAATGTAGATACAAAGGATTTCAGTAAGCATCTCACACTTGTGATGTCACACTGGCTTTATCTTGTATTTGCAAATCTCCCACAGGTAAGATAATCAGATTTTGGCCAATAACTCGCTTATAAGATAACATTCAGCGAAAAAATTGTTTGTGATTGTCTTTGAAAATAGTAAATATTCTGATTCTGGTAGAATGCTTTTGGTCTCATGTACCTCTTTAAGGTTCGGTAAGGTGCTGTGGTAGTACTGGTATGAGAAACTACAGGAATCTATGGTAAGGTGCTCAAACTGCCATGATGGTATAACAATACTATAGCAGTCAGACGCAGTTGATAGAGGAATTAAACCCCAATCAATTAATCAGTTTATTTTATCATCAATTTCAGACCAGACCCACAGTGCCATCAGCGACTGGAGCAACAAACCAACAATTGAAGTAAGTACTGATTCTTGTCAACCCTCTTCCAAATAAGCCCTGGTTTTGATGTCCCTACACGGTAGTCTTGAAACCCTGGCTCTAGAGAAAAGAAGAAAATGCTGATACCACCATTTTCTTGTTTTTCTGCAAAGATTTCTGGTGTGGTATAGATCGAAGACAAACCATGGTATACTAAGTACTGTACAGAACAGCTTACATGGTTTTTACCTAAACACTCGCCCACGGTGGACAAAAAAATGTTGGTGGAAAATCACCCATGGATAATTTCCTCTCTCAATTCCTGCGCATCACTGTGAAATGCGGTGGCATGTTGAAAGTTGTGGTGATCACGGCCATCACTGTGATTTCTACCGGGGGAGTGGAAATGCCAGGTATAGTCTTAAGCTTGTCCATGCAAATCACCGTGATTGGCAGTGGTCGAGTGGAAAATTGTGGTGGTAAATCGCAGTGACTCTATGTGTTTGAGTGGAAAAACAAGCTCATCACAGCTGTTGTGTTTTTTAACCTAAATTCGAATGGCGGTGATGCGTTGGGCAAAAAACATGCGAGCTGTATTGTAGCATAATGTTATATATTTAAGCTTTTATCAACCCTTAACATTCAATTTAATGTGATAATTTGATATTGGCATTTTCTCCTTATCCTCAAGTATCAGACAAACAAAACTCGAAATTGATTTGTATGTCCATCTGAACGATGGATTTTTTGGGAGCATTTGTGATTCACAATCATATCCTGGTTATAGGGCTGCATTTATAAGGGGATTCAAATGCCAGCATTTAGAACAAGACCAGGGTTTGACATTCCTTACACCAAAAGCTTGGGAAATCATTGATGCAAAAGAAGAAAATGCTGTCAATCAGAATTTTCTCCTTTTGCCGTCCTTTTGCCTCAATATTTCCTGTACTATTTTTCACACAATTTGTCAAATCCTATCTTTATATCAACAACCAATTTTGTCATCTGCAACAGAATATAAATTCGACTAGTCTGCTATTGTGTCATTTAGGAAAGGGTTAGATTGTAAACAATTGTAAATTTTCTTTGACAAGAAGCTTGATGGAGCTTATGTCTAATAAAATTGTCTATGGAAATTTAAAAAAAGCATGTTTATTTCAGACAAAAGAGATTCACAGCCATAACTTACGATGACTCAAATGGAGCTTCTAATCCAAAGAAGGCAGCTAGAGAAGCGCGACAACTATACGCCCCACCAAGCGGTAAATTTAGCGAGAAAGCTGGGGAGGCACCGAAAGATGTTTGGAACGAGAATAGCAGGAGTGACAATACTGGTAATTTCAGAGGTGGAAACCGAGGCCGATTTAGAGGCAAAAATAGAGGGAATCGGGGCAGGGGCAATTTTAGAAGATATTGAGGGACAAGGCAGTAGAAGAGAAAGGGGGCAATGACAGATCTAAAAAGACCAAAGGATGTAAAATTCCATTCACCTGAAAGTTTCATCTATAGCATTTTTGAATTTGGACAAAAATTGCCATTTGCCAAAGGCTTACAAAGATATGTAGTGTTTTGAAATAATTTCACCCTCTTCTTATCTAGTCTGTAAAAATGGCCATATTTTCTATGACATGAAACGAAAACAACTTTCACGGCTGTAGTTAACACTTACCGGTATTAAGTTTTGATTTTTGATTCTTTTAATTAATGATAACCGAGGGTTTGAGGATTTGAAATATTTTAGAATTTACACACACTGTTGTAATAGTTTGAAGGCTTAACAAAACTTGTCGATGTGCATTTGAATTGGGACCCATTCAAATTTATTATGGGCCAATGCTAGTTTTGGCGCTAGGTCCTCAAGTTCTTATGATATACTGAACCAAAAAACAATCTTCACAAAGAATGTGCCAGTGTTAAAGGGTACTACTTTAATGTATGCACATATATACATGTAGTTTCCTTAAAAACCCATTACCATTTGCTGACACCCCACAAGATAAAAGCTTCGGAAAACATGGTGGAAAGCAATTTCTTCATTTCCCTCAATAGTTTCTAAACAAAAAGACAGAGTATGTAAAATTTCATTCTACTGGAATTGTCGTCTGCAAAACACTTGAATTTGGAAAAAAATCCGTCTGGTAATGGGTTAAAACTTGTTTTGTTAGCAAAATCAGAAAGATGAAACCAGTTTAAAAGACCAATATATTTAATCAAAGTAAATTTCGAAGTTCACGTAAATTAATGATAGAAACTATACAAACATATCTACATTGTACATTCAAACTCGGCGAAAGTTTCTTTTATTGGTTCAGTATAATTCATTCATTCACATTTATGGTGTAGTTATGTCATGTTCATCACTTTAGAGTAGTAAAGATTTGTCAATCTACAGTTTTATGTCTCCTTTATGAAACACCCGTAAAAGTAATTCCTCCCCCACAAATCCGGTGTTATAAACTTACAGTTACATCTGACAGTCACCAGTAAGGGGATCATAGCTATGACAATTTCTTCTGACCAATCAAATAAATGCTTTTAAGATTTTGTCCTCCATGAGGACATACGGGTGTGTCACAATCAGATGTGCAAACTATGTTTCACCAAGGGTGATTTTTCAAAGTCATTGAATACAAATGAGACAATATTTTCCTGAAAGCTAGATAATATATCTTCATGAAAATAATAACATTTTTTACACAGATTTAAGGATTTAAATTATTTTACATGTTAAACTTGGAATTTTAGAGAGAAAAAAGTAAGTTGCCTATAATTTCTTACACATATTTGGAAATATCAATTTCATTTGAAATGGAGAAAACATTTTACATCATAACACTCACAGACTAAGCTTTCAAATGACATGCAAAACAAAGTGACCATGACATATTTATTTTGAAAAAATCTGATTTTCTCACATTTTATCTAAATTAAGTTTGAAATGACATCTTTCAGTTTTCTATTTTCATTCAGTATTGTCTGTACAACCCTAAAAGTAATAAATATTGACAGGAATTTCAATTTTCTTTAAAATGATATATACATATGTTGTCCTAATACGAATACTTACAGAAATAATGACTGTTGAAGTTGGTCATTTTTGCATTGGACATTGTCTACGGACTGGACATTTTAACAATGATTACAGTTCAACGGTATTAATATCATATTTAATTGACAATAAACAACCCCAAAACTTTTCATCTTTTAAGGGAATAGACTTTAAACAAGAAGAAAAAGTACAAATTTCGAGCAGTTATTGAACTGTTGAATAGACATCCGGACAAACGGACAGACGACAGGCATTGATAGCTCGCAATACCTTACATTTGTAACTAGAGCACTATAAGGTCGGATGAGCTACAAATACTTAGCTATTGTTTAAGACATAAGCATAAACAATTCACTTATCAATTTAAACTTAAGAATGCAGCATTAATTATTTTAAATGAATATGAATGTTAACTATTTTCCGAACAAGACTGGATTTTGAAGCCTGTACTAAAATAGCACTTAAAAACATTATGACAAAAGAAGAAAGTGCTAGCATAACAGATTATTTCTTATTTTTTCATCAATATTTTCTTTGCTATGTTTTATACAAGAATTCCAACTTGACGATCATAGATGTTATTGTCGTCTGCCGAAAAAAGTCAAAGTTGTGACATTTTGGGAAATTGTAAATAGAATAGCGTTTATGGGAGCTTGAATTTTAATTGAGATATGGTAGAACATACAGGGGGAAAGGAAACTGCTGGCAAATAATCTATTCAATATGCTATTTATTTGCCTTTTGTGTTTCAAAACCTTTCTCCTTTTCTCTTTTAGGGACCTAAACATCAGGAAACATTTATCAATTTAGATAGTTTAATATCAAAAGTTTAATTTAATAAGATAGAAAAGGTTAAGAAAGCAAAATATGGTGTTTATCAGCATTAAATTGTTCTTTTTATCTCAATGTACAGTTCCCAATTTGGAAAATGGTTCTTGGGAAGATTTTTTTTTTTGATTTCGACTGTTGGATGCCAACAATATTGAAATACACATAAAAAATTATGATTAAAATGCGGCATGAGGTACTCATAATATCTCTTATGAAATTCTGTCTTGTCCGTAGACACATTTATTTTTGCCTGTGAGCGACTATTTGACCTTACTTTCACTAAAAATACATTTCTTTCAAGGAAAAGCACAATTATTTAGCAGAAACATGTCTACAATATCAGCTAACAAAGACTGTGTCCATTTAAGAAGCTATTTTACGCCTGTCTACGGACAAGACATTTTGTCTACGGACAAGACATTTCTTTTATTTTACTTAAAAAATAAAGTACTAGATACAATTTGATAAAATTTCACGCAAATCTAATTTTATAGATTTGCTAACAGCTAATGAATCTTACTGGGTCAAAATCAACCAAACTTGGCAGAAATGTTCCTTGGGTGGTCCCTTATAAAAATTGCTAAAATAATTGAAATCCATGAAAAACTCTGGTTGCCGTGGCATCGGAAAATGGGAAATTTCACAAAAGCTCAACAATTTCTTTAAACAACATCTCCTCCTAAATTACGGGTTCAAAATCAACCAAACTTGGTAGAAATGTTCCTTGGGTGGTCCCTTATAAAAATTGCTAAAATAATTGAAATCCATGAAAAACTCTGGTTGCTGTGGCATCGGAAAATGGGAAATTTCACAAAAGCTCATTAATTTCTTTAAACGACATCTCCTCCTAAACTACTGGGTAAAAATCAACCAAGCTTGGCAGAAATGTTCCTTGGGTAGTCCCTTATAAAAATTGCTAAAATAATTGAAATCCATGAAAAACTCTGGTTGCCGTGGCATCGGAAAATGGGAAATTTCACAAAAGCTCAACAATTTCTTTAAACAACATCTCCTCCTAAATTACTGGGTCAAAATCAACCAAACTTGGCAGAAATGTTCCTTGGGTGGTCCCTTATAAAATTTGCTAAAATAATTGAAATCCATGAAAAACTCTGGTTGCTGTGGCATCGGAAAATGGGAAATTTCACAAAAGCTCATTAATTTCTTTAAACGACATCTCCTCCTAAACTACTGGGTCAAAATCAACCAAGCTTGGCAGAAAAGTTCCTTGGGTGGTCCCTTATAAAAATTGCTAAAATAATTGAAATCCATGAAAAACTCTGGTTGCTGTGGCATCAGAAAATGGGAAATTTCACAAAAGCGCAACAATTCTTTAAACGACATCTGCTCTTTAACTTCTGGGTCAAAATCAACCAAACTTGGCAGAAATGTTCCTTGGGTAGTCCTTTATAAGAATTGTTAAAAGAATTGAAATCCATGAAAAACTCTGGTTGCCGTGGCATCAGAAAATGGGAAATTTCACAAAAATTCAACTATTTCTTTAAACGACATCTTCTCCTTAACTTGTGGGTTAAAATCAACCAAACTTGGCAGAAATGTTCCTTAGGTGGTCCCTTATAGAAATTACTAAAATAATTGAAATCACGAAAAACTCTGGTTGCCGTGGCATCGGAAAATGGTAAATTTAACAAAGCTCAACAACTTCTTTAAACGACATCTCCTCCTTAAATTCTGGGTTAAAATCAACCAAACATGGCAGAGATGTTCCTTGGGTGGTCCCTTTTAAAAATTGCTAAAAGAATTGAAACTCATGGAACACTATGGTTACCGTGGCATCAGAAAATGGGAATTTTCGCAAAAGCTCAACAACTTCTTTTAACGACATCTCCTCCTTAACTTCTGGGTCAAAATCAACCAAACTTGGCAGTAATGTTCATTGGGTGGTCCCTTATAAAAATTTCTAAAAGAATTGAAATCTATGAAAAACTCTGGTTGCTGTGGCATCAGAAAATGGGAAATGTCATAAAAGCTGATCATTTTCTGTAAACAACATGTCCTCTGAAACTACATGGCCAATTTCTTCCCTGGGACAACAATGCGTAACATATGCAAAGTTATTTGGCATTATTAAAACATAACTCAGGTGAGCGATTTAGGGCCCTCAGGGTCCTCTTGTTTCAAAAGAAAAATGAAAATAATAAAATTCTGTAAGTCATAAGTTAACTTTTTTTGCGCTATAAAAGACCATCTACGAAAGTGAAATTATATAACGAAAGGGTGGTCTCGGTATTTTTGTAATAAATTAATCAGTTCTAATCACATCTTCATAAAATAACCTGCAGATAAAAGCTGAATGATTTCTCTAACTCAATGCTGCATGTCGTGTAGAATAATAGAACAATTTCATACAACTTTCTTAAGTGGAAAATAAGGAAAATTCAAATGAAACATCATTATTTCATTTTTACCGCATTTTTTCAATACATTTATTGCAATAACTTTTTTACCGCTAATGTATTCTTCCTGAAATTTGGTACATAACATAACAATCATTTTGCGATTAATATAAGATCAAATTTATGTTGTTATATTGATTTGTATGTCAATTGGAATCCTATAACATGAGGCAGGTACAGGATGTACATCTGATTGTGACACACCCGATAACATTTCAGCGCTGAACCATGTGTTTGCACAGGGTCATGGAAAAGTATATTTAACTAGAGATTTGATAAGTTAGATTAGATATATCCGATTTTGGTTTATCCTAGTTCATAGAGGATGATCCCTTACTGGTGCCTGTCAGATTTTACTGTCGGGTAACACCGGATTTTAATCAGACTGTCCCCCACCCCTGCTGTCCTAAAAGACGCAAACCTGATTCAAATAAATTTAATTCTTTCCCAAACAAGACCTAGTAGAAAGTCCCTGTTAGAAAACAATTTGGAAAATATTGAGTCAAAAGAAGAAAATGCTGATGATCAACATTTTCTTCTTTTGCCTCAATATTTTCTTTGCTTCATGATACACCAATTATATATTTATCAACATTAATCTTGTGTTCTGCATCAGCTGTCGTGTTTAACCATCTTAAAATTGTGGCGTTAGGCAATGTATGAAAAAAACCCGGATAGCTCCGTCGGTAACACTAGAGTCTGTCAATCTAGGGATCGGGGATTCGAACTCCGGTTCCACTGACAATTGACTTTTTATACGCTTGAAGGGTCGTATTATGTTAGTTAATGTCCTGGTCGTCCGTCTAATAGTCCATTATTAATAGCAGTTAATTTTGTGCTAAAAATAGATTGGGTTTTACGTTATGTCTTGATAAACCGTCAATGTTGTTAAAAAATCTCGTAACTTCGGCTTGATTAAAGCCGTGGTTACGAGATTTTATAACAAACCCACGAAATACCATTTGTTTGTCCGAAATTACGCCACTGTTAACTAGATAAAATCGTTCCCTATTTCTTGTGTGCCCAACTCTTCCTACAATTCCAATCGGAATTTGAATCTCCATTGTGTCTAGTTGTAGTTGTGCACACCACGTACGGACTTCAGATAACTCTTTTCCCCTTGAATTGATAAAAGGGCAATCCCGTCTCCGGCCTATATGCCTATGCGCCCCTGCGAAAAGTTCATTTAAAAACTGTTCTAGAACCTTAAATGGCACTTCTGTTCTAGAAGTGCCATTTAAGGTTCTAGAAATACCTTTTTGATTTTTCTTCGCAGGGGCGCACCTCAAAGCTCTTGTTGTCATTCGTCTCCCGCCAAAAAGCGATGTGTTTATCAACTAGTTTGGATGCGCAGCTGGTGTGGTTTTAATTGGATGGTTTGGTAATATTCGTGAGATGTCTACCAGGAATTCTTGGTTATGTGCCCCAAACGCTGTATTATGACAGAAATACCGTTTACTATAGGACAGATCACGTATACAATTTCGCGTCCACATCATATCCAAAATTGGTCACCTGCATGCCCGTAGGAACAGGGGGTTGGAGCTAAGCCCGCCCCTTCTCCCCAGTTTGCCAAAAATGCCGAATTTTCCCTATTTCGCACTGAAAATGTAGGGAAATTCAACTTATTCCCCTCCAATATTCATACACTTGCCCGGACAGGGGCTTTATATTAGCCTCTACCCACAGTATGATATAGCATCCTATGGGCCACAGTCACGGTGTATAATCACGTGACTCAGAATATCTGATAATCTTCAATATCTTTTTTAATACTTGACCAATTTGAATTCGGTTTGAAGCAGAGAAGGTGGGAAAATGCCAGGAATAGTCTGGACGTGTTGGATAACTTTTTTTATCAGTTGATTTTTCAAAAATCCAACACGTCCATCTAAAGCGTGACGTCTGTCCACATTCTCTGATTCAAACGGAATTCAAATCGGTCGCATATTAACAAAATTATTGAAGATTTTCTGGAAATATTGTATCACGTGATTATCCACCGTTCTAGTTTTACAGCATATGTTGTGAACGCGGAGTTGTATGTGGTCGGGCCTTAAAGTGCCGTTGAATTAGATCTATTGACCAAACGCCAATCGACAGATCGCTCCGCCCAACATAGAATTTAAGACAAACAATGGGAATGTGATTGTTAATAGGGAACGATTTTATCCAGTTAATCGTGACGTAAATTCGGACAAACAAAATAGTATTTCATAGGTGTTGTTATAAAATCTCGTAACTACGGCTTGATTTAATTAAGCCGTAGTTACGAGATTTTATAACAACACCGATAGTTTATCAAAACATAACAGTAAACCTAGTCTATTGTTAGTACAAAATTCTTTGCCATTGGCATGTCGATTGTTTTGATTGTCAGTCGATAAATCTATACAATAGCACGTGCAACGAAGAACAATTGGGGCATGACATTTTTCTGATCGTCCATTGGCTAATCGATGTTTTTGATTGACAGTCGGCGTTTGGTCAATTATACTTGGGCTAATGTATCGAATTTATTGCGTATTTCCTACGAGTATAACCATGTCGATAAGACGATTCCCACTATAGGCCTAAATACCCACAATATAATCCGAGTTTTCTCTGACGAAATTCGATCTTTGATATGTTGATGTCGCTCATTTATTGTATATTCTAAATGAGCGACATCAACTTATCAAAGAGCGAATTGCATCAGAGAAAATTCGGATTAGATCTACCAACAATATAGCTCTCGGTGAACATTATTCCCTGTACTCCATTTTTGTTGGATTGGTAGTTTTGTGTTGACTGTTAGGTCTCACAAGTGAGTCCCTCCAAATGCGTTGCAGTCCATGAGATACCTAGACGTGCGTAGTCATGATGTTATGTTTGTACTGGTACGTGAGAAACGTACATTACCGTAGATAATGCACGAACTTAATTTGTACTAAAATTATTTAGAATTCTTGATTAAAATACAAAATCTCAAAATTTGTCAAAAAATGTCTTTTGAATTTAAAATATCCATTTATTTTTATAGTTTATTACAGTCACTGTTCTAGTATCTAAGTTTTAGATGTAAAAAGAAAAGAAATATTACAAAAATGATAAAGAAAATATAAAGGGAGATAATAAATAAAACCAAACGCACGTGTAAACTCATTACCAGACGACAAAATTTTGAGGTGGTCCAAATTAAAAAATAATACAGACAACAGTTTCAAATGAATGAAATTTTATATTTTCTAGTCTAGTATGTTTGAAAACACTGTGGAATTGAAGAAACTGCTTACGGCAAACGATTTCTTCGTTTTATGCTATCTTGTGGAGCATCAAAAAGCGTCATTGTGTGGGAATGAGTTAAAACTTAAAATTGATTGAGTGAAAGAGGTTGATCTAGCCTATTTTGCCGTCTGCAAAGGTCAGTTGTGATTGTAAAGTGTTAAATGGGCAGAATTAACGATTGAGACCTTTGTAGGCATTTTTGATTGACTCAACGTTTCCCAAACGAGCACATTTGAATCGGTCCAAATTCAAAGGTGTTACAGACAGCACAATCATAGAATGAAACTCTCTCAGTCTATCACTGGGTGACAGAAATTGAGGTAAGAGAGAAAATGTTGGTTAACAGCGTTTCCGTTTGATAACCTAATCAAGGCTCCATATATGACACGTAGGGCCTAGCCTATCGCGCATCAAGCTGCAATAATCAGGCCCGAAGGAACCTGCTTGAGCCAGAATCGTAATATTAGCCCCTCTAATATACAGACACTGGCTCAGGCAGGGGATTGACCCCCCCCCCCTATGAAATTGCTTCCTACGGGCCTTGATATTAGCTAGTCATATGCATCAGCCCTTTTTTTCTTTTTTTTTTTTTTTTTCAATCAACAACAGGCCTTCTCGAAGAAATCTCAAGACATCCCAAACCATCCTTTTTGTAATGCCCAGGCGCATATCTAGGCGTGGGCCTGGAAGCCCGGGCTTCAACATAAATATTTTTCAAAGTGTACCCCATGGTCTTTCCAAGTGTACCCAGCGGTCTTTCCAAGTGTATCCCGTGGTCTTTCCAAGTGTACCCCATGGTCTTTCCAAGTGTACCCCGTGGTCTTTCCAAGTGTACCCAGCGGTCTTTCCAGTACCCAGTGGTCTTTCCAAGTGTATCCAGTTGTCTTTCCAGGTGTACCCAGTTGTCCAAGTGTACCCCGTGGTCTTTCCGAGTGTACCCAGCGGTCTTTCCAAGTGTACCCCGTGGTCTTTCCAAGTGTATCCCGTGGTCTTTCCAAGTGTACCCCGTGGTCTTTCCAAGTGTGCCCGGCGGTCTTTCCAAGTGTACCCAGTGGTCTTTCCAAATGTGCCCAGCGGTCTTTCCAAGTGTACCCCGTGGTCTTTTCAAGTGTACCCCGTGGTCTTTCCAAGTGTACCCAGCAGTCTTTCCAAGTGTACCCCGTGGTCTTTCCAAGTGTGCCCAGCGGTCTTTCCAAGTATACCCCGTGGTCTTTCCAAGTGTACCCCGTGGTCTTTCCAAGTGTACCCAGCGGTCTTTCCAAGTGTACACCGTGGTCCATCCAAGTGTACCCAGTGGTCTTTCCAAGTGTACCCCGTTGTCTTTCCAAGTGTGCCCAGCGGTCTTTCCAAGTGTACCCAGCGGTCTTTCCAAGTGTACCCCGTGGTCTTTCCAAGTGTGCCCAGCGGTCTTTCCAAGTGTACCCAGCGGTCTTTCCAAGTGTACCCCGTGGTCTTTCAAAGTGTACCCCGTGGTCTTTCCAAGTGTACCCAGCGATCTTTCCAAGTGTACCCCGTGGTCTTTCCAAGTGTACCCAGCGGTCTTTCAAAGTGTACCCAGCGGTCTTTCCAAGTGTACCCAGCGGTCTTTCCAAGTGTACCCCGTGGTCTTTCCAAGTGTACCCAGTGGCCTTTCCAAGTGTACCCCGTGGTCTTTCCAAGTGTGCCCAGCGGTCTTTCCAAGTGTACCCAGTGGTCTTTCCAAGTGCACCCCGTGGTCTTTCAATGTGTATCCCGTGGTCTTTCCAAGTGTGCCCAGCGGTCTTTCCAAGTGTCCCCGTGGTCTTTCCAAGTGTACCCCGTGGTCTTTCCAAGTGTGCCCAGCGGTCTTTCCAAGTGTACCCCGTGGTCTTTCCAAGTGTGCCCAGTGGTCTTTCCAAGTGTGCCCAGCGGTCTTTCCAAGTGTACCCCGTGGTCTGTCCAAGTGTACCCCGTGGTCTTTCCAAGTGTACCCCGTGGTCTTTCCAAGTGTATCCAGTGGTCTTTCCAAGTGTGTCCCGTGGTCTTTCCAAGTGTGCCCAGCGGTCTTTCCAAGTGTACCCCGTGGTCTTTCCAAGTGTACCCCGTGGTCTTTCCAAGTGTACCCCATGGTCTTTCCAAGTGTACCCTGTGGTCTTTCCAAGTGTACCCCGTGGTCTTTCCAAGTGTACCCAGCGGTCTTTCCAAGTGTACCCAGCGGTCTTTCCGAGTGTGCCCAGCGGTCTTTCCAAGTGTGCCCAGCGGTCTTTTCAAGAAAAAATGTCGGGGAAAAAAGATCCAAAGATGCCTCGGAACACGCAACCCTTTACCATTATGACAAAATGTTTAACTCTTCCAGATTCAAAGATGTTACAGACAACAATTTAAAATGAATGTAATATTACATTTCTTGCCTCTCTAATTAGAAAACAGTGTGGAAAATGAAGAAATTGCTTGTCACAAGCAATTTCTTCATTTCCCACAATATTTTCCAGAGCTTTCCTGTTTTGTGTGTCAAATGGACTCGGCAATACACCCTGTGCTTCAACATTACAAAATTCCTGCCTACGCCCCTGATGCCTATAGCATTGGTGTAGGAAGGTTTATAATATTGAGGGGGGGGGGGGCAAATATTAAAGTGAATGGAAATAATTATGTGTGTATTTAGGGGGGGCATAGGGGGGCTAGGCCCCTTTTCTAAATTATTGGGGGTGACCCCCCCTGCCCCTCCTTCCTGTGCCTATGTATAGGTCCTTGTCATTACCAGAATCAAATATCAATCCCAAGCATCCAGCTGCTCATACCACTAAGGTTTGCAATTATTCAATGATATTAGCCGTATCCAGGGATTGAACCCGGGGCCTGGTGATAGTGAGTCTGGCGCACTTTCTTTTAAAAAAAAAATAAATCGTATCCCGCCAAGTTTCAAAGAAGACTTTCTCGATCGATTTTTTTCTTTATTTCTGAAAGACCTCACAAAGGAACATAACTGCTAAAAAACTAAATAATATGTTGTATAGATATAGCCTATATATCTAGGCCTAGGCCTTATGTATAGACTACCTAACATGTGGTTTCAGGTTTTTTTCTTGAACATTTTACTATATCACTATAATAAGTTATGGTGAATGTTGTACTGATAAGCATCGTTCATAAAGCCTAAAATGCATTTTGGTTTGATCAAAATTTCTGGGGAAAATCTGAAAAGAATCCACCGATCTTCCTTTTTAGAAATTACATTTTATAGATCAAAATCTCTGGTGATTATCTTGTCATTTTTTTTATCTTTGAAATATCAACAAACTAGAAGAAACACTAATACCAATTAAGACATGTAACTGTATGTACCGACAACATAGAAACAATGGATTTATTGTAGATCTAAGTATATAAATTATAATGTCAAAACATCATTAATTATCCTAATTGCTAGTTTCCGCTGTACGCGTTTTTGAATTAGGCCTGCTTGGACATTGGGGTGGGGGGATGTTGAGGAGCGAAATGCCGAATATTCAAAATTTTCTCCCTTTTCGCAGGCCCGTAGGAAGCAATTTCATATTGGGGGGCTAAAGGCCTTGTCCTGAATATTGGAAATTTTCAGTGTAAAATTAAGAAAATTCGGCATTTTAGGCCAACTTTGGGGGGGCTTAGCCCCCCTAGCCCCCCCCCCCCCCCCCCCTGTTCCTACGGGCCTGTTTCGTCAATAAAGAAAATAAAATAGGAAGAAATTGAAATTGTTTGAAATAATATGATACCCTCCTCAAACGGCGAAATGTAGGCTAATCTGCTCAAATTATGAAGCTGTTGCAGACGACAAAATAGATTTTGAGAAAGATGGGATTTGTGTACTGTATAGAATAGGAAATGTTGAGGCAAAAGGAAAAAATGCTGGTTTATCACTCAGCATATTTTGTCTCAATGTCTCGCAAACCCTATTTTCTTGTGGGTGCGTCAAAATCAGATTACATGTATTTTTGAAATACAGTTGAATTAATTTTGACCACCGAACATTCACAAAATGTTGTAAAAATATGAAAATGTTATCACATTCGTTTCCTCCTTTTTCCTTCCGTACATTTTATTTGCATAATTATATTGGTTTTTACGTTTTCAAATTCTTCGTTAGTTTTGACATACATGTACAATATATTTTTTACCATTATTAAATGTCGAAAGTTGTGATGGAAATAGATCTATCATTAAATTTTTGAAAAGCTGAACCATTTAAAACCTCTCAAAACCTACAGGCAAGGGGGATAATAGCCTTTCAAAATGCAACATTACATTTATTTCTTATCAAACTCTATGTTGTGGGTACTCATTCGAATCGTCTCACCGAGAAGATTCAAATGAGCACCCACAATATATGGTTTGAATAACTATTTTACAATGCCTTTACCACATTTTATCCGTTGCTCTTCCTCTTTGCGTTATATAGGCCCTACTTTAAAAGAAATGAAATTGTTTACCATCATGTCTCTTTATCGAATTTCTTTCTCTTCTAGTATTAACATCTGTCCCTCCGACTTTTTGGCTGAAAATGTCGGAATTGTTTCAAAACGTGTCATCGCGTCACAATATAGGCCCCTACATAAAAAGCTCTAAATTTTTTTCCCTCTCCTTTCCCACGATAAAATGGGAAACAAGTTAATTTAGAACTATAGATCGAAATCTCTGGTGACCATCTTGTCAATTTCTTATCGTCCAAACATCAACAAACTAAATACTACACTAATTCCAATTAGAGCTTATTCATATAATGTACCTACAACATATAAACAATACAATATAATGTCAAAACATCATTAATTACCTTAATTAGTTTACTATCTCTGCATTTCATCTCTAGAAATCCCCTAGTTTCCGTTCTACGGGTATTTTGTTAACCCTTTCCCAAACAAGACTTGGTTTTGAAGTTTCCGGTAGAACTAGTTTAAGAAAACATTTAGACAAAAGAAGAAATTGCTGATACATGTAATCAGCAATTTCTCCTTTTGTCTCAATATTTTCTAGACTATTTTGAATAGGGCCTACACAATTAAAATATTTATCAATATCCATTTTGTCTGTCATATGTTTTTCTTCCTTTCTATGACCCGCACCCTATTTAATAATAAAACAAGAGCTGTCACTGTAAGATGACAATGCCCCCGACACCGCTTTGATTTTAAATTATGGCCAATCTATGTTCAAGGTCAAGGTCATCCAGGGGTCAAGGTCACCAAAGTATGTGCCTACAGAAAGGTAATGTACCAAGGAATGTTGTGGTAAAGTATGAAGCGAATATGTTAAGTAATAAGGAAGTTATGGCCAATGTTAAAGTTTTTGGCCGGAATGACGGACAGACGGACGGACAGACAGACAGACAGACGGACAGACGGACGGACGGACAAGTCAAATTTATGATGCCTCCCTATCGGGGGCATAAAAATTCATATTACACAAATTTGTTTATCATTAATCATTTCGTCCATTTTTTTCCTTTTTCGATTGATGACCATAATATTTGAAGGAAATGTACATTCTGTACGAAAATCCCTGTAGAAAGGAAAATAATTAAGCTGTTTTCATTTCTCCTTATTTTTTCATCTTTTTTTTTTTAAATACATATAAAATTTCTCAGATCGAAATCTCTGGTGATCATCTTGTCAATTTCTTATCTTTCAAACATCAACAAACTAAAAAATACACCAATTCCAATTAGGACATGTAACTGTATGTACCGACAACACAAAAAACAATGAAACTATTATAAGAATATAATGTCAAAACATCATTAATTACCTTAATTAGTTTACTATCTCTGCATTTCATCTCTAGTTTCTCCTAGTTTCCGTTCTACAGGTATTTTAATTACTGGAGAAGGTAATCAAGGCGCAATCATCACCTCAATTAATGAGATCTGGACCCCCGGCATGCCAACCTGTTGAGTTGCTCGATCACTCGAGCAGAACGGACTGTATCTATATAGTCTATGATCTCGCTGGTTGGAAATCAGAATTCGTTCTGTTATCATACATTCACTATCATATCTAAATATTCATTATTATTATTATCATAATTCATTATTATATTACAAATTCTACCTGTGTTGGAATATATTTTATTCATACAAGACATCTACATATCGGGGATTATTAGAAATCAGAAAGGTAAATTTCTGTTATTTTATTATTTTACATTATAAAGATTTCAACCATTTTCCAAATGGCAAAAAATTGGACTGTTCAAAATTCAAAGCTGCTGCAAACGATAAATTGTTTTAAAGGTATAACTTGTTTACGATGTCGGTCAGAAAACTTGAGACAAAAGGAGAAACTTCTGGTATGCTTACTTTTGGATGCCTATGAAAGAAAACTTGATAAAACATATAGAGAAAAGGAGGAATCAATGATTATCAACATTTTGAGGATTTATGCAACAAAATTATTAATATTTGCATAATATTTGCATAAATTGGTGTCTTTCCTTTTAACCATTTCTATAACAAGAACGGGGTTTTGCGTCTCTAAAAATAATACATGAGAAAACATTGAAGGAAAAGAAGAAAATGTTAGTAATCATTTCCCCCTTTCCTTTAAAATTCTAAGTTCTATAATGAATTTGGCCGTTTGGGAAATGGTTAACCATTCCTAAACAATATCTCTTTTTTACTCCCTGAAATTTAAATTCTTTGGAAAACATTGTGGAAAAACTTAAAAAGTATCATCTGCAATTACATCTTTGAATTTGGACCAGTCTGAAAATAATGCTGTTTTGGAAAGGGCTACAAATTAAATTCTTGTACCTTATGTCTACATGTCATCACCGACCATAAGAAACAAGATAATTTCTCTGCTTTTCAACGAAAACCTTGTAACTACAGCTTGTTTTAAGCTGCAGTTACGAGGTTTTTGTTGAAGAGCGTAGATTTGTAGATAATCAGGACGATCGGACATAAATCAGCGTCACACCTCAATCTTTACACTAATATCATCGTGTCATGGAATTTGAAATGACAGGATTTAACCTTCGGGTACTTTGCGCGTGCCTATGAATTCGTTTGTTTTTATTTCACGAATATTTATGATACAAAATCTATTGATTGCATTGAGTTTTTCTATATTTATTGAATATTATAGCCTTTTTGACATGATGTATTTTATCTTCTTGTAAATTATGGGCTCTGGTTTAGCATTACCTCCGAAAATATAATGAACATTGTTAACAAAAGTCAAGAGAAAAACGAGATAAAGACAATTGTAGTGCCTAAGATTTTCTTTTAAAATTTAAAGACATTTTTTTAGAACATTAGTGATGTAAAAAACAGAAAGGATTAGGAAAAGATTGAAATTTAATTCAATAAATACTATTTCAAAATTAGCATCTTTTTCATAGAAGAGCTTAATCGTTTTTCAATATTAACTTGGTCATTTTAACGTAATCTATGCATCTGAAGTAGCCAAAAGGGCCACTTAACCCTTTCCCAAACAAGACCTGGTTTTGACGTGCCTAAGAGAGAAGGCTTGGGAAAACATTGAAACAAAAGAAAAAACTGCTGATAACCAGCAGTTTCTCCTTTTGTCTCAATATTTTCTATGTCATATTTTACACAAATTCTATCTTAAATACCTTTAATTTTGTCATTTGTGGCAGTTTTTGAATTTGACCACCCTAAAATTTTGCCATTTGGAAAGGGTTAAAAAGCCCCCGCAATATGCGCTTAGCGCCTCTGTTGACGCGTGGATTTCAATAGACAAATCAGAAAGGTGCTAACATTAGATACTGGACTTAGGCTACTTGTCGATTCTGACAGATTCTCCATTCAATTCAGAAGCATAAAGTCGGTTACGGTCAAAAACGCCGTAAATACAGCTTATTCAAGCTGTAGTTGCGGCGTTTTTGATCGAAACAGACATTTAACCCTTTCCAAAACAAGACCTGGTTTTGACGCCCCTAATAGGAAAGGCTTGGGAAAACATTGAAACAAAAGAAGAAACTGCTGATAACCAGCAGTTTCTCCTTTTGCCTCAATATTTTCTGGGCTATAACACAAACATTTTGGCCTTTTGCGATCATTTATTTTGTCGTCTGCAGCAGCTTTCAAATTGGACCGCCTTAAAACTTTGTCGTTTGGGAAAGGGTTAGGCTGGACACCATATGGCTAAATATTAGGAAGCTAAGGCTAAATAGACAGGTGTGAAGATTAGCCTGTTTGTAGACACAGATGGTACGGCCCATCGGCAGACGACAAAATATTAGGCTATTCGAAATTCAAACGCTTTGGCAATCAACAACTTTTTAAAAAATATGTTTGTAGTGAAATTGACCAATCTTGAAACATATGGCACTGGAAGCTGTTTATTAAGCACGACTTTCAAAAAATCTCGTGCTTTCAAAAAATCAACTCATTGAAAAAGAGAGATCTGAACAAACGTGTTGTCTAGTTCTGTGCCTTTAAGGATTTTGGATATTTTTTTTTTAAAAAAATATATATATATATATTTCTAAATCATCAACATAAGGAATTAACAGGAAAAGTAACTTAAGATTTTTTTTATATCTTTGATTGTTCTATTCTATTAATCGATATGTTAAAAAACGGTAATTGTAAATCATTGTTATAATGTAAATGTTTGGTTTTGCTTAGATTAATAAACAAACTGTTATTTTTATGCTCTCGTGTCCGACAGGGATTTCTCAGTTTGATTAATTCTATCAAACAAACAAACAAAATCAAACAACATAATGCTAATCTGATTGACTGATTAAGGTCTTGTGCACGTAGGAAATTAAATCAATCAAATATTGATAGGATTGATTGATTAGGAAATTGGATTTTAATCTTTTAATATAAGAGTTAAAATATTGATTGGCAGTTCGTGCTATGTTGCGAAGAGAAAGATTACAGATCGATTGGTTTGTTGAAAACAATCGTTAGTGCATAAACGTGGAATCTTGTTGGATACGTTCAAAACTGTCGTAACTACAGCTTGAATAAGTTGTAGTTACGGTATTGTTGAACGAATCCAACAACATGCCGTGTTTTGCGCCAATCATTTAAATAATGATTTACACAAATCAACGTCAAGATAGGCATTTCCAGCTTAAATTTTGAGAAGCAAGATTTATCATTATAAATAACCCGTTTCTTTTTTCTATCATCAGATGGCTGAGAGAATCAGAACAAAGTACCAGGATATTCCATTCATCATCGACGGAGTAGCCAAGATCGTGAAGAGTGTCACGAGCCAGACCACGTGCTGTGACGTCATCAACAAGCTTCCAAAGCTGTCTACGCCAGTTGCTGTTTTTGTATCCGTGAACGGTGAAGAGAAGGAACTCTCCAGCAAGACTAAGCTCCTAAAAGTTTGGCGATCCCACAGCGCGTCGCAGAAGGTGGTGTTTGTTATCCGACGATCAGAGGCAGCCGACAAACTGAAGAAGAGCCGATCTACTTTCTTCGGCGGCGACAGAAAGAGGTGTGAACAACACTCCGTGATTAGTCATCAAGAAAAAACAAAGGACCGACTCAAACAGTTTTCTTCGTTCATCAAAGAGAAGAGGCAGCGTATAAATAGAAGACTGAGCGAGGGACCGTCATTTCTACACTCCACCATGAAGAAATCATCAACCAGTATGGCGTTGGAGAGTACCCGTATTTCCACAGTCCTCGACAAGTCGACCGCTTCCACAACTCAGAAACCAAGACAGATCAAGAGACAGACGTCACGAGTCATCAACATCAAACAGAGAGATACAATCGCCATTATTGATGCCCTCAACACGAAGAAACTCGGACTGAAGAGCCGATTCCAGACGAGTTCCAAAACATCGACTCAGAGAACGTCTACCGGAAGTCTGGGTTCATCAGATACCGGATATACTTCTGGGTCATCAGGTGCTCAGAAAAACACACATAAACCAGCCACATTCCAAACCAGACTCCTAGAAGATTCAGAATCTGGTCCCCGACACAGTACACCAATCGGACAACAGAGAAAACGACGAATCACAGAACTCGACAACACGCTGAATGAAGAATTCGACGAGCTTCGTGGAAAGAGCATGATTCTCAGAAAGTTCATGGAAGATCAAGAGGTCTATGGTTCTCCTACATCTACAAAACCACTGTCTACCCAAGAAAACAACGAAAACAAGCGCAGACGAACTGACAACAGACTCAGTCTACCAGCATTCACAACACAAGAAGATAAGTGCCGATATTTGTGGAACCAGTACTGCGACTCCGAGTCCGAATGCAGCGAGGATTCCTTCCTCAACACCTCCACCATGGACATGGCCTTCCTCGAGAGCTTCGATTTCGACACCACCTACATGGAATCTGTGTTTACCAACCAGAGAAAGCACAAGCTCCGACGAGAATCCGCCATTTCCAACCTCAACAGATTCTCTCTCTACCGGAAAGAGGCGGAAATTACGGAAGAAGACGAAGATTCTTACGATTATTCGTTCGATTGCTCCTTCCAGAGATTCGACGAGACGCAAGCGGCCGAGTTACGAACAGAATTCGACCAGCAGTTCGAAAACAACAACAACAACAACGACGACGACAACAACAACGACGACGACAACAACAGTGATATTAGTGTGGACAGTTTTATGAACTCGAGGACTGAACTAGGAGAAGCTGATGGAATTGAGTGTGGAAAGCTGAACACTAGTCTATCCGAATCTGACGAGGGTATTGGATCGTCTTCGAGTGGTAGTGTTAAGAACGGACTTGTGTGCTAGTTCAAAAAATGGTTTATTCTGTCGCTTTTCTTCTAAAACATCGTAACTACAGCTTTTCAAAGCTGTAGTTACGATGTTTTAGATAAAAAGCAAACATTTATTTCACAAAAATCTATCCTACCCAAGGAATTTATGCATTATAAGTGCTGAAAATGACAAATCGGACCACAATAACTTACAAATTATCGTTGTTATGTGTTTACCATATATAGTTTATTATAAATAATTTATTTGTTGTTTCTTTAAATATTTATGAAATTGTAAATATTGATCTATGCTATGCATGTATATAAATTGTAAATCAAATCTCGACAAGCTTCTTTGAAAAAGTACACGCATGCTAAAATTAGTTGGTTCTTTTCGAAAAATGCTTAAAGCTTATTTTGAAAAGAATATATACGATTAGAGAAAATTATATCATGTAAATGCATGCATGTTCTTTTTAAAAATTATTGCTGGGCGACATAAACATGGTAAAAACAGCTTAAATGGGCTGTTTTTACGATGTTTCTGTCGCCGAACAACTTCTTTTGCTCTCAACCAATTGTAAATATAATCTTATTTTGAAAAAATAATGCAAAATAAAATAAAGTATAAAATTGAATTCACTCTTATCCATTATCATTACAATCATTTACATAAACATGTTTTATATAACGCAGAAATCAATAAGGGAAAAAGAGAAAAATATCTTTAGCATTTTCTCTCTTTATTTCAATGATTTCTAGATATCCGTTAAAGACGTGAAACCTCCAGGAAAGCATCTCCGCTAGCAAAGATTGAACCCGTCTACGTTTGTATTCAGAATACATTTATATATTTACATTTACATGTTTTATGGGAGTTTAAGGTATTACTGTCCCATATTGAGTTTGTTCTCTCCAGTGGGTGTCGAGTTGTTTTTTGAAGGTATCCGTTGTTGACGTTGCAATGACCCTCTGCGGTAGTGAATTCCAGTGGTTAACTACACGAACACTGAAGAAATTTTTTCTCACTAATAAGGATTTTTTCAATTGAGGTTTATATAGCTTTAAACTGTGACCACGAGTAGAAGTAGACGTAGACATATCAAAAAACTGAGAGGCATCCGATGTGTATTTACCGCTCAAGAATTTATGTACTTCAATAAGGTCTCCTCGCAATCGTCTTCTCTCAAGGGAATACATGTCTAGAGATTTCAGCCTTTCCTCGTACGAAAGTTGTTTCAATTCAGGAACAATTTTTGTTGCGCGACGTTGTATTTTTTCTAAAGTATCAATGTCTTTTTTCAAATACGGACACCATGCTTGGACGCAATATTCTAAGTGAGGTCTGACATACGAGTTGTATATGGCTATAAAGCTTTGTTTGTCAATATGTTTGAAGTTTCTTCTTAGCATCCAGAGACATCTTGTGGCCTTCTTTGCTGCAGTGGCACACTGGTCGCTAGGTTTACAGTTGCTGGTAATAATTATACCAAGATCCCGCTCCTGTTCTACAGATTCTAACTCCGTGTTATTAAGCTTATACACATGTTTAGGGTTGTTATTACCAAAGTGAATTGTCTTGCATTTGTCGGCATTAAATCTAAGCAGCCATGAATTTGACCATTTCTGAAGAGTATTTAAGTCTTCTTGTAACACTGAGAAATTTTCACAGAAATTGAATATCTTTGAGTCATCTGCAAACATTTTAAAGTTGGACCGCAGGGATTCAGGGAGTTCATTGACGTATAGTATGAAAAGTAGTGGTCCAATGACGGATCCCTGGGGGACACCGCTGACGACGTCTGCTATAGTTGATGACTGTCCCCTTACTACAACCTTTTGTTTCCGCTCGGATAAAAAGTTCTCTAACCAGGTTAATATCTTCCCTCTTATGCCGTACCTCTCTAATTTGTGAATTAGTCTCCTGTGAGGGACAGAGTCGAAGGCCTTACTGTAGTCTAAGTAGATCATGTCTGTACAATTTCCCTGATCAAGTGCGTAGGTGATGTGTTCTAGTGTTTCCAACAAGTTGGTCAAGCATGATTTCCCACTGACAAAACCGTGTTGATGCTTAGATATAAGTTCCTGAGAATTTAAATGTTTTATTAGTTTGTCTCTGATGATTGATTCAAATACTTTACATGGTACACTGGTGAGACTAACAGGTCTGTAGTTGCCTACTTTGGTCCTTGAGCCCTTCTTGAAAATAGGAGAAATGTTGGCACACTTTCAATCTTTAGGTAAACGTCCACATTCAATAGAGTTACAGAAAATCTTCCACAAGGGGTACGCCAAAGACATATTACACTTGTTCAGTACGTTTGGATGAATCTGATCAATTCCTGGCGACTTATCAATTTTCAACGAAGCAAGTTTCTTCCTGACAGTTTCAAAAGAAAACTCAATGTCCTCTATCACATTTTCACTTCTGTTTGCGAAAAATGGCAGTTCGTCTGCTTGGGGTTCTTTAGTGAAGACAGACTGGAAAAATTCACCAAGGAGTTGAGCAGTTTCAGCGTCACTTTCTGTAAATGAATTGTCATCAGTTTCCAACTTTTCTATTCCAACTTTAACCTTCTGCTTCTTACGAATATATTTGTAAAATGGCTTAGAGTTCCCCTTGAAGTTCTGCATCAGTGACTGTTCATAACAAATCCGGGCTTCTCGAACCTTCTCCGTAGCAATGTTCCTAAACTTGGTATATACTGCATAGTCTGATTGGAGATTCGTTCTCCTATATCTTTTAAACATGTCGTTTTTTTTCCTTATAGCTTTTTTGACACTAGATTTTAACCATGGCGGTTTATTTCCCTTAGTTCGACTTTTACACTCTGGAGTAAACAGTTTAACACCGACATCGTACACTGTTTTAAAGTTCGCCCACACATGTTCTATATCACCATCAAGTATTTCATCCCATGACACTTCCTCAAAAAATTTGTTCATTTCTGTATAATTTGCTTTGAAGTAGTCAAGTCGTGAAGTTTCTTCACATAGTTCATGTTCATTATAACATCTATATTCCCAGAGTAAACCTACATGATCACTTTTACCTAACGGTGCTAGAGTTTTTATTTCGTCAATTAAGTTTATATCATTTGTAATAATCAAGTCCTATAATGATGGCTCACAATCTACTGCGAAACGTGTTGGCTCGTCACGATGCTGAAACCAATAATTGTCCAAAATAGTGTCAAAAAATCTCTGAGGATACGAGTTTTCGTCTGCGTCAACGTAAAAATCAGGCCAGTGAATGTCTTTCATATTAAAGTCACCCATTATCAATAGATGTGTAATTCCCTGAGTTGAGCTAATGTCCTTCAGCAACCTTATCAACTTTTCATCATTTTCCCTGTCCTCTTTTGTACTTATGTATATCACGCCTACCAATAGTCTGTCTGAATTGTTCAGCCTAATGATTCTCCATACCTGATCATTAAACTGATTGTTCTCCAGCATTTTACATTCAAATGATTGAAGGGTCTCTTTAATATAGAGTGCAACTCCCCCACCGGAACCCAGTTGGCGGTCTCCTCTATAAACCTTATACCCATCGACTGATATTTCACTGTCTAGTACTTCCGGTCTACACCAAGTTTCAGAGATACCGAATATATCCACCATGTTTTCGTCAACTAGATCTTTTATTCTATACAGAAACGACTTTACGTTTTACGCAGATTTCACCCTTGGCTTGCGAAAATGCCAGGAAAGCCACGTAGAAGTTCTTTGCAACCCCGCCCACCAGTTAACCAATTTTATGGGTTGGTCTAATTTTAAAAGAATTCCATAAAAAAAAAAAAAAAAAAAAAAAAAAAAAAAAAAAAAAAAAAAAAAAAAAAAAAACAACAACAACAACAACAAACAAGAGCAGTCCGAAGACAGCGCGCTCGACTTTCTAAGTGCTTAGTATAAAGGGGGCATAACTCCAAATAGAGTGGTCCCAGGGTCATGGGCCCTGATAGTAAGGTAGAGGGTGTGATGGTGAATAAGTATTCCAAGTTTGGGTTGAATCCCTTCGATAGTATGGAAGTTATTGATGTTTGAAAAAACTTTAACCTTTGTTGCAACGCCAACGCCAACGCCGACGCCAACGCCAACGCCGACGCCGACGCCCGGGTGACAGTATAAGCTCTCATTTTCTTCGAAAAGTCGAGCTAAAAACTACAAGTTAAAAAGAATCGTATATGATAGCTTCCCCATTTATTGACGCCCCTACAGAATAAGGGCATGAGAAAACATTGTGGAAAATGAAGAAATTGCTTGTCACAAGATATTTCTTCCTTTACAACAGTGTTTTTTACACAGAAGGACCAGAAAATGCAAATTTTCAACCACATGAAATTGTCATTTGCAACCTTTTTGAAGTTGAACCAGTCTGCGTTTTAGGTTTACGTTTTTAGGTCTATGTATGATACTTGGCCACTACAGCTTCAAATTATCCTGCGAACCCTGCAACCAGAAACGAGTTAGAGCAATCTAATTGAGTCAGGATCTGATATAAGGTCCTTTAACCCATTACCAAACGGCAAAATTTTCGACTTGTCCAAATTCAAAGATGCTGCAAACGACAACCTAAAGTGAATGGATTTTTGTTTCATTTTTTTTTTGTATTCTTGTTACGAAAATATTGTGGAAAATGAAACATTTGCTTGTCACAAGCAATTTCCTCGTTTTCCACAATGTTTTCCGAAGTCAATTTCTCGTGGGGAGTCAAAGAGTCACTGTGTGGTAATGGGTTAAGACTTTTGAGCCCAACATGGTTCAAGATCAGCCTGCGTATACACGCAGTCTGATCAAGAACCATGTTGGTCTCCGATAGCTTATTCGTGACCCGTAGCAACTGTTAGGCAGTGCTGCGTGGATCCCGGTCAGACATCATTTAGGAACAGGCTGATCGTGAAATAAGGTTGTCTCAAATGCTATATGGGACCCTACAATGGACCCTTCTAGATGCATGAATGCCGCAGACTTTTTACCCTTTCCCAAACTGCCAACAAAATTAGACTGAAACTGGAAGCTGCTGATGCTTTCAAAACGGTCATTGATAAAGAATGGATTTTTCTATAATGTAGCACACATAACAATGTGATAAAAGGATAAAATAAATGTAACCAGCATCTAATTTTTATCCGCAATGATTTTAAATCCCATTTCCGTTTACAAAATTAGGTTTCGCATCGGAAAGGGTTACTCCATTCCCAAACGAGATCTGGTTTTGACGTCTGTAGATCTAGTAGAAAATGCTTGAGAGAACATAAAGGCAAAAGAAGAAAATGCTGCTAACCAGCATTTTCTCCTTTAGCCTCAATGTATTCTGTGGTGTATAATGGGAAAATCATATATTTATAAATATTAATTTTGTCGTCTGCAGCAGCCTTCAAATTGACCATTCTTTTTCTTCTTCTTTTCTTACAAAAAAAGCTTCTTTAAAAGCTTTCTTGATTAGGGAAGTCAAAAGCAGGTCTTGTTTTGGGAAGGGCTAACTTTGGTTAAAGTGCTGTAAACTGTCAGTCGGCGTCTTTGTAGATGTCTTTTTCAGCCCATTATCAAACAGCAAGGTTTTAGACTGGTTTAAATGAAGAAATTTCTTGGTACAAACAATTTCCTCATTTTTCACAATGTTTTCACAAGCTTTTATATGGTTGGGACATAAACTAGAAGACCTGAAGGTCTTGAGTCGCTCCACAGGCCAGAATTTCTTGAAATATACAACACAAGCTTTCACTTTAGTAATTGATTCACATATTATCTTGGATAAACTAAAATCAAGTTTTAAATCTCAATATCTGTGGTTGTTAGAAAGTAATCAAGTTGGCTTAAATTCCTTAAAAAGATGAGCTTTACTCTTTGAACATTAGACTTAAAACAAGGGAGGTAACTCAATGAGCAAATATCTTTGGTTTATATTAGTTACCTCCCTTGATTTCAATTAAATTCTGAGAGAGATCAAATGCTCTGATTTTGTAAAATTCAAGTGCAGATAATGCTAAAATTTCCAGTCCAATCAGACATCGGAGATCTTATGGTCAGCAACATTGTGTCCAAGTTTTATCTTTAAGGGTCAATATTTGATGTTGTTGGAGGGAAAAAAAACATCGAAAATGGTAATTTTGTCAAATTCAGGGGCAGATAACTCATGATTTTCTGGTCCAATCCGGTTCAAAATTACACATATGCAAGGCCTTATTGTCAGAAAGATTACTTTAAAGTTTTGTGTTGATTGGTTTATATTTATGATTTTTAGAGTAAAAAATAAGGTTGAAAACGACAATTCTGTAAATTTCAAGGGCACGTAACTCAAGATGAAAATTTCAGATCAAGCTGAAAATTGCACTCTGGTAAGATCTTATAATCACCAACATTCTGTCAAAGTTTTGTCTTGATTGGTCAATATTTGTAGTTGCTAGAGTGAATACAAAGCCAAAACGGCCATTTTTAACATTCAAGGGCAGATAACTCCAGACTTTATGGTCCAATCAGAATTCTTTCGAGGAATCTGAGAGAGGGTCACCAAAGGCTCATTCATGTGAAGTTTGATTGAAATCCATCAAGTAGTTTCTGAAAAGAAGATTTTTAAAGAAAAAGTTGACGACCGGACGGACGGACGGATGGACGGACGCACGACGGACACACCGCCATGACAATAGCCCGCTGGCCTGAAAGGCCAGTGGAGCTTAAAATGTCAGAATTTGGAAATGGTGGCAGTACTGTAGGCACTCTTTACAAGCTATGTGTCAATCATCAGAAAACATTAAAGAAATACAACTCACTTGTCCATTCTTATCGACAATTTAATTATGCATAAAACCTCAAAATGAAAATATCTCAGGCATAAGCCTGAATCTGGAAAAATGTGACTTATGTCATTTGAGAGAAACATGGATCCAGATAAGTAAGTGTATACCTACCAGGCCCAAGGAATAGGGGTGGGAGGTAACAGGGCTAAGCCCTCTCAAAATTCGTAAAAATGCTGAATTTTCCTTGTTTTACACTGAAAATTTAGGGAAAATCCAAGTTAACCCCTGCAATATTCAGACACTGGCTCAGACATAGGCTTGAAGCCCCGAATAAAATTGCTACCTGCGGGCCTGCATACAGTCTGATTAAGATTAATATTGTTCTTTCATAGCTTCTTCATTACCTGTAGCAATGAAAAGTTAGCATTATGGATATTTTCAGTCTGTACCTAGCCACATACTGATCTTGACACATAATATGGTAGTCTGAAATTCTATATGCGATATACATGGACTTTTTCCATACCATGCCTCATATTTTCTAGGTACAGGGAACAATCATAACAAGTAATTGTGACCCGTCATGCTAAAAGGGACCTTATCCGAACGCCAAAAATCAAAATTTTGACAAACTTGTCAGACTCAGCACAGGTCAACCAGATCCCGTATGCGAAAAATGAACATATAGTAAGATAGGGAAAACCTTCCGGATTTAGAAAATTACATACAAAGGAAAAGTGTGAGTCCTAGTCTGGCTGCGCGGACTGCGTAGACTGACTAGGGTCAATATTTTTCACACTTCCTATAAGGTTCCTTTTAGCGCGATGGGTCACATTAGAGAGAAAAGAAGTCATGGTCCGCAGGAATTCTGATGGAATGACATACCGGTAATAATTATATGTATATATAAACTTTCACACTAACACATACAAACATGAAAATGTGATCATTATATTTTCCTTGAAGCAAAGAAACTGGACAAAGAGCAAACACATTCTTAAATTCTTCTCAAACAGTCGATGGCTTTGAAAGCCCCAAAATAGAAAAAAACTATCAGAGAAAAGTAAAAATTACTGATAACTGGCAATGTCTTCTTTTCTTTGAATACTTTGCATGCTTTGCTATAAACAAACTTTTGACATTATGCAAAGATCAAAGACTGGCAGTCAATTACACTATTTCCTTATAATTTTCAGACATTAAGAGTTTTTCGCTGGGTGGGACAGGTGTCGTGACAAGCAAAGAAAGATAGAGATCAAAAGATCAATCACTCAATCTAAAAGAAATTGAATGAATAATTTAAAACAAATTTAAGAATTCAGATCTGGAAAAAGGAAAAAGGGCCCTTATGGAAAATAGAGACAACCATGGAAATAGATCAACATGTGTTAATATCGTTTTCCCAAAGAAGATCTGGTTTTAATGTCTCTAATAGAAACAGCTTGTATAAACATTGAGACAAAAGAAAACAAGAGCCGTCACAGACGGATTATGCTCCCCGAATAAGTGTTTGTCACAAAATAGAAACTAACATACAGTAAGCCCCCTTTTCCCATGACAGCTTTTTTGTACACACATTATTTATAGAATATGGTCTAGAACATCCTATTTATTACATGAGCACAAAATTTCATTAAATTCTGCTGATTAGATGAAGAGAAATAAGAGAAAAACTAATTTTTACACTAAGGTCCCCTTTTCCATGACGCAGCCTTAAATTTTCAAACGGAGAAAACGGTCCCTAGGTATTTACCCAGGCAGTTCACATGTGAAGTTTCATTGAATTTGGTCCAAGGGTTGCTGAGATATGGCTGTGGACGGACGGACAGACACACGGACACACGGAAAGACAGCATGGCGACAATATGCTCCCCCGAAATTTTTTCCGGGAGCATAAAAATGCTGATAATCAGCATTTTCTTCTTTTGTCTCAATATTTTCTGTGCTATATTGTACAAAAATTGTACCTTTATTTACACCAAACTTGTCACCTAAAGGACCTTTTAAATAGGACCCTAAAGCTTAGCTCTTTTGAAAAGGGCTGAAAGTCTGTATAAACACAGCTTAATCAGAACGTATGTTGTTCTGTAATAGCTGCATCATTATTCTCTATATAGACTAACAGAGCAGAGATTCTGGTCAACCTAAACTTTGGGTCCACAAGGACATTAAACCATTATCAAACGACAAAATTATAGGGCAGTTCAAATTGAAAGATCCTGCAGACGACAATTTCAAGTAAATGGAATTTTTAATTTTTAGGTCTTTTTGGATGGAAAACATTGTGGGAAATGAAGAAATTTCTTGTCACAAGCAATTTCTTCATTTTCCACGATGTTTTCCATTGCCGTAATTACATGGGGAGTCAAAAAGAGTTATTGTGTGGTAATGGGTTAAGATGCCACAAAGGCCCTTTTCTCCAGATCCAAACTATTATTTTATACAGTACTTAAATATCAAGTCCATTGGTCAACTTTCACCACCAGCCTTTTCACTATCAATTACCCCATTATTGGCCCCTACACATACACTATCCCCTGCCCCTTTTATATCTGTAGAAGTCCCTTTAATATCTGTAATTGTCTCTTTAACATCTGAAGATGTCCCTTTAACATCAGTAATTGTCTCTCCTTCAACATTAGGGTAAACCAGCTGTCCAAGTTCCCGTAGATTCTCACACTGACATCCGCAAACTTTACCAAGATCTAAAAACATGGTGTTTTCAAACTCGTTCTCATATTTTGTGGTGTCAACAAGAACTTCAACTGGTCTGTCGGAAAGACTTGGTTCTGTGATGGGCCAGGACATCATTACATGGTTTCTGTGTACCTAAAATATGGATAGGGTAAGCATTAACACTTTTCAAAGTCAAAGTTGATACAGATAGAATTTCTTATTTGTGAGCAATATAGCACAGAAAATATTGAGATAAAAGGAGAAAATGCTGGTTATCAGCATTTTCTTCTTTTTCCTCAATGTTTTACCAAGCTTATCTTATTTGACAGCGTATTATCATATTTTGTGTTGTCAACAAGGACTTCCACTGGTCTATAGGATAAACTTGGTTCAGAGATGGGCCAGGGTAGCATGACATGATTTATGTGCACCTAAAATATGGATAGAGTAAACATTAAACTCTTTAAAGTAATTAACCATTTCCCTAACAATAAACTTCTATAATGTACCATTTCAAAAGCTGCTATAGAAGATAAATTCATTATTGAGAGGGATAAGGCCGAATTTGCATGCAATATAGAAGAGAAAAAATTGAGGCAAAGAAGAATCCGCCACTGAATAGCCACAGCAGGTTTGGAACAAAAGAAACTTACACATGAATTGTGAATTAAAGCATTGTGCAGACATGAAATCCCAAGCAGGACATTCCCTGAGCATGAGAATTTTGGGGTCATTGTGACCCCCTTGCCTACAAAGTTAGGGGTCATTTCTACTTTTTTGTGGGTCAAATGCCCTAGGACTCAAGTATCATAGGAAAATCTGGATTTTAAAACTTGCATCATTAAAGTCCCTCAAGTAAATTTCTAAGGGGTCATTTGTTTTGAAATTGCGACAATGACCCATGATTTGCATGTCATGGAAAACCCCGACCCAGGTGACTGGAGTATTCCCCTTATTTTCCTAAAATTCTAGTTAAAATCGTACCTTGAAGAGAGAGCCATTACCACAATGCCACACAATGCCCTCCACCCGTCCATCAGTTTGGAACCACTGTTCTATACCACATCTGTCTATTTGTGGAGGATTTCTAATCTTTATTGATCCATGTACAACCAGCAAATGTATAGGGTGTTTCTTACAACCCAAACCTGCAATTATATTGGAAAATTTCTGATATTTAATAAACTTTGAACATTCTTAGACAAGTCCTGGTTTTGAAATCTCAAAGAGGGAATTTTGAGAGGTGATTTAAATCTAAGGAAACAACTCAATAATTCTTGATCGAGTTTTTGGTGAAATTGCATTTTGCAAATCCACAAATTCTAATGTACACTTCTGCCAAGTATGAAGCATATCTGATCAAAACTGTATATGATGCACGGACAAGCATTATCTTGGTTGTTTTTTGGAAACCAAATATAATAAAAATTTATGCAGCTAGAGGGAAAATAACAATGTATTTTTTTTATAAAATAAAAGGAAAATGTGGTGTGAGCAGATTCATATACATGGTGCAATTGTAATTCAAAGCAAGATTCTCTGGAAATTAAGGCAGAAAATAATCCCCGAATTGACTCAATAATTCCTAGTGGAATTTTTACAAAAGTTACTTCTTACACATCTACAGTTCCTAATGAACACTTGCAAAGACAAAGTTTTTTTTAAGACAGACAGACTGTCAGATAGACCGAGCAACCTTCAGACTGTTTGAAGTATACCTTACATTTGCAAGGATATATTTTGGTACACACAGTTATTCTCCTTACCATAAGGATTTCCATTAATGTTGGTCCCAATCAACTCTGCTGTATGACCCTCCAACTCCGATAGAGGTATACAGTCTATAAATAAATGGTCCGAACCTTCACCCTCCCTGTAATGAAATAAAAGAAAATTTGATAAGGATAACATATAAATAACTTATTATAAGTAAAGTAAAGTTAAGGTTGGTTTAAAAATTGAAATCTATGAACTCATGGTCATATTCGTCTTTCCACTTTACCTTACGATCATTGAATTTTGATTCGGCTGTTTACAGTTGGAGCCTCTCACAGTCACAGCTCTTTGGTTTTCCACTCTCCCGTGTACAGCTGTGTGAAGAGGTGCAAAATGGGGTAACTTATCTGCTCAGAAAAATTCCAATGGGACTGCCTGAAATTGAACCCAGTACCCCTCAATCCCAAAGCCCACATCCTTCCACTATACCATGGCACCTCGCATACACAACTGTATGGTAATATTATCTATCAGTTTATAGTTGTAGCCATGTGCAGGTACTTGGAAATATATCGAAAGTCAATATTGACACACGGTTTTTAAGATTAATGGTTAGAGAGCAGGAAGTATATTCCTGAAATTCTAATATGGTATGGTCCCTTTATTTTTCACCTCTTGTTAAATTTGGTTCCAAACTAAAATAGCCAGGTATACTCCGTAAATATTGACCTGAACCTGTTGAATATGTAATGAGTAGCTGTGATGCGAAATAATCAATACTCGCCAGCACATCTGACTGTCGAGCAGAGTCGATAGTTTCCATAAGATTTGGGACTTTGTATTCAGCACATGCTCCTCGTGTCAATATACGTCGAACAGTGATTATGTCGCATCACAGTTACTCATTACATATTCAACAGGTTCAGGGCAATATTTACGGAGTATACATATAATTATAATAGTAATATATTATATTAGATGATATATTGTGTTGCAAAATTGACATTATAGTTCAGTAGCTCAGTGGTTACCATTAGAGTGCATGGACGGTATTCCTATTGAAGAAAATATAGAAGATGCGAAAATAAACAGCTTTTTCTTCCATTTCCTCAATATTTTCCACCCAATCACACAGAGTTTCCATTCTGGAAGTCTGATTTATTTTGTTGTCTGCATTACACCTTTGAATTTGATAAGGCCCATATTTTGTTCTTTGAGAATGTGTTAACCCATTCCCAAACAATGACTATTTTGACTTGCTACTGTATAATGGCTCTGGAAAACATTGTAGAAAATGAAGAAGCTGCTTGTGACAAGCAATTTCTTCATTCCCTACAATGGTTTCTACTTAGAAAGACTAAAACATGTAAAATAACATTCACTTAACCCTTTCCCAAACAGCAAAATCGTAAGGTGATCCACTTCAAAAACTGCCACAAATGACAAAATAAATGTTAGTAAAGATAGGATATATGTAAAATATGGCACAGAAAATATTAAAACAAAAGGAGAAACTGCTGGTTATCAGCAGTTTCTTCCTTTGTTTTAATGTTTTCCCAAGCCTTTTCTATAAGGGACGTCAAAACCAGGTCTTGTTTGGGAAAGGGTTAAAATTGCCATCTGCAACATCTTTGAATTTGGACCAGTCCAATATTTTGTCAACTGGTTATGGGTTAAGACCTACCTGAGAACCAGCGCCAACCCTTGACCGAGATCTACAGCAGACATGTGCCAACAATATTGTCTAGCTGTGGGAGAGACTGGTACCCATCCTGGGGTGTGACCAATATCATCTGGGACAGGGGTACCATCTACAATCTTTACTCCAGAAGCTGGGAACCAACATGGAGGAGTTTCCTGTAGAACAGAGAGAGACTTTAATGTAAGAATGAAAGATAGCTGTAAGCTATACACAGGAAAATTGATTATGCATCTTAAATTTCAGATCCAGTATATATTTCTGATTTAACATTTTTCAGTGTAAGACAGCTTTTCAATTCCATTCATGCACCAAACAATCATAATACATGTACATAATAACTAGACATCATTGAGAAATTTTGTCTTAAATTCAAATTTAACCATTTTCCAAACTGCCTCAGCACAATGGATGTTGATTAAGATTGCATATTTGTGTATGTTTATACAGCATAGAAAATATTGAGGAAAAGGAGAAATTGCTGATTGTCAGCAATTTCTTCTTTTATCTCAAAGTTTTCTCAAATTGTTTCTTCAGTAGATGTCAAAACCAAGTCAAGTTTGTAAAATGATAACTTTATAGTATAATACCTTGAAATCTTTGGTCATATTCCAGACAAAGTCATTCTCTTTGGACCCAGATTTTTCTCTCTCCTGCTGATATTTTCTGAACCTTCTCTCTGCATTTTTGTTGGGCTTTCTGTCATACCGAGCCCATAACCAGGGCTTCTCTGTAATGCACATTGAAATAAACAAGAGATGTTTGTAAAACGTGTATGACTCTAAAGGGCCTATCTTTGATGTAGCCATCTATTAATTGAAGCAGTCCAATGGTAGTATTTCATCAAGTATGAAAATCAACAAATGGTAATAACTCCATAAATATGATGTAGCGAGTTTTCGAGATTATTACACGGCTGATGAGGGCCGGAGAGTGATATCGGCCTGCAATTGCGATATCTGCCCCGAGGTCTTTAGACCGAGGGAAGATATCAAGGTCAGGGCCGATATCACTCTCCAACATGAATCAGCCATGTAATAATCTGTATATTGCATTCTTTTTGCGAAAAAACTTCATTCGATGAACAAGTCTTACCTTTATATAAAGTTTCCACAGATTTTTCAGTTGAAATAAACTCATTTTTATACATTTTTTACATTAATCGCACTCGAAGTGAAGACAGATAACGTTACGACGGCAGCCATTTTTGTAAACAACATTGTGTTTCTCTGATGTCATTGACGTTTCGCGTCACGAAAAGGCACATTGCAAAAGATCTGTACCTATAGTTTCTAGAATAAATTCCTTAGCAGCGGGCAGATATCACATATATGCCCGCTGCTAAGGATTCACGTGGATATAGCTTTTTCGGCCTGCCCGATATCTGGCCTATTCTAGCCGAAAATGTTACTATTTATAGTAACAGAATGTAATATACAGTTTTATTGCACAGAATCTCTCCAGAAAGAGAACTACCCAGTTTCATAATTCTACCTTACATACTTTTTGAGCTATGTTCAGGACAAGGTTTGGTCTATGGATCAACCATCTGACCGACCAACCATCCAACTGACCAACAGACGCTTGCAAAACAATATACGCCCATTTTCTTCTAAAGGGGGGAAATTCAAAATTTGCCTCTACCAAGTCAAACAAGAGGGCCGTTGGCCCTAGGTCGCTCACCTGAGATGGGGTTTTATAACAGATCAGATTTCTTACAGGTAATGCAATAAAGGGTCAAAGATCATATGAATGCCGCTATGTGATTTCAAACCAGAGAAAACCCAGAAAACTACCTTAGTGCAATATCATATGTAACTCAAATATGAAGTTTCATCCAATTCGGCCATTTGGTTATGGAGAAATTGCTTTGGACAGATGGAATTAAAACAAGTGCATGTCGGATTGCGATGCAATACAGGAGTCCCCAACCGGATAACAAAAAATCCTTTTTTATAATATATCTCCTACTTACTAGATCTATAACTGTATACAAAATTTGAAGTTGCTAGCACATTAGGTTTTGGACAAAATGTCTCAAACAAAAATATAAGGGTGAAAACAACCAAGGGCAATAACTCCAAAAGTGGGCGGAGAAGAATGATTCTTGTACATGCCACTTGTCCTCAATGAGATCTATAAGTGTACCAAGTTTGAAGTTGCTAGCACTGATGGCTCAGGAGATATGGTCCGGACAAAAATGTAAAGATAAAAAACAACAACGGACAATAACTAAAAAAGTGGATGTGGTAGAGTAACACTTCTTCTCAATGAGATCTACCAGTGTACAAAGTTTGAACTTGCTAGGGCTTATGGTTTAGGAGATAAGTTCGGGACAAAAATGTAAGGATAGAAACAACAAAGGGCAATAACTCAAAAAGTGGACATGGCAGAGTGACATTTCTTGTACATGACACTTGTCCTCAATGATATCTATAAGTGTAGCAAGTTTGAAGTTGCTAGCACTTACGGTTTAGAAGATATGTTCCGAACAAAAATGTAAAGCTAAAAACAACAAAGGGCAATAACTCAAAAAGTGGATGTGGCAGAGTAACAGTTCTTGTACATGACACTTGTCCTCAATGAGATCTATAAGTGCACAAAGTTTGAAGTTGCTAGCACTTTTAGTTTAGGAGATATGATCCAGACAAGAATGTAAGACTAAAAACAACAAAGGGCAATAACTCAAAAAGTGGACATGGCAGAGTAACAGTTATTGTACATGACACTTGTCCTCGATAAGATCTATCAGTGTACAAAGTTTGAAGTTGCTAGCACTTACGATTTAGGAGATATATTCCGGACAAAAATGCAAGGGTAAAAACAACAAAGGGCAATAACTCAAAAAGTGGGCGTGGCAGAATAACAGTTCTTGAACATGACACTTGTCGTCAATAAGATCTATAAGTGTACAAAGTTTGAAGTTGCTAGCACACATAGTTTAGGAGATATGATCCGGACAAGAATGTAAGGCTAAAAACAACAAAGGGCAATAACTCAAAAAGTGGGCGTGGCAGAGTTATGGTTTTTGAACATGACACTTCTCCTCAATGAGATCTATAAGTGTACAAAGTTTGAAGTTGCTAGCACACATAGTTTAGGAGATATGTTCCGGACAAGAATGTAAGGGTAAAAACAACAAAGGGCAATAACTCAAAAAGTGGGCGTGGCAGAGTAACAGTTCTTGAACATGACACTTCTCCTCAATGAGATCTATAAGTGTACAAAGTTTGAAGTTGCTAGCACACATAATTTAGGAGATACGTTCCGGACAAGAATGTGAGGGTAAAAGCAACAAAGGGCAATAACTCAAAAAGTGGGCGTGGCAGAGTTATGGTTCTTGAACATGACACTTCTCCTCAATGAGATCTATACGTGTACAAAGTTTGAAGTTGCTAGCACTTACGATTTAGGAGATATATTCCGGACAAAAATGCAAGGGTAAAAACAACAAAGGGCAATAACTCAAAAAGTGGGCGTGGCAGAATAACAGTTCTTGAACGTGACACTTGTCGTCAATAAGATCTATAAGTGTACAAAGTTTGAAGTTGCTAGCACACATAGTTTAGGAGATATGATCCGGACAAGAATGTAAGGCTAAAAACAACAAAGGGCAATAACTCAAAAAGTGGGCGTGGCAGAGTTATGATTTTTGAACATGACACTTCTCCTCAATGAGATCTATAAGTGTACAAAGTTTGAAGTTGCTAGCACACATAGTTTAGGAGATATGTTCCGGACAAGAATGTAAGGGTAAAAACAACAAAGGGCAATAACTCAAAAAGTGGGCGTGGCAGAGTAACAGTTCTTGAACATGACACTTCTCCTCAATGAGATCTATAAGTGTACAAAGTTTGAAGTTGCTAGCACTTATAGTTTAGGAGATACGTTCCGGACAAGAATGTGAGGGTAAAAGCAACAAAGGGCAATAACTCAAAAAGTGGGCGTGGCAGAGTTATGGTTCTTGAACATGACACTTCTCCTTAATGAGATCTATACGTGTACAAAGTTTGAAGTTGCTAGCACACATAGTTTAGGAGATACGTTCCGGACAAGAATGTGAGGGTAAAAACAACAAAGGGCAATAACTCAAAAAGTGGGCGTGGCAGAGTAATGGTTCTTGAACATGACACTTCTCCTCAATGAGATCTATAAGTGTACCAAGTTTGAAGTTGTTAGCACATATGGTTTAGAAGATATAGCCCGGACAAAAGTGTGACGGACAGACGGACGGACGGACGGACGGACAGACGGACGGACGGACGGACGGACAGAATCGAGCAAACCTATAGTCCCCCAACCGGTAACCGGTGGGGGACTAATAAAACATACAGACTGACAAACAAACAGAAATTTACAAATTGACCTAGATCTATGACCTTGAACCTACCTAAATATATATTTCAAATAGAACATCTACTCATGATAAAGAACACATTTACCCATACATTTTTTTAAATCCATGCATAAATGTAGATGCTATGCACCTGATAAGCAGATTTTTACTAGAAGTCCCCTTTTCTGTGACAAGGTTTTATATTGAAAAGCAAAAAAAAGTACCTCTTAGCAATATCATAAGCAATGCAAATATTAAGTTTTGTCAAATTTGGCTCTGCGGTTATTGAGAAATTGCTTCTGACAGATTTCATGTAATTTCTCTTTTTCTGTTGCCATGGCAACCAGAGTTTTTTTTTTTTTTTTATAAATTGCAATTCTGTTAGCAATTTTTGAAATGTGACCTCCTAAGGAATATTTCTGCCTAGTTTGGTGAAAATTAGCCTGATAGTTTAGGAGGAGATATCATTCAACAATGTCATTGAGATTTGGCGGAAAATCTCCTTTTCTGTTGCCATGGCCACCAGAGCTTTTTAAAAGATTTCAATTCTTTTAGCAATTTTTAAAAGGAACCTCCTCAAAAATATTTCTGCCAAGTTTGGTTGAAATTGGCCAAGTAGTTTAGGAGGAGATGTTGTTCAAAGAAATTATTGAGAATTAGTCAAATTTCTCCTTTTCTGGTGCCATGGCAACCAGAGTTTTCAGTCAATTTCAATTCTTTTAGCAATTCTTAAAGAGGACCTCCTAAGGAATATTTTTGCCAAGTTTAATTGAAATTGGCCTGGTAGTTTAGGAGGAGATGTCGTTCAAAGATAGTATTGAGATTCAGTCAAATTTCTCCTTTTCTGTTGCCATGGCAACCAGAGTCTTTTATGGATTTCAATTCTTTTAGCAATTCTGAAAGGGGGTCATCTAAGGAACATTCCTGCCAAGTTTGGTTGAAATTGCCTTGGTAGTTTAGGAGGAGATGTCGTTCAAAGATAGTATTGAGATTCTGTCAAATTTCTCCTTTTCTGTTGCCATGGCAACCAGAGTTTTTTTATGGATTTCAATTCTTTTAGCAATTCTGAAAGGGGGTCACCTAATGAACATTCCTGTCAAGTTTATTTGAAATTGGCCTAGTAGTTTCGGAGAAGATGTCGTTCAAAGATAGTATTGAGATTCAGTCAAATTTCTCCTTTTCTGTTGCCATGGCAACCAGAGTTTTTTATGGATTTCAATTCTTTTAGCAATTCTGAAAGGGGGTCACCTAATGAACATTCCTGTCAAGTTTATTTGAAATTGGCCTAGTAGTTTCGGAGAAGATGTCGTTCAAAGATAGTATTGAGATTCAGTCAAATTTCTCCTTTTCTGTTGCCATGGCAACCAGAGTTTTTTATGGATTTCAATTCTTTTAGCAATTCTGAAAGGGGGTCACCTAAGGAACATTCCTGCCAAGTTTTGTTGAAATTGGCCATGTAGTTTAGGAGGAGATGTCATTTAAAGAAATTGTTGACGGACGACGCACGACGGACGACGGACGGACGCCGGACAAAAGGTGATCACAATAGCTCACTTGAGCTTGTGCTCAGGTGAGCTAAAAATAACCAAGAAAATGTTTTCTGCTTTTATAATATCATCTAAACATTACAATATTTTTAGAATGTATTCTTACATGGCACTCTGGAACCAAGCATTGTTAGGAAAAGATATTTTGTACAAACCTTTGAATGAAGCAATCAACACACATGTTCCATCCACCTTTTCTGTAGCTTTAGCATTATGTATGTCACTCTGTATTGCCCTTTGTTTTATAACGTCAGATGCCACAACCTAAATGAAAGTACATAATATAATATGTGTATACATGTGCAGATCTAGAGGGGGGTCAGGGGGTCCAAACCCCCTGATGTTGGCCGAAAAACAAATTTTGACTATATAACGTTAGTATAATGTTACATATTTAACACATTTAAAGCCATCATTTGGGCTTGAACCCTCCCTGGAAAAATCAAAGTACTATAAAACCCATTCCCACAAAATGACACTTTTTGAAGCCCAATTAAATTGAAGGCTCTGGAAAGCATTGTGGAAAAAGAAGAAATTGCTTGTAACAAGTAATTTCTTCATTTCCCACAATGTTTTCTACCCTAATTTCCCCACAAAATGTAACATTTGAAAATCTCATCCCGTTGAAAATGTCATCACGTTCCATCCAACTTTTCAGTAGCTTTAGCATTATGTATGTCACTTTCTATTGCCCTTTCTTTTATAACGTCAGATGCTACAACCTATATAATACAGAGCTCCAGATAAGAGGGGGGGTGAATACTTTCTAACTTTTTTATTTCAAATCCAAACCTTATGTTGTGGGTACTCATTTGAATTGTCTCAACGAGACAATTCTAATGAGTACCCACAACATAGGGTTTGATAAAATATTAGTGAAATATTTCATTTTGAAAAGTCATCACCCCCTCTTGTCTGGAGCTCTGCAATAGTACATGGTTATAATTTATATCAATGTAACATAACCCATTCCCACATAATGACACTTTTTGATGCCCTTTAAAAATAAAGGCTCTGGAAAACATTGTGGAAAAAGCAGAAATTGCTTGTAACAAGCAATTTCTTCATTTCCCACATTGTTTTTTACCAAATTTCTCAACAAATGTAACATTTGAAAATTTCATCCCGTTGAAAATGTCATCATGTTCCGTCCAACTATTCAGTAGCTTTAGCATTATGTATGTCACTTTGTATTGCCCTTTCTTTTATAACGTCGGATGCTACAACCTAAATGACAGTGCATGTGTATAATGTATATCATGGTAAAATAAATTATATTCAAACTTTAGCTAACAAGACTGCTGCAATGCTTAGCCATTTCCAAATCCACAAAATTTAAAGGTGTTGCTGATGACAAAATTAATTAGAATGTCAGAATAATGATTTTTTTGAAACAGTTGAAAACAGTTGAAAATGTTGAAGTTAAGGGAGAAAGAGCCGACAACAACCAGATTCCTCCTTTTCTTCAATAATTTCCAATGCCTTAACATTTACTGGGCATCTATGCATGGGAAAGGGTTAAAACGGAAATGTACCTTGTAAAACTGCCCATCTCGTTTCCTGGATTGCTCATCTAAAACAGTGGTTTCAAACACACAGGATACCTTATTCTGAACTGATCCAAGTCCGTCCATGGCTTATCTGTAACTAGAGGCAGAATTACAATAAAGAGGGAGTGAAAATACAATACAATACAAGGGGAACATTGTCACACAAAACACTCACTATTCAGTTTAACGAATGAATGCGCCTACAATGGCCAAAATCTTTGAATTCTGTTGAATCGGCAAAACATCCAACAAATTGAAGCAGTACTCTTTGTGTTATTATACAACAATGAAGGTTGGTGAGAGATTTTAATTTATTCTATCGTTTTAACCCATTCCCAAACGTCAAAATTTTAGACTTTTCCAAATTCATAGATGTTGCAGACGAAAATTTAAAGTGAATTAAAGTTTACTTTTTGGGATCTTTTTGTCTAGAAAACATTGTGGGAAATGAAGAAATTGCTTGTCACAAGCAATTTCTTCATTTTCCACATTGTTTTCCAATGCCATTTTCTTTTGGGGAGTTAATTCATGTTTCATTGCTATGACCATGATCATGTACAGGTTTACTCTTACAAGCGGAGATACTGCAGTTATGTCGCATTGGCCAATGTCGAGCCTTTTGTCGAGAAACCAGCCTGTGTCGCGAAAAACTCTGATCGTTAGGAGAACAGACAACAGGATTTTTCGCTAAATAAATATGAAGCCACTGACATATTGAGCGAAAATTTCCCTTATTGTCATCATGAATTTCTGTGACAAAGATTATTGTATTGAACTCATGACTATTGGAACTAGACTGTCCAAAGATAATGAAATTTTGTGTCAAATTGTGCAATAGACTTTAGTCTTCCAGAAGAATCACAAAAACTTCAGTCTTACCGTAGAAAACCTATGCTTCAAGTTCAAATGAACAGGACATGTGTAGTCAACACCCTTGTAATGTTTTCAGTTCAGAAATAACGTCTGACTCTAGAGAAATTCTAGATTTTTGAAGCTAGATTCGTCAGTATGTTACAATTACAAATGGCCATTTTGGTAACAAGGGAAGTAACTTTTCCCTTACCCTGGAAGTATAAAACCCGTAATTTCCACAGGTTAAAAAGTAGGACGTTTGTGCTAGCAGGCGAAAGTTCATCACATGGTGGGAGTTTATTTTATTTTTTATTTATAAATGATTAACCTATCCAAATCTAGATCTAGTTGTCATTTTCATTCTATGGATAGATCTACTTAACCTATTGTAGATTGACAACTTGTAGACCTCTAGATCTATTATCTAAACTATTTTTAGAAAATATTTATGGAAAAGGAGAACATGATCATCTAGATCTAGATCTATAGCTGCGATATCGTAGCCACAAACTTGATGATGGGTATTGAAACCCAACCAAGGTTTCCAGTGGCGGATCCAGGATTTTTGTGAGGGGGGTTCGTTTTTACAAAAAGGGGGGTTCGTTTTTTAAGTATTACACAATTTTGACTGAATTTCTGCATGAAAATGAAATAATCGGGCTACAGAGGGGGGTTCGTTTGAACCCCCCGAACCCCCTCTGGATCCTCCACTGGTTTCGGTTACATTATTGCAACTAGATCATCTACTCTAGGCAGGCCCGTATATAGGAAGCAATTTCATATAAGGCAGTGGCGGGTCCAGGGGGGGGGGGGTTCGGGGGGTTCGAACGAACCCCCCTCTGTAGCCTGATTATTCCAATTTCATGCAGAATTTCAGTAGAAATTGTGCAACACTAGAAAAACGAACCCCCCTATTTGCATATAATCCGAACCCCCCTCATAGAAATCCTGGATCCGCCACTGTAAGGGGTGGTGGTGGTGGTGGTGGGGGGGGCTAAAGCCCTTGTCCTGAATATGAGGGGGGGGGGGGGTAGTTGCAATAAAGTAACCGAAACCTTTTTGAATTTTGAACTTGGTTTCGGTTACAATTCCTTCCTATTTGTTGCAATGGAGCACTGTGCTGGAATGATTCATTCCAGCAAGTTTAGCATAGTCAAACTTCAAAATAAAGCTATGGAATGTAGTAAGAATGTTACCTGACAACAGGTTAACTATTTTTCTGTCAATCCAGAGTAGTTTAATGTTGAAATCCCTTTCAAATAAAGTTCAATTCAATTTTGAAGCAGAGTACCCACCCATTTTATTCTACTGAGACTTGAATTTTCTGTTGGAAGAAATAATTGATAATAATTCTTGTTGATACTTTTTAACTGAATTTGTGCCTTGGAATATCTTTTTATGGGGTACACATCTGATTAGATATGTTTGTATTAAAAAATTTATGCAAGAAAATGCATTTTCCACTTTTTTGTCTTGCTCCACAGGAAGGAATAGGGTGGGCTCGTAGCCACAAACCAATACCCATCATCAAGTTTGTGGCTACGATATCGCAGCTGGGGGGGGGGGGTGGGGGGTAATTTGGATTTTCAATGTAAAATTAAGAAAATTCGGCATTTTTGGCTAATATTGGGGGGGGGGGGAAGGGGGCTTAGCCCCCCCCCCCCAGCCCCCCTGTTCCTACGGGCCACGACTGCCACAGAGCTCTTTCACATTGGCACAATGTAGATCTAGATCTACATTCAAGGGCAGATCCAGGAATTTTATCCAGGGGGGGGGGGGGGGAAGTCCAAGCCTAAGATTTTTTCCAGGGTGGGGGTCCAAGCTCAAATTAAGGCTTAAAATGTAATAGATATACGGGTAACGTTACACTAAATTTATATCGTCAAAATTTAATTTTCGGCCAATGCCAGAGGGGGATACGGACCCCTCCCATGACCCCCCAAAAGATCCGCACATGACATTTTTTGTTCAGCAGAGGACAGAGGTTAACCTTTTTCTCAAATGGCAATTTTTTATTAGGATGTTTCAATTTGAAAGTAGCTGCAGTTTACTTTATTCTTACAAAGAAAGTATTAGCATACAATATAGCTCAGAAAATGTGGAGGCAAAAAGAGAGAATCAAAATGCTTGTTATCAGAATCTTCTCCTTTTGTCTCAAAGTTTCTTCAAGGCAATTGTATTAGGGACATCAAAACCTGGTCTTGTTTGGGACAGTGTTTACTGTTACTGTGTCGCATCCAGGATTTTTGTGAAGGGGGTTCTATAATTTATACAAGTAGGGGGGTTTGTTTTTTAGTACCTCACAATTTTGACTGAATTTCTGCATGAAAATGAAATGATAAGCAGTGTTTTTTCTCCTTCTTTGCATGGGTCAGTAAAATGGACTCATTCCCAATGCCAAAAAGGGTATTTTTTTTCCAAAATACGAAAAGAAAATTCCCAATATTACAAAATTTCAACTTTTTTTTTTAAATTTGCACCAATCCCCTTCATATATATGGACCTACATGTTGAGCTAAAAATATCACAGATTTAACTGGAATTCCTTGCAGTAGATTTAGCTATATATACTGAATTATACAGGACTTAAGTTTTTGGCATTCTGTAATTACAATATTTTCCCAATTTTTGTGAAAACAATGCATTTTTCCCAATTTGACTGGTTTCGGACCCATTCCCAAAACTATGAGGAAAGGCTACAGGGCGGGAGGGGGGTTGTTTGAACCCCTAAAACCCCTCTGGATCCACCACTGTGTTAAACTTGCTTTTTAGCTCACCTGAGCACGAAGTGCTCAAGGTGAGCTATTGTGGTCGCTTTTTGTCCGTCGGTGTCCGTCCGTCCGTCCGTCTGTCCGTCTGTCCGTCTGTCCGTCCGTCCGTCTGTCCACAATTTGTTGTTAACACTGTAGCATCCACAAATATTGACCAATCTTAACCAAACTTGAACAAAACATGTATGACCATAAGTTCTCGGATGAGTTCGATTTTGGGTCAGATCGAACCAGGAAGTCAGGAGTTATGTGCCCTTGAACATCAAAAATAGCTACTTTTTAACTTGTTAACACTAGCATCTACAAATATTGATCAATCAAGACAAAACTTGGACACAATGTTTAAGACTATAAGTTCTTGGATGAGTTCGATTTTGGGTCAGATCGGACCAGGAAGTCAGGAGTTATGTGCCCTTGAACGTCAAAAGTAGCTTCTTTTTAATTTGTTAACACTCTAGCGTCTACAAATATTGATCAATCAAGACAAAACTTGGACATAATGTTTTAGACCATAAGATCTCAGATGAGTTCGATTTTCAGTGTGATCTGAACAGAAAGACAAGAATTATGTGCCCTTGAATTTGACAAAATTGTCATTTTAGGCTGTTTTTGACCTTGTTTACCCTCTAGAATCTACAATTATAAATCAATCAAGACAAAAATTAGACGCAATGCTTGGGACCCTAAGATCTTTGATGAGTTCGTTTTTCAGTCTGATCTTTTTCAGAAAGTTGAGAGTTATAATGTGCCCTTGAATTTGACAAATTGCCATTTTCGGCTGTTTTTGACCTCGTTTACACTCTAGAATGTACAAATATGAATCAATCAAGACAAAACTTTGACACAATGTTCGGGATTATAAGATCTTTGATCATTTGGATTTTCAGTCTGATCTGATCAGAAAATTGAAAGTTACTTGCCCTTGAATTTGACAAAATTGCCTTTTTCAGCTGTTTTCGACCTTGTTTACACTAAAAAATTTACAATTATTAATCAATCAAGACAAAACTTGGACACAATGTTGGACACCAGAAGATCTCGTATGAGTTCGATTTTCACAACATTATTGACCATAAGTTCGTTTTCAGTCTTAAAGTCGTAAATATTAATTGAATAGAACAAAATTGTGGCTCATATCCTTTTGGTTCAGGTGAGCGATATATAGGACCATCATGGTCCTCTTGTTCTTTATTCACAGCAGTACCTTAGAAACTTGTTTCGATCTGCAGTGGTGAAAATAAAACATAAACCCAGAATGACCAAACCCAGCAGAAAGTTTGAGGTGAATGGATTTGTAGCTCCTGGCTTTGAGAAAGTTGCAGACACATTTAGGTAAGTGTAGATCTAGTGTATAATTAACCCTTTACCAGCCAGAAAAATTACTGATCCAAATAAAAAATGTTGCAGACAACAATTTCAAGAGTTTTAGGTCTTTTAATTTTTTTAGGCTTTTGGGGTAGAAAACATTGTAGGAAATGAAGAAATTGCTTGTCACAAGCAATTTCTTCATTTACCACAATGTTTTCCAAAGCCTTAATCTTGAGGGGTGTCAAAATGCATTGTTGTGTAAGAATGGACTAACCCTTTTCCAATGAAGAACTTGTTTTGACGGCACTATTAACAAGAATGACCAAACCCAGCAGAAAGCAGAAATGGATTTGTGGCTCCTGGTTTTGAGAAAGTTGCAGACACATTTAGGTATGTGGGTATAAATAGCATGGGAAACATTGTGGCCCAAGAACGACAAGAGCTGTCTGTCATAGACGCCTGACGTACTATGCTCCCCGAATTAATTATAGATCTATCTAAATGTTTGTCACAAAAAAAAAAAAAAAAAAAAAAAATGCTATCATACATTAAGCTCCCATTTCCCATGACAGATTTTTGTACACACATTTTTTTTAGAATATGGTCTAGAACCTCTCAATTATCACTTCAGTACAAAATTTCATTATAATTCTTCCCTAAGATGAAGAGAAATTAGAAAAAAACTATTTTCTACATTAAGGCCCCTTTTTCCATGACCAAACTTAGCAATAGGCATCTAGGGATTCTCCCTGGACCCAGGGAGCTCGACACATGACTTGTGAAGTTTCATTGTATTTGGTCTAAGGGTTGCTGAGATCTGTCTGTGGACGGACAGGGTGGCGCCTATATGCTCCCCAAAATCTTTTTCGGGGGAGCATAAAAATATGCTGATAAGAAACATAATTTCCCTAAATTTTTGCTGTGCTTTTGATGCACACAAATTTATACTGATCATGCGCGGATCCAGAGGGGGGGTCAGGGGGTCATGACCCCCTGGAATTTTGCGAAAAAAGGGGTCATCAACCAGATTACTGGTTATGTCCCAAATAAGCGGCGTCATTTGTCCCCGTGTGCCACCATAAACCGTTGTTATATTTAGTCCTTCATGGTATGACTTCTATCTGCATGCACAGATCCAGAGGGGGACACCCCCCAAAGAATTCGGCGAAAAGGGGTTAAAGATTGTATGACCCCCCCCTGGGAAAAATTCTTGAATCCGTGCTTGCTGATAAAGGTAGCCTTTGCGTACAATATATCAGAGAAAATATAGAGGCAAAAGGAAAAAATGCTGGTTAAAATCTTCATTTCCTTCTTTTGTCTCCATATTTTCCCAAGCCTTTTTATTTAGGACGTCAGAACTAGGTCTTGTTCGGGACACGGTTAAATGAAATAGGTCTTTTTTGATGTATTTACAGGTCAAATTTAGACAATGGCCTAGAGAAAGGCGGAAATTTTGCAGCATATTATAAAGGCGAATTAGTCGTGAATTTATGGGGTGGATTTTCCGACAACGACTGTCGAAGGTTGTGGAAAGAGGACACACTTTCTACTTTCTTCTCTTCCACCAAGGCTGTGGCTGCTTTTGTTATAGCTCATATGGTAGATAGGTAGGGGAGTTTATCATAATCAATGCTTTTCAACAAAAATCTTGTAACTGCAGCTTGTTTAAAGCTGCAGTTACAAGGTTTTTGTTGAAAAGACTTGCAGCCTTTTATAAAGGCGAGTTAGTTGTGAACTTATGGGGTGGATTTTCCGACAACGATTGTCGAAGATTATGGAAAGAGGACACACTTTCTACCTTCTTCTCTTCCACCAAGGCTGTGGCTGCTTTTGTTATAGCTCATATGGTAGATAGGTAGGGAATTTTATCATTATCAATGCCTTTCAACAAAAATTTTGTAACTACAGCTTGTTTAAAGCTACAGTTACAAGGTTTGTGTTGAAAAAGTGTCATGCTTTATAAGATTTGCAGTCTATTATAAAGGCACGCTTGTTGTGAACTTATGGGGTGGATTTTCCGACAACGACTGTCGAAGATTATGGAAAGAGAACACACTTTCTACCTTCTTCTCTTCCACCAAGGCTATGGCTGCTTTTGTTATAGCTCACATGGTAGATAGGTAGGGGAGTTAATCATTGTCAATGCTTTTCAACAAAAATCTTGTAACTGCAGCTTGTTTAAAGCTGCAGTTACAAGGTTTTTGTTGAAAAGCGACATTATGCTTTACAAGACTTGCAGCATATTATAAAGGCAAGCTAGTTGTGAACTTATGGGGTGGATTTTCCGACAACGACTGTCGAAGATTATGGAAAGAGGACACACTTTCTACTTTCTTCTCTTCCACCAAGGCTGTTGCTGCTTTTGTTATAGCTCATATGGTAGATAGGTAAGGGAGTTTATCATTATTGATGCTTTTCAACAAAAATCTTGTAACTGCAGCTTGTTTAAAGCTGCAGTTACAAGGTTTTTGTTGAAAAAGTGACATGCTTTTAGCCTTTAAATGACTTGCAGTCTATTATAAAGGGGAGCTAGTTGTGAACTTATGGGGTGGATTTTCTGACAACGACTGTCGAAGATTGTGGAAAGAGGACATGCTTTCTACTTTCTTCTCTTCCACCAAGGCTGTGGCGGCTTTTGTTATAGCTCATATGGTAGATAGGTAGGGAAGTTTATCATTGTCTATGCTTTTTAAAAAAAACCCTTGTAACTGCAGCTTGTTTAAAGCTGCATTTACAAGGTTTTTGTTGAAAAAGTGACATGCTTTATAAGACTTGCAGTCCATTATAAAGGGAAGCTAGTTGTGAACTTATGGGGTGGATTTTCCGACAATGATTGTCAAAGGTTGTGGAAAGAGGACACACTTTCTACCTTCTTCCCTTCCACCAAGGCAGTGGCTGCTTTTGTTATAGCTCATATGGTAGATAGGTAAGGGAGTTAATCATTATTGATGCTTTTTAACAAAAATCTTGTAACTGCAGCTTGTTTAAAGCTGCAGTAACTGTTTTTTTGTTAAAAAACGATGTTATGCTTTAGACGACTCACAGGTTCTTGAAATCCATATAAGAGACAGGACTTTATGTCCCGGGAGCTATTTAAATCACAGCGCTACTATTAGGGTTGTCTTTTTTCCCATCAGCATCAAGTGGCGTAGCTGGGCCTTTTTATTTTGGATTTTCTGACAAAAAATTTACTGACAATTTTCGCACCATACCCATACTTGCGGCCTCAGTATGGATGTGTGTTTGTGTGTTTACACGTAACTACTCCCTGGCATCAATATCTGAAGCATTACCAAACATTGACGCCACTAAAGAAGGATGGAGAAAACATTGTGGAAAATGCAGAAATTTTGTCATCTCGTAATGGGTTAATCCCTCAATCTATTTTCAGGGGGTTGCTAGACTACAAAGAAAAAGTGTGTAGATATTGGCCAGCCTTTGCTCAGAATGGGAAACAAAACATAACACTGGAACAATTGATAAGTAATCAGGTATAGCTCACAATAAATGACCTGGCAGAGAATCCCTAGTAAATAGCTAGAGATGCTCTGCCAGGTCATTTATCGTGAGATATATTAGCCTTGCTCTATATGCAATTTTATTGCATTTCTAAATTAACACTTTCCAAAATGGCAAAGTTATAGAATGGTCCAATTTGAATTAAAAATTCCAAGCTGCTGCAGACAAAAAAATGAGTGTTTTTAAAACAGGGATTTTTAAGCACTACTAGTTGTAGAATAGGGGGGGCAATTCTAGTCACATGGGTGTTGATGTCATCATTAGTGAAACTGTTGGTGTAACACTTTGGTTAAGTTTTCACGTGCAAATCTCTATTTGTACTACTGTTATTGCCCTGAAACTTTGCACATGCTGCATTTTTGTACTTGGAACAGTCTAATATTTGCTGACTCAGGTAATGGGTCAAAAGAAAAATGGTTTGTTTGTTGATCCTTCACTTTCATAGATTTTAGGACATTGTAGCTTTTGCAACGTATGTCTGTAAATTTCAGAGATATATGATTGAACCAGGATCTGGAAAAGTGTCCCTTATAGCATTTGAGACAGCCATGTTTCACGATCAGCCTGTGTCTGAAAGCCTGACCAGGATCCTTGCTGCTGTCTCACACCTGCTACCAGTCATGAAGAAGCTGTTGGAGACCAACATGGTTCATGATCAGACTGTGTGTATATGCAGGCTGATCATAAACCATGATGTTCTCAAAAGCCTTAACCCTTTCCGACACATTGATGCTTTTGGACGCCCCACAAAATAAATACTTTGGAAAAGATTGTGGAAATGAAGAAATTGCTTGTGACAAGCAATTTCTTCATTTCCCACAATGTTTTCTACCAAGATAGACCAAAAATGCTAAATTTTGTTCAATGGAACTTGTCGTCTGCAACACCTAAGAGTTTGGACTAGGCTAAAATTTTGTTGTTTGGTAATCATGGTTAAAGGGCTTTTTCCAGATCCAGGCTCACTTTCAATTTTGATTGACTGCCGTGGTTTCCGAATTATTTAATGATGTATGAGTCTTTGTTAGGCTGGTCTGATAACATTAGATAAGAAGTATTGGCTGGCTGAAATGAGAGATGACCCTGAGGGACTGAGTCAAAAACTGGCAGAACAGAAACCATTCTGGCAACCAGGTATGGTATATAATTGAGCAGGGATCTGGAAAAACGTCCCTTATAGCATTTTTCAAAATTGAGTTTGAAGATCAAGTCCTGTTGTCAAATGGAGTCCAATATGTATCAGCAGTTGCAGTACAGTTTTGGAAAACATTAACGAGAAAAGAAAAAAAAAGTCTTGAAAACTTCAAAAAACAAACAATATCTGTTTACTATAAACAAATCAAATCCTAGTTCTTACTGGTGCTGAACTCGGCCAAAGCGTGGGATGTTTTTTCACGATCATAGGATTCCGTCGGTGTTGTTATAATATTATCGTAACTACGGCTTCGATAAAGCTGTAGTTATGAGCTTTTATAACAACACAGACGGTTTGTCAATACATATGGGTAAACCCCGTGTATTTTTAGAACAAATTCATTGTTATTAGAAAACTATCCAATCAGATCTTTAAACTCACATTTAAACGCAAAATATCTGTTCCTTGTTGTAGCGAAAAACGTCCCTCGTTTTGGCCGAGTTCACCACCAGTGGTTCTTATGAACTTGAAGTTTTGTTTTAATTGTTTTTATTTGACATACTCAAACAACTACCAACGTATTTTTCCTCTAATGTGTTATTCAAAAGGTTTCAAGGCAATAATTAGCAATAACTTGTTCAGTTATATTGCATAGGCTCTTGCACCTACCCATGTGTTCCTTTTTGTTTTGGAGTAAATACAAGCCCCCTATAAATATTTGCCTAGTACTTGTACCAAGAATTTCTTGGTACTAGGCAAATATTCTACCCATGTGTTCCTTTTTGTTTTGGAGTAAATACAAGCCCCCTATAAATATTTGCCTAGTACTTGTACCAAGAATTTCTTGGTACTAGGCAAATATTAATCTATAGGGGGTCTCTATTTACTATTTACTTGGCAAGAAGCCTTTGATATAAGAAATAAGGATATTTGCGAATGACATGTGATCAAACTTTTGTTTTTCAGGTACAAAGCATGGATACCATCCTCTTACATTTGGTTTATATCTAGACCAAGTTGTGCGACATGCAGACCCAAAACAAAGAAACCTTGCCCAGTATTTCAAAGAAGAAATAGCAGAGCCTTTTAGTAAGTACAAATTATATTTCTATGAAGATTGAGCTCTGGATCTTGCACAGTTCCAAAACAGTAAAAATTTTAGGTTGGTCCAATTTGAAAGCCCCTGCATACAACATATTGGATGATAATCATATTGAGATTTGTTTACAGTAAGCACAGAAAATATTGAGGTAAAAGAAGAAAATGCTGACTATCAGCTAGCATTTTCTTCTTTTGTCTCAATGGTTTTCTAAACTATTTCTATAGGAGGTGTCAAAGCCTGAGGTCTTGTTTAGGAGAGGGTTGAGCAATCAGAAGAGTTACTTTGAATCTTCTGTTATTATACCCCGCAAAACGAATGTTTTATTATACCCCCGCAAAACGAATATTTTAGGGGGTATACTGGAATCAACCTGTCTGTCTGTATATCTGTCTGTCTGTGTACAAAATACTTCTCCATAGCATATCTTCTAAACCATAAATGCTAGCAACTTCAAACTTGCTACACCTATAGATCTCACTGTGGGGAAGTGTCATGTACAAGAATCGTTACTCTGCCATGTCCACTTTTTGAATTATTGCCCTTTGTTGTTTGTACACTTGTATTTTTGTCTGGAACATATCTTCTAAACCATAAGTGCTAGCAACTTCAAACTTACTTCACTTATAGATCTTATTGTGGGGAATTCAGAATTGTCATGTGAAAGAATCGTTGCTTTGCCACACTCACTCTTTGAGTTATTGCCCTTTGTTGTTTGTACCCTTGCATTTTTGTCCGGAACATATCTTCTGAACCATAAATGCTAGCAACTTCAAACTTGCTACATTTGTAGATCTCATTGTGGGGAAGTGTCATATACAAGAATTGTTACTCTACCCTGCCCACTTTTTGAGTTATTGCCCTTTGTTGTTTGTACCCTTGCATTTTTGTCAGGATTATATCTTCTAAACCTTGCTAACAACTTCAAACTTGCTACACTTATAGATATTATTGTGGGTAAGACCGAAGTGTCATATACAAGAATTGTTACTCTGCCACGCCTAATTTTAGAGTTATTGTCCTTTGTTGTTTTTACCCTTGCATTTTCGTCCGGAAGATATCTTCTAAACCATAAGTGCTAGCATCTTCAAACATGCTACACTTATAGATCTCTTTGTGGGGAAGTGTCATGTACAAGATTGCCCTTTGTTGTTTGTACCCGTGCATTTTTGTCTGGAACATATCTTCTAAACCATAACTGCTAGCAACTTCAAACTTGGTACACTATTGCCCTCTGTTGTAGTGAAAGCTTGTGCGGGGGTATTAAGGCACATTCTGTGACAGTTCTAGTTATTTTAGTCCAAGATAATTATTTTATAAAACGCAATAGTTGAAAGATTTTTCCTGTTCAAATTGTCTGTTTATCTGTAAAAAACATTAACACTAACTGCATTATTAATTCTATAAAAATATATTGCTGCTTTTCATTGTCGCACATAACTGCAGCTTAAAATAAGCTGCAGTTACGATGTGTTTTAAGAAAAGCAACAATATAATGCAATAATTTTGTGTTGCATTATGTTCCCTTGATCCTTTATCTTCTAACAGACATAGAATTATATATTGGTCTACCAAAGCAATTGTTCCACAGAGCCTCTAGAGTGCGACTATCAGAAAATTTCACTGCCGCTGAATATGCAAAAAGATATGCAGAGGTCTTTCAAGGGGACCTTTACTATTCAAAACAAACAAGCACCAAAGCAGCCAGAGATTTTGGAACAGTGAGTCAGCCAGTTTTAATTGAGGATTTAGTGCTAAACTTTGCATGTATAGTAGTTTTGCACTACCACCTTTAAATGCATTGCTGAAACATTTCAAAATACACCAATTATCATTATCTTACCTCATATCGCAGAATTATGTCTGTAAACAATTAAAGAAAAATAATAAAAAAACCTTTTTTTGTTTGTGAATTTGAAATTGGTTTGCAGGGTTTTTCCTGGCCCACATAATTGTGAGTTTTGGCAGTTTTAACTTAAATGACATTCTGAAATCATCAGCTGGGACATGAAGAAACAATGTTACAACAGGTATGACCCCCTAATTTGAACACCAAGGGGACATAATGACCCTCTCTAGAAAAAGTCAAGGGAAAACTCTGTATTTGTATTTTTAAGTAATTTGCTATTCATGATTGACAGCAATGATATCTAAGAAGTACATTTCGTAACTTTGTTTGTGTATATTGATATGATGTTTCAGTGTTGTGTATACATTTGAGCCAGGATCTGGAAAAACGTCCCTTAAGGCTTTTGATCCCAACATAGATCCAGATCAGCCTGTGCATATGCACAGTCTGATCAGGATCCATGCTGTTCTCTAATGGCTTCTTTGTGACCTGTAGTAACGTAAAGAGAGCAGCATTGATGCATATTGGACTCCATTTGACAACAGGCCGATCTTGAAACTCAATTTTGAAAAATGCTATAAGGGATGTTTTTCCAGATCCCGGCTCATTTGTATTTGCATCCCTACCTCCAAGAATAAACCTGTGTTGTAGACTGGAGCTAGCTGTGTAGAATTCCTGCTTTGGGCCTCCATAACCCTCTCCCAAACTAGATCTCATTTTGACGTCCCTATTAGAAATGGCTTGGGAAAATGATTTAGACAAAAGAAGAGAATGCTGATAACTAGCATTTTCTCCTTTTGTCTAAATATTTTCTATGTTATATCGCACAAAGTTCAAGCTTTTGAATATTAGAACACCCTAAAATTTTGCCATTTGGAATAAGGTTAAGAGCTCAAGATATCTAAAGCTAGCTGTGAAATCCCCCTGTATTATTCCTGATTTTTAAGTACCCTATATCTCACAGGATAAATACATGATAGTCAGATGCCTTGCTGCTGGAACCTCTTTGCTCTTACAGAGCTACACATAAGGGCGGGTAATAGCTTTTCAAAATGCAATGTTTCATTTATTGTTCATCAAACCCCATGTTGTCTGCAGCTCTGCCTTCTATCTGCCAACTCCTAACACCATCATTATTTAGGGAAATGGTTGTATTTTGGCTAGAATCTCAGCCTGGCCATAATCCTTTCAGTAATATGACAAAAGCCATTTTGTCTTTTATGAAGTTTTTCCAAAAGATGAATCGCCTAAGAAATGTCCATACAGGTGCTGGACAGTATTATGTGACTTTTGTCACTGCAGCCACTGAGTATGTAACAGAAAAATATAAATCTTGAATAACTAAATTGTACTTCCAGATCTAGAGTTATATATCGGTCTTCCCAAAGAGCTTTATCACAGGTCAACTCGAGTAAAATTACAAGGTGATGCAGATAGTATGAATGCAGAATTTCTTAAAGTATTTAGAGGCGATATTGAACTCTTGATGAAAACTGCCAATAATCCACAGGATTTTAAAATTGTGAGTTTTGAAGAAGATTTTATTTGTAAATTATTTTTACGTTAGTATCTTTGCTAATTTATATATCGCTGATCACGTTCGAAAATGCCGTAACTACAGCTTATTTAAGCTGTAGTTACGACGTTTTCGAATGTGAAATTCTACAGAGGGTGTTCAATTGAACCTCTCAAACCCCTTTTGGATCCGCCAGTGACTGGTTTAAATCCCAGCTTGTCAAAATGCCTTTCTGATATTTCACAGACACATAGAGACATGTAACTAACAGATATGACGGGGATGGGCATTCCAAATTTGTTCTTTCAAATCAAAACCCTATGTTCTGGGTACTCATTGTTCAAAATTGACTCAATGAGTCGACTGAACACTGACAGATATTTTGCATTTTGAATAACCATTAGGTACCACCTTTTATTTGTAGCTCTGGCATGATATGTCACTTTGATTCTATCACCAATGGAAGAGAAGTCTTTGATTTATTGAACAATGAGCAGCTGTTTAGTTTGTTTAAGTTATAATATAATGATTTTTTTCTGTATTTTGATGTGAAATTTAATGTATTCTTTTATTACGAGTGGAAAATTGTTGAATGTAGTAATTTTAACCCTATCCTACTAACACTTACCTGTAGTTTGCTTAACCCATTACCTGGCAGCAAAATTTTGGACTGTTCTAGATTCAAAGATGATGCAGATGTCAATTTCAAGGGAATACAATTATATACTTTTTGGTCTTTTCAGTGAAAACAAGTAAAAAATTGCTGTAATGTACAGCAAAATGAATTGTATCGCGCTAAAAAAATTATAACAAAGTAGTGAATAAAATGGTACAAGTGTCTGGTTAAGTCAACATGCAGTGGAAACCGAAATAGGATTGCATGTCTGCATATGCTGGTGCTAGTCTATTTTTGTGTGTTCAGCCAGATTATACATTGATTCGGTCGGCACAATCCCTTCAGCCAATCAAAAACGTCGTCAGTCGACCTGCATTCATTCGGTGGAGGTGAAAGCTTCGGTCTTTTTCCTTAAAGCATTACCAACTTTCAGCATTAATATCTCGACGACTACGCCAAATTATTAAATATGCGTTGGTAGTTAGAAAGTTTAAATCACATTCTTTAGAGAGAGAGTTTTGTTTCTGAATTTTAACGATAGGTTTTGGAAATATTCTGCCTCAAAAATGGTATCCCGTAACGATAAAGACCGAGGTTGTACCCTCGATGAAAAAATGAAAGTGGGGCTATGACGTCATGCCGACTGATTCTATACATTAATTTAACAACATAGGAGGGGAAGTAAGCAAATACAAGTGTTAAATGTTGCAGTACTGTTGAATAAATGGCGATTAAAATTAACTTAAACAAGAAAGGAAACCGAATATTTCAGCAAGGAATTAGGGCCAAGATGGTCCTGAATCGTTTCTCCGTGAAATTATTTTTTGGACAAAAAGAAGGAAAAAAAGACACACACAAAAAAATTGAAAGTGCACCATAGTAACCACAGTTCACTATGAAATTATTTTTCGAAAAAATAAAATAAAAAAAAAAAAAAGAAAAAAGAAAACAAAAACAATTCAAAAGGCTCCATGCAAGGAAGATTCCTGTTAGATTCCTATGTTAGAAGATTCCTGTTTGAATCTTGATTGAAACTGGCCTAGTAATTTTGGAGAAGTTTTCACATGAACGCACGCCGGAAACCGTGGCATAAGCCCCGCTAGCCTTTGGTCAGAATAGGTAAAAATACTTTCATTGAATAGAAAAAAGTACTTGTTAATCCATTAGCCTTCTGAATATAAAAATCGTATCAAGTAAATTTTCCAAACCGGAACATTTTGACCACTATAGCTTATTTGTTCTTCGTATAATCATTCAATAGAGAACAGACTGTGTTGAATAGATCAGAGTGCATGCTAATCTTAGTCTATGGAATCTAAAAATGCTTTGATAACAGCAGGAATAGGAATCGTTTATGATAACAGATATAGATGAACGAACGCACAACAGCCACAATGCCACGGATATGATCCTAATTACTTTTGTCCGGCGGAGCAATAAATTAAATGTAAAAAAGAGAAATACAGAAATGCCATATAAAGTGACAACTACCAGCCGCTAAAATGAAGCCAAATATATAAGGAATGTTTAAGATTTAAGCTGTAACACAATACAAGCAATACCATGAATATGTCTCAATAATTCACCCAGCAGATCATCTCTGCCAGGTCATAAATCGGGACCTATATTTGTACTTATCACACACAAAAAACACAAAGAACGAGCGACACATACGAGGAGATTTACTAGAGTGTAACAAAAAGTACAAGACTAAAGTTTTGATTGTGGCGGCGAATTGATTGAGTATAAAGTATTCTTTTGAACGGTTTTGAAATCCATCCAGTCAAAAACTGTTGAGACATAAAAATTGAGTTGTTCTTTTATGTGAAAACCCCTAACAGTTTGTAATTTTTAGAAAAAAAGTTTGAGAAAACCTATTTGTTCTACTAGTTATACACATGCCTATTTAGTTCAGACGATCCCTTGAAATTATGGAATCTAATCATCCAAAATTGCACATGCAGTGTTCATTCAATATTAAAGTCTTTATCGTGCTTTGATTTCTTAGGACGCGATGCAGCGAATCGGATAGGCCATGGGCAAACCGAAAGTAGGAATTCACATTGTAATGCAATTTTGAAAGGAGCTTGAGAAAACCCATTTGTTCTACTAGCAATACACATATCTAGTCAGATAAGACGATCCCTTGTAACAATGCAAGTTGACCAGTCCAAATTGAACATGTAGTGGTCATTCAATAGTAAGGTACTTCTCGTTCTTTGATTTCTTATTGCGATTCGAAATGGTATGCATAAATGCGTTGCATTTAAACGGATAGGAAAAATACATGTCCGCCATGGGCAAACCGGAAGTAGGGACTTTCCATTGCAATGCAAAGTTTAAAACTATACTAGAATTTTGTTTACACGAATTTTCAGCGTGGTCTGAGATTAAACGAACATCAATGTATACTTATAGTACTGCTTGAAAAATTATACCGTGTAAACAGTTTATGTGTAGGTTATATATGAGCCAATATTTTATTTCGTGGAAATCGCTGTCCTGGCTCATTTTCTCAGAAATGGCTTTTCATAAACATGTCATTTCAGTTACACAGTGTAACGACCATCACTACCAACAATAGAGACAGTTTATTTGGCCTGGCAGATGGAATGTTTCTGAAAATATTGCACTTTTGTACCGCAAAATGACCATTTTCTCTTGTCCCTGGAAAAATTTATCAATTTCCAACATGATTTTCGATATGAAATAATCGGTAAAGATCGCATTTTTCTTCATTTCATTCATTTTTTATATCTCGCATTATTAATAGTGTCAGTCCTTTTTGAAAAAATAGAAATTCGACGAAGATTTTTGGCCATATATGTCTGTCCCTGGATTTTTGATACGAAATGTCCTCGCAATAACTTACATGTGCGTAATCAAAGTCTTTTTGGTTAGATTTCCTTTAAATACAACCCAAACGGAGGTGGAAACACTCATCAAAGCCACGATGTTTAAATGAAAACAAAGTAATACTTAGTTTCGAAGTTGCGAGGCAAATTAGGTAGGCCGTTGGCTGCGTAGACTTATTTTTTCGTTTTCTATGCAACGCGATCAACCACACTATATTGCTAAGATCTTAGAATCGTTTAGCTTTACTTTTTCAGATATAGAATCATGTCGTTTACAGCATGCAACATATTTTCTCCCTAGTTATTATTGTGTGTAATTTGGAGCGAATGGTCGCGGAATTCCTCGCAATAACGGTCCTCGCAATAACGACAGTTTTGTTACTGGGAGTACGAAAATCGTTACCGCAAAGACATAATAAGTTTTCTTATGTAATATGGACTTTTTGCCGAAGAGAAAAAGGTCTTGATGCATAATTGTCTCAAACTATAATAGGAAAGCGAAGTATTTCAGCTGAAAAAATATAATTACTGTTACCAAACATGTGTACCGATCAGTTGTTACGGAGCGGACTTGGAATCGTTATTGCAAGGACTCCTTACACATTTATGTATTCTTGGTACCAAGAATGAATGAATTTTATCACTAGTCTGATGGAGATATTTTGCCAACCACCTTGGAATGGTGTTTGAAGGATATAATTCTAGATTTATTGACAAGATTAATTCTAAATGATCGTTCTGAAATGACCTTTCCTCAATATCGGAGAGACATTATACACTATTTCTTTTTAAGGCATGAATCTGTATATCTTTGTTCCATGGGTTTTGAAGAAATTACTAAGTCATTTTTTGAAAGTGGTCATGGCAAAGTAGTTCCTGATGCTATAGGGGTGCCGTGGAAAGACGTGTAGATTTTTCTTTTAATTTTCAAGGCAATTTACATGCATTGATTCGAATCGTGCGTGTAATCTTGCAATCACAACATTTCATCCCGAAAAAAAGATGGATTTTTTTTGTCAAATATTATCTTATCTAGGTAAACAAGAAGTTAAGAAGAAAACATTTTCAAATTACTTTCTTTTTTTGTTTTGTTTTGATTTTTGGACAATCAGTTTTAGGACACTCAACGTCTCACAACCGTGTATCTAAATTATTATGTGAGCTATCTTCCAAAAAAAGAAATAACAACAACATCAACAACAACAACAACAAATCATCTGCGTATATTGCTAAAAGGATCGATCCCAATCAGTATGCCAAGACTGTACAGTCAGACTATGGTCGAGATTTTTTCGCTCCTAAACGATTTACTATACATTGAATGTTTTTTACTTGAATTTTCATTGTGTTATTATTTTCCCAATGTGATATTTTATGGTTTGACGAGAAGGTTTAAGACATTCCATATTTTTTCTCTGTTTTTCGTCATATTTATAATTGCTTAACTTTCTTCGGGTCTTCTCATTATTTTTACAAAGAAGAAGGTTTTTACTTCCTAATTTACGAACACTAAAGTAAGAGAAGTAATTGCTGATTACCAGCTCTGACTACGTTTCCCTTGATATCCAATTATCTATATTGTACACACAAGTTAGATTTTCAAAAACTTCATTTTTGTAGTCTTCAACAGCTTTCAAGTTGTATGATTTTTATGCTAGGTATCCACTGCCGATCAAATCAACTGGACCAAGCCGAATCAAGCGATCGAGTACAGATCAAACTCGATCGCCATTTGTAATCGGGAATGGTCGTGGTAATCGAGCTTTATCCGCACCACTTTGTCATATTTCTCTATTTGTTTATATACAAAAGAAATATTTGTGTAAGATTAGGTAGAAAGTTGATCGAAAAGCGATCGTGTATTGATCGGAAAGGCGATCGACCAGATCAGGAATCAATCAAAACTGGAGATCGAGTGTGATCGGATTAACATCTGTATATCGATCACATGGCCTTTTACTCATGTGGCTCCCAACCACATCTCGATCAACTCGATCTGTGCTTTATCTGTTCAATCGATCAAATAGAAGGTAGAGGTCAGGTTGATCGAGTAGAGATCGAGAAAAGTCTTTAATTCGGGAATAATGGGCGAATTTGAGCAGTCATTGCGATCGATTTGACTTGATCAGCAGTTGTAACATAGCATAAAATTTAACGTTTTTGAAAGGGTTTAACAAAGTGACTTTTACATTTAAATGTATGTATTTTTTACAATTGCATGGATTTTAATATTGAAAGACCATATATAGGTCAATACAATGTAAGAAATGGAAAAATATTTAAATATAAGTCCTCACAGTAATGGTAAATGTCATTCCAATAACGAAGACTTTTTTTTCATTACAAACTACAGCATGGTTCAATAAAAATTATGTATTTTGATGGTAAAATTGGTATGTTTTTTAACCTAATTATTTGAAGCTTGAATGCAATGGTGAAATTAATTTCTTTCTGTTTATTTCATAAAATAGCGAATATTGTCCTTGCAATAACTAATATGTCCTCGGTGTAACGATGCACTTTCAGCAAATTATTTCACAAAAAAGTGTTACGCTAACTTTATAGTGCCTGAAATACAAAGAGAATATTATTTTCTAGAGTCTAAAGTACATGCACATACATTTTGTCTTAGATAGAAGCTTTATTACATTTGACACAGACAAAATTCTCTATTTAATTATGAAAATACAATACTTCATTGAAAAAAGCCAAACGAATCATTTTTGGAAATCGACTTGAACATAAGTCCTTCAGTCTGGATTCTTATTCTCAAAAAACATACTTTGAAATAATCTTAAAACTTGCAAATCGAATTTCTGAATGAAAATCTGGTTGTTATAGCGAGGACATTTTATTGAGACCATAGATTTATGAAAGACGATCTTGAGTATTTCCATGTGCATCGGAATGTTCATGTTAACGTTATTCATTACTTTAAATGTAGTAATTTCATCCTGAACCAGAAATTCACAGAAAAAATTGGAAATAAAAATTGAACTTTTTTTGTCCGATTTCCACGAAAATAAATATTGGCTCATATATACGACTCTCAAGTACACATAATTATCCCTCATGACGTAATTTCTAAAATTAGAATATGTATACCACAATATGTATCGCGCATGGCGCGATACAATAATTGAGGGAAATGAAGAAATTGCTTGTCACAATGTTTTCCAAAGCCTTTATCTTGAAGATCATCAAATAGGGTCAATGTTTTGGAATTGGTTTAATATGGGGTCTTGAAACTTGAAATTGTACATGGACAGTTTTCAGTAACATCTAGATACTATTTTGTTTATTGGGAGAGTGTTCAATTTACAGTATCTTAAAATTTTATTGTTTGTGATAGTGTTATTTAAAGTAAGTGTTATTTAAATCATTTTACCTGACACATTTTAAATTTTGAAAGATATCTTATAGTATTTGAGATTACAGTAAATTTCCCAAAGTTTCGTATACTTCAATAATAGTTCATACACCATGATTTTTCAAAAAAATAATTTTCGAATACCTCCAAAATGTTGTATTCTTGGAGAAAAAAAGCAAAAACGTATATACCAAAATTGTGTATAACAGGTATTGTTGGATTGGAATAATTGTCCAAAAAGTTGTATCTACAAACTACTGACCAATATGAAATTACTCCACATTGATTAAATTTTCCTGATCAGCCTGTGCCCTGTGGTCAAATACCCTCGGATCAGGATCCAAGCTGCTCTCTTACAGTTGCAACAGTTTGCTATTGAACTGTTTGAGAACAGCATGGATTCTGATCAGACTGTTTGCTTGCACAGACTGTTCTGGATCCATGCGTTCTCAAATGCCAAACAGAACCTTTAGGCCTACCAGATCATGGCTCATATTTATATTTCTAGTATAAATTTAATTTATACTCTATGTTTAAAATTAAAAGATAAAACAATTGAATCTACATTTTTATCCAGGATGTATTTGTATGATTTTTTAAGGGACAATGCTACAGTTATTCTGAACACTTGGTCATTACTAAAGAAACTTTAATCTTTTGTACCATATTTGTTCAGCTACCAGATTTTCGTTTATCCTATGCTTGCTGATGAAATCCAAATAAGATTGATGACCACACATTTTTATTTCATTTTTCAACTTGTAATAACTTGTGCTTTCGACAGATAAAATATTATAAAATTCTATTATTGGGAAAAGAAATAGTATTACTGTAGCATTGTCCCTTAAACTGCAGTGCAAATATTATTTACACATTACTAGAGTTTTATTTTATCATGTAGGCAACATATTTTTGAGGTTATGAGTACTTTAATATGTGTTGAATTTAGGCTCTTTTGGCTGCGGTGGATCCAGGATTTCATTTTGTCTCAATTATTTGTGTTCTATAGTATACAATAATTATAATACTACACTTATTAGCACGCAAGTTATAGTCAGCCACAGCTTTCAAGCTGGAACAGTGCTAATTTTGCTGTTTGGAATAGAATGAATTTGATATCCCACATGATTCCAAAATAAAGAATGTCATCTTTTCCTTTTTGTTTTCTCTGTACAGACTATAAAAATGAATGATCCAGATATACGTGAGCTCCCTGTTCCTTCAACACACGGTCATGGCACAGCGGCAAATATGGCTAAGCTGTTCGGTCTCGTAGCTAATGGTGGAACGGCCAATGGTAAACAGTTGTTGTCGAAGGATGTGATTGAGAAGTTTACACACCCAATAGTCGCTGGCATTGATGTATCATTTGGGATGGATGCTGCGTGGAGTCTGGGAACGCACCTTATTACAACAGTAACTGGAAATGAAAAGGTATCTACTGCATAGCCCATCTTACCAAACGACAAAATTTTAGACTTGTCCAAATTCAAAGATGTTGCAGACAAAAATTTCATGTGCATGGAAATTTACATTTTTAGCTCCACTGGCCTTTCAGGCCAGCGGGCTATTGTCATGGCGGTGTGTCCGTCGTGCGTGCGTCTGTGCGTCCGTAAACTTTTTCTTTAAAAATCTTCTTCTCAAAAACTACTAGATGGATTTCAACCAAACTACACAGGAATGATCCTTGGATGACCCTCTCTCAGATTCCTTCAAAGAATTTGGATTGAATCAGAATAACCTGAGTTATCTGCCCTTGAATGTCAAAAATGGCAGGTTTTGACTTTAGTTTTCTTCTAAAATCTACAAATATTGAACAATCGAAACAAAACTTTAACAGAATGATGCTGACTACAAGATCTTGCCTTGGTAAAACTTTCAGCTTGATCTGAGTTTAACATCATGAGTTATGTGCCCTTGAAATGGACAGAATTGCCAATTTCGGCTGTATTTTGACTTTGTTTTCACTCTAGCAACTACAAATATTGACTAAACAAGACAAAACTTTGACAGAATGATGCTGACTATAAGATCTTACCTTGGTACAATTTTCAGCTTGATCTGAATTTTAAAGCATGAGTTATGTGCCCTTGAAATTGCCAAAAATTGCCATTTTCGGCTCTATTTTGCTGGTTTTGACTTTATTTTTACTCAAGAATCTACAAATATTGATCAATCAAGACAAAACTTTAACAAAATATATATAAGCATTATATGGTGCCTGGGTGTTATTTTCAGCTAGATCGGAATCTTACATCATGAGTTATGTGCCCTTGAATTTGACAAAATTGCCATTTTCGACTTTGTTTTCACTCTAACAACCACAGATGTTAACCAATCAATATGATACTTGGAATGAATCTTGTTGACAACAAGATCTTGCTTATGTGTAATTTTCAACATGATCACACTGTTACAATCTGAGTTATGTGCCCTTGAAATTGACAAAATTTCAGTTTTCAACACTTTTTCCACTATTGAAGCCACGAATATTGACTAATAGACAAAATTTGAACAGAATGATAGTGACCAGAAGATCTTGCATGTGTTTAATTTTCGATTTGATTTTAAATATACATACTGAAATATGTGTCCTTGAATTTGGCAAAATCACAGTTTTCAATTTTATTATTACTCTAACATCCCTAAAATATTAGTCAATCATTTACTTTCTTTCTGCATTGACCACATGATTGCTGCTTTTGACTTCTTTTTTGCTGTAAGAACCACAAGTATTCAAAAATCTAGTCAAAACTTGGATTGAATATTAAAAGAAATTCAGGCCTTTGGAGCGACTCAAGACCTTCAGGTCTTTCTAGTTTGGAGTTTTCGTCTAGAAAATATTGTGGGAAATGAAGAAATTGCTTGTCACAAGCAATTTCTTCATTTTCCACAATGTTTTCGAAAGCCTGAATTTTGTATGGCGTCAAAAAGCGTCATTATTTGGGATTTGGATAGGGATGTGAAGATGAAGATTCAAGTATGCAGGAGAAAATTTAACATTAAAATGAATTATTAAGGATGTATGTTATTTTCCACAATATTTTTATCATGTTAAAGTAAGGTGTATAAGAATTCATATATTCCCAAAGGGTCATAGTCTAGGCCCAGGTTTTACTTTCGTCTGTCTTTCTGTCCTTCCATCCATTTGTCAGTGAAAGACCGTTACCATTTTTTGTGTGCGTAATTCCTGCCACAATTTCTGTTGGATTTTTAATCAAACTTTTTATAATGAATCTCTTTGGCATGTTGGCAAAGTGATGCATAACACATTAAGGGGAAGTTAACACAAATTCTATTTGTGAACACAAATTCTATATGTGTACATTAATAGATCAGAAAATATTTCGTCAAAAGGAGAAAATGCTGGTCATCAGCATTTTCTTCTTTTGTCTCAATGTTTTCCCAAGTTTTACTTACCAGGGATGTTGAAACCAAACGAAAAGTACACCCCGACCCCCCCCCCCCCCCCCCCCAAAAAAAAAAAAAAAATAAAAAAATATCAAACTTGCCATTCTTGTTTTATCATATATTTTCAGCCAAACCTGATATTTGGACATGGTGGTTACTGGTTAATACGCAGCCTCTGACATCAAACACAAAGTCGGGTTTGCTTATACGACAAACTTCTTGGATCCTGTTTCCTCTTACAACAAAGATGGGGATCCCAGGCTATTTTCTTTTGCAGTATGGCCCACTCCATAAAGCGCTGCATAAAAGGAAAGGGAAGTTCATGCAAGCAGCATTTGTGTACATTATAGCTCAGAAAATATTGTGTAAAAAGGAGAAAATGCTGGTCATCAGCATTTTCTACTATTGTCTCAATGTTTTCCCAAGTCTTACTTATCAGGGATGTTGAAACCAAAAGCAAACAAACAAAAAAAAGCCAGAAAAAAACACTGTCATTCTTGTTTTATCATATATTTTCAGCCAAACCAGATATTTGGGCATGGCGGCTATGGAGGGCAATACGCAGCCTCTGACATCAAACACAAAGTCGGGTTTGCTTATACGACAAACTTCTTGGATCCTTTTTCCTCTTACAACAATGATGGAGATCCCAGGCTGTTTTCTCTGTTCAAGACATTATACCAGTGTGTGTATGAAATTGAGGGAATCAAGGCACCAATGTTGACATTCAAGTTTTATTCGCAGTATAAGAAATATGCCAATGAAAAACGGATTCAAAGCAGACTTTGAGAAATTATTTGTGATGTATTTTCAGAAATCAAAAAATAAAAATGGCTGATTCAAATTACCGTAATTATCCTGAAAAACGCCCATATTCTAATAAACGCCCAAATCTCAGCTGAAAATATGCATATTTCAAGCACAATTTAAGCAGGAAAGGGTGATTCTAATAAACGCCCATCCTCCGATTCCAGGTTGAAATAATATAGGTCATAAACAAAGATCCTTTCCAAAAAGCATTGAAAGAGAGGATTTCCTGTCCCCTTACCTGTTTACAATGAATGAATTCCATCCAAAATTGTATTTTACACAGTCCTTTTAACACAACTTTGTAAACCTTTACTTGATTTTCTTCGAGTCAATGAATTGACATTTGATTCCCATGTTTTGACTAACAAAATTAGAAAACCTCTAATAAATGCCCACCCCCAACTTTTCTATCGAGCACTTTTCTAATAAACACCGGGCGTTTATTATAATTACTCAGACAAATATGTTGTGGATAAAGTGATTGTCATTTTAATCCCTTCATATGCCACACTTGTGATTTTATGACTGGTCCATTTGAAACAAACATTTCCAGACATGAAAACGCATTTAATGAATTTTAGCAGGTAGAATATGGATGGAAATGTAGAAAATACTGGTATGACAAAATTTCTATGTTACTAAGTTTGAATTCAGGATATTTGAAAGAGTTATCCTTCCCTAAATGTGTTGTTACCCCGCAGCTGCATCTTTGAATTTGTTCAGACTGAAATTTTTTTGTTAGGGAAATGGTGGGTGAACATTAAACCTTTACCAAACAAGACCTGGTTTTAGCATCCCTAATGCAAGAAGTTCGTGAAAACTTTGTGGCAAAAGAATGAAATGCTGATGATCATAACTTTTTCTGTTTGTCTGAACATTTTCTGTGCTATATTGTACGCACATGCTTTCTTTGTTAACATTCATTTTGTCATCTGCAGCCGCTTTCAAATCGGTGGTGGGCATTGTATGCTATATTGTACGCACATGCTTTCTTTGTTAACATTCATTTTGTCATCTGCAGCCGCTTTCAAATCGGTGGTGGGCATTGTCTTCTTTTTTTTTTTTTTACAATGTTTTCAAAGATTTCTCTAGCCTATAGATAAGATCATTCAAAATCTGGCCCCGGTTTCTCGAAAAAACTTAAGTTCGTTCTCATGCTCAAATCTGAGAACCGTGCTCAAATCGCACGAAATCCACGTGAACTTCAATCGAATACCCTTCAACGTTGGAGAGTATCCCTTTGAAGTTGAGCATGTTCTCATGAGAATATACTTAAGTTTTTTCGAGAAACTGGGGCCAAGTGTTGTTAAAGAAAGGGTTAAAACAATTTTGTTACAGTATTAAATGATATGTTATTTATATTTATAATTGTTAAATTATCTATTTAGATAAAAATATATTTTATCAAGTATTCATATTTATTACTGTTAATTTCTATGATCCCTTCATAATAAGGATCGATTTTACACTTTGATGTAATTTAGAACAAACAATAGTAGGCCTTTTTTGTGGGCATTGTTACGAATGGCAAACTCTATATTCAAAGGATGGTGTCTGATAGGAACTCAACCCCATTGGTTAATTCTATAGTAGACACCAAACCTTCAATTTCAATGCCGTTTTATACCAAACTTACCAATCCAGGGATTTTGTTACCTGCGAGTCCCGAGTCCCTGACTCATATTTTTTTCTCAGGACTCATTGATAAATATTTAGTGAGTCCCAGAATGCTAACATTTTCAATGTGTAATCGATGTTGTCTTACAAAGACTCAAATGTTTCAATATTGGACTCATTGTTTTGGGAACCAGTGAGTCCCAGGACTCTTCCGCATGAATTTGTAACAAAATCACTGCCAATCCCTTGATTAAGAGGATGGTTTTGCTAGAAACTCAGCTGCATTGGCTATTTCTTCAGTCGACAATACCTAACAAATTCAATGCCGTTTTAGACAAAAATCTGGAATCAGAGTATGATATCTGGTATTAAGTCAACAAAATAAACTAGTTCTATAGGCAACACTGAGTAACAGCTCCCAGACCCATTTGCACCAACATCTGGATTTAGAGGATGGTATCAGATATGAACTAAACACCATTGGTTAGTAATATAGCAGACACTAAACTTTCAATCTCAATGCCTTTTATACCAAAATCTGGTTTCAGAGTATGGTGTTTGCTAGGAACTTAGCTACATTGGCTAGTGCTGAAGTCGGCAGTATGTAACAAATCCAATGCCATTTTAGACAAAAATCTGAATTCAGAGTATGATATCTGGTAGTAAATCAACAGTATAAGGTAGTTATAAGGGCATCACTGATTAACAGCTCCCACGCCCATTTGCACCAAAATCTGGATGAAGAGGATGGCATTTGAAAGGAACTCAACCCATTGGTTGTCCTAAAGTAGACATTAAACTTTCAATTTAAGGCCGTTTTATACCAAAATTACCAAAATCTGGATACAGAGGATGGTATTTGCTAAGATTCAGTTACATTGGCTACCTGTACGAAAAAATACGCCCGTAAATGAGACGGAATTATGAGACGGAATCCGCCTCATTTTCCGCTAGTATTAGCTTGTTTAAAGAAATATAAGAATGAGGCGTAAACCAAGCGGAAACCAAGCGTAATTTAGAGGCGTGAAATGTTAATTAACCGGAATTTTTAGAGACAGAATATGCAAATGAAGAGGATTTTTTACAGGCATAATTGCTAGGAGGCGTAACTAGATAGAATTATGAGGCAGATTCCGCTTGGAATTTTCAAGAAATTACGGGCGGAATCCACCACGTTACGCCTCCTAGATATTTACTACATAATATATGGGTGGGGAATGGTAAAAATGAACATTTGAATTTGTTTAATTTAATCAAAAGAACCCTCACCAATGTTGCCTCTCATGGTCTTACCATTTAGTGAGCCCCTTAATGTCCTGGATTCATCAATATCAATGTTTGAATTCATATCTCAAATATTAACTTTGCAAAAAGTCAGAGAAGCAAAATTCCCTCCAATTTTCTAAACAGGAAGTAGGAAATGTCTTAGACGGGGAGAAAATAGTCTGGGAGGCCTGATTTTCTCAAAGTTAATTCTATATCTTATAAACTATATATCTCAGGCACTATTTTAGATACAGCCATAATATTTCACACATAGATACTTCCTGCCAATACCTTTCATTTGGGACTATGACATTTGGCCTAGTGACCTTGACCTTTGAGTTTGACTTACTTTTAAAATGACTTTAACCTGGCCTATATCTCAAGCACTTTTATTGATAGAGCCTTGATATTGCACTCTTGGATACCTCCTGCCAAGACCTTTCATTTGGAATCATGACCTTGGGCCTTGTGACCTTGACCTTGGAGTTTGACCTACTTTTAAAAAACTTTAACCTGACCGATATATCATGCCATTATACACATACAGCCTTGATATTTCTCACATATACACCACCCACCAACACCTTTCACATTTGACCATGAGCTTGGACCTTGTGACCTTAACCTTGCCATTTGACCTACTTTTTTAAAAAACTTTATCCCAGCCTCTATCTCATGTCCTTTTACACATGCATTATTGATATTGCACACATGGACACCTACCAAGACTATTCACATTTGACCATGACCTTGGACCTTGTGACCTTGGACTTTGACCTACTTTTAAAAAACTTTAACCTGGCCTCTATCTCATGTCCTTTTACATGTACAGCCTTGATATCTCACACATGGGCACCTCCTACCAAGACCTTTTGCATTTGACCATGACCTTGGTGTTTGACCTACTTTAAAAAAACTTTAACCTGGCCTATATATCATGTGTTTTTACACATACAGACTTAATATTTCACACATGGACACCTCCAACCAAAACATTTCACTTTTGAGCATGACCTTGGATCTTAACCTTGGAGTTTGACCTACTTTTAAAAAGCTTTTACCTGGTCTATATCTCATGTCCTATTACCTTTACAGCCTTGATATTTCACACATGGACATCTCTTACCAATACCTTTCCCAGTTGACCATGACCTTGGACCCTTTGACGTTTACCTTGGAGTTTGACCTACTTTTAAAAAAACTTTAACCTAGCCTATATCTCATGTCTTATAACACTTATAGCCTTGATATTCCACACATGGACACCTCCTACCAAGACCTTTCACATTTGACCATGACCTTGGACCTTGTGACCTTGACTTCAACTTTGACCTACATCAAAGGTAGGTCCTTGAGGGGCATATATGTTTTACAAACATTTCTTGTTTAGATAGAGCCTTGATATTTCACACAAAGATACTACCAGTACCTGACATTTACTTTCATTCAGGAATTTTAAAGACCTTTTGACCTTAACCTTGAAGTTTGGCCTACTGTTTAACCTGGCCTACATCTCATACATTGTAAGATATAGAGTTTGGATATTTCACATTAGGATATAACTTGTCAAGACCTTTCATTTGGGATCATGACCTTTGGCATTAGGACTTTTACCTTAAGGCATATACTTTACAAGAGCTTTAACTTGGCTTATATTTCAATCACTATTACAGATGGAGTCTTGATATTTCACGCTTGCATACCTCCTACCAAGGAGATTAATCTTGAAACTTGACCTTGTTACCTTGAATTTGGAGTTTGACCTTCTTAACAAAAACCTTTTCTTTGCCTGTATCTTATGCAGTGCAAAATAAAAATGGCTATTATTTTGGAATCGCGTCAATATAAGACTGTTTTAAGTCCAAAAATTCCGCCTCTCTGGAAAGTTATTTTCCGCTTTAAGAAACAGCCATTCAGCCTTGTTAAAATGGCTAAGTCCAAAAATTACGCCTGTTCAAAAATTAAAGTTTTAAATTACGCCTGTTAGGATAAAATTTCGCCTCCATTTCATTTTACGCCTCTAATTTCCGCCACTACTTTACACAGGGACTGAGGCGTAAAGTATAACTCCGCCACTGTTACAAGCGTAAATTGCCATTTACGCCTCAATTACGCCTGTTTTCCAAGCGGAATCCGCCTCTTTTTTCGTACAGGTAGTCCTGTAGTCGACAGTACCTAACAGATTCATTTCCGTTTTAGAAAAAAATGTGGATTCAGAGTATGATATTTGGTAGTAGATCAACAAAATAAGCTATTTCCATTGGCGACACTGATTAACAACTCCCATGTCCATCTGGTAGTAAACCAACAAAATAAGCTAGTTGTATTGACAACACTGATTAACAGCTCCCAGGACCATTTGCACCAAAGTCTGAATTCAGAGTCTGGTATCTGATAGGAACTCGACCCCATTGGTTAGTCTTTTAGTAGGCACTAAGCTTTCAATCGCAAGGCCGTTTTATACCAAAATTACCAAAATCTTGATTCAGAGGATGGTATTTGCTAGAAACTCAGATACATTGACTATTGTTGAAGTCTACAGTGCCTAACAAATCCATTGCCGTTTTAGACAAAAATATGTATACGTGTTGTCATATCGTATTCTGTCATTGGTACCTTCAATGTAAAAGTTACTCGCATAAGCTAACACCAATAGAAATTTAAGATAAGTTGTGGTGGATAGGCCTAAAATAACCCTTTAATTAAAAATCTTAAAATATCATTCATGTTACATCAATCTGCATTTGGTTGGAACTGAATAGAATCATTTCTGCATGATGTTCAAAATGATGACTCCCAATATCCGGCTTATGATATAAATAATTTAAAAATATAAAGCCCCTCCTATTTATTCCCTATATACATTTTCTGTACTACATATTTACTAGTATATTTCGATTATATTATATAAACGAACTGACACGCGTTACCTCTGCTCATGACGAACAAAAGCCTTTTTTTGTATGAAAAAAGGGCAAAAGATATATATAAAAAAATGATCAGATGAATGATCTGCCGGCTGTTAGAGCAAGATCACCCTAGATATGAAATACCAATTATGTCTACACCGTACATATCTTTTATGAAAATAATAACCAAACCGTACAGTAAATTCAGAAACTGCACCGTTGTGTATGCTTATTTTCATGGTGACTACACCGTTGTTTGCTCATTTTGTAAACATGCGTTTTGTGAGCATTTCTGGACGTTTAGTTCAGAATGACTGTAACCATAGGAAAGAGCATGTTTAACACATTCTAGTAAGACCAATAGTTAGTTCGCTAGTTTGCTATTTACCATGTAATTACCCTAAAATCGGCGCGTTTCTTGGTTCGAAATGCGTTTTCCATATTGGACTATCTTTGCACTATGACAGAAAACGACAGGACAAGACTGATAATTTGCCATATAGCACCGCGGTTAGGCATACATTTCTCCTGTGATATGAGTGGCATGGTAAGATATACTCTCTTATGAACAGAGCACATTATCTCTACATTCCATTTCGATAGAATGAGCTCTGTTCTCGCGGGGTCATTTCACGTCTAATCTCGGGGCCTTGGCGGGATTTCAGTATCCAATCGTTGGCGATACACAACAAAACAATTCAAAAAGCTGATACAAACTTTCATTGGCTGACGCTTCAAATTACCGGCTTCAGCCAAAAATAGAAGCGACGTAATGTATACGTAATCAAACCAGATCAAACTGAATGATTTTGATTCGATAATTCAAATGTTACCGGCTTCCGCCAAAAATAGAAGCGACGTAATGTATACGTAATTAATGATCATGCAAGATAAAACTGAATGATTTTGATTCGATTATAATTCAAATGGTGTGCTATAATTAGATTATGACGACCAAATAGGCTGTTGGCGTACCGAAAACTGCAGAGGTCATATTTGATGGTTTAATCAATAGAGCTCGGCAATGGAGAGTAGGTAAGGTACGAAAGGAAAAAAATCAATGAAAAACTACGACACCTACCTCTCACTCTGTTTCACGGACGCCATCTTTGAATGACTGCATAAACCTACCGGACAACTTAATACATAGTGATTATGACATAATTTAAATATGTGTAGCAGTGCTATACAGGACGAGTTCGTACACAGGCCGAGTTTTTATACGGTCGAGTCATTTTAGGCCGAGTTCACCATAGGCCTACCCCTTTTCTTATGGGAATGAAATTTAATGATATTTTCTACCAGTTTGTAGGAGTAGCAAACACGAAAGAAGGTGCAAAGTTATACTCTAAGTCTTCTTTCGTGGAAGAATATGTAGTGAAAACAGAATGTGACTTTCAAGACCTTCAGTCCTTTGATTTCCGGGTCTTAGTTGCCGGTTTATATCAAGCCGACGATCTTCACAAAGGAGGTTTCTACGGACGACATTTCGAATAAAAAGGTAAATTGAACAAGTACTTGGAAGATATGAATTTACTGTGTGAGGAACAAGCGGGTTTTCGTAAGAAATATGGTACAACAGACCACATTTTTAACCTGAAAAGTTTGATAGACTTGTATTTATTTAGAGGGAAAAAATTATTTTGTGCCTTTATTGATTATAAAAAAGCTTTTGATTCAGTAAACAGGAATTTTCTTTGGCACAAACTGTTACAACACAGTATTGATGGCAAAATGTTTAAAATAATCCATAATCTTTACCAACATGCTAAATCTTGCGTAAGACTAGGTCATACAACATCTGATTTCTTTCATAGCAACGTTGGTGTACGACAAGGGGAGAACTTATCTCCTTTACTTTTTTCCCTATTTTTAAATGATCTTACTGAATTTATTTCCCATGCTTTTAATGGACTAAGTAGTGTTGCGGAAATGGCAAGGTTGTTGCTTGGAAATGATGAAATTGAGGTATTTTTCAAGTTGTATATTTTGCTATATGCTGATGACACGGTCATTTTAGCAGAGTCAAAAGAAGAATTGCAATCAGCATTAAAAGCTATGTATTTATATTGTCAAACATGGAATCTTGAAGTTAACCCTTCCAAAACAAAAATAACTATCTTTAGTAATAAACGGTTTGACCATAATTTTTCTTTCACATATAACAATCAAGCTTTAGACATCGTGGACAGTTTTGTCTATCTTGGAACACTTTTTTCAAATAATGGCAGATTTACACAAAACAATCAACGAATGGTTGATCAAGCTCGTAAAGCTATGTTTTTTGTTTTGAGAAAATCTCGAAGCTTAAACTTACCAGTAGATTTGCAACTTCAACTCTTTGATAGTATGGTTTTACCTATCCTACTTTATGGTTCTGAGGTTACTGGTTTTGAAAATCCCTCGGCACTTGAAAGACTTTGTACTCAATTTTACAAGATTATTCTAAACGTCAAGAAATCGACACCAAATCTAATTTTATACGGTGAACTAGGCCGATACCCAATTAGCATTTTGATTAAATCTAGGATGGTTGGTTTCTGGCAACGTATTTTAAATGGAAATAAAGATAAAATAGCATACAAATTATATATGATTTTACTTGAAATGCACAAGGGTGATTATTTTCATTCTAAATGGCTGTTGAGTATTAAGGAATCTCTCACATCAAGTGGAAATTTAAATTTTTGGGAATCTCAGGACAATATACCTCAGGGTCTTGGTAAAATTGTTAAACAAAGATTAACTGATAAGTACAGCCAGGAGTGGTATGAACAGACTCTCCTTTCATCTAAATGTTTGAACTATAGAATGTTTAAAACCGAACTTGTCCTTGAACAATATTTCAAACTCTTGCCAAACGACTTGGTTACTGCATTATGTCATTTCAGATGTTTAAATCACAAGTTACCAATTGAAGCTGGTAGATTCTGGGGGACTGACAGAGATGACAGAATTTGTCAATTATGCTTTAACCATGAACTTGGTGATGAATATCATTACCTCTTTAACTGTACTTACTTTGATGACTATAGGCGGATTTGCCTTCCAAGAAACCTGTCACGACATCCTAATGCTATCCAGTACAATGATCTTATGAATACAAGAGATATTCAAGTTTTATTTAAACTAAGTAAATTTTGTAAAGAAATCTTAAAAACTTTTAAAGTAATATACAATTCATAATATTAATTTGACCTTTTAAATAGTGCATTTTTGTGTAAAGCTTGTACGAGTGTTGGGGCGGAGTGGTATGATGCTGGTATTACTAGCATTGTCTCACTCTGCTTCAATTCTCAAGTGTTACTTGTTATATTGTACACAAATCTCATACTTGCTCTTCAATGCCAATCTTGTCGCTACATGCATCATCTTTTACTTGATAGTCTAAATTCTTGGTATTGGACTAGGGGTTATTCTATGTGAACCAGTCATATCTCACCACCTATTTTTTGATCTCATTAATGGCCTTCTGAGGCTGCACTTTACTAGGATCAACAAAGTGGTACACAGCTTTCCACCTGGCGCACTGTCTTTATGTATTTCCTTATTATTACTGATATACCCGATGACCGTGTGCTAGGTCACCAATGTAAGCAGGTTTCTTGATAGTCTCTGCAATTAATGATAATCCAGTATAGACCGGTCGATATAGAGATCAAGGTCTAGTGTGGCTCTCGGAGTCTAATATTTGCTAATACTCATTTCATTCATTCTATTCATATCATTCCGTGATCACCATTAGTTAAATCTAGTCGGCTCATTTTGGAGCTTTCTTTCATAGTTTCTCATGTTTTGTTTATTGTTACTGTTACTTTGTAAATTTTAGACCTATACCCCGGTTAGGGGTCCCGGTCATTGAATAAACCTTCAAGTAAACAAAAATGATTATTTTTGCTGAATAATCCTTGTCTGATCCGTTCATGTCGGTATAAAACATTAGAAATGATTAATCTTTTTCTCAATCCAAGCAAAAATTTAATGCATTGGTTTTCAGCTGGTTTTAAACGCCGTGTCGCCGGGATGTCACAAATTTTGACAATTTTAAAACAAAACACCGAAACTTCGAAATTTTGCATTCAAAGCTGGCACTTTCCTTCTGAAATTTGTTGTAAAATGATGGTAAATCTGAATATCAATAGAATCTGTTCTGGATGATAGAAATTAGGAATAACAGGGATAGCAGTCAGCTTATGACAGTACTGCTGTTTATTCGTACCCAAGCCATTTCGTACCTTTAGAAATTTATTTTCACCAATGCCTCAATGTGCCATTAAATTCATGTGGAATGGGCAACAACAATTGAATGTGATTATATTTTTCTAATAGTTATAAGGACTGTGATGTTATATAAAATTTTAAAACAAAATTATCCAGGTTTGCATGAAGCACATTAATCCATTTTCACTGTTTTAATTTATTTTTCAGTGAATAAACTGTCGTACAGAAAGACAAAAGCAGAAAGAATTAGACCAACATGCCAGCTACTAACTTCATGTGGTCTTTACAAGACCCATCAGCAGTTTATCATACATTAGGAATGAAGAGAAAATGTCCTGAATCTGAGGTAATTTTAACATAAATCATCCCACCACTATTGAGATTCATGTAACATCAGAATTTTTGGTGCAACATCGTTTAAAACATTTGTTACACATCCAAATCTTTTTTGATGATGTGGTAAGCATTTAACGGTGGAACATTCCACCGCCAAATGATAACCATATTGCAGCAATTTGCTAGAATAATGCTGATGTGACTGCACTGAGTTCAGGTGGCGTGAATCTCTTAACCCTTTCCCAAACAACAAAATTTTAGGGTGATCCACTTCAAAAACTGCCACAAATGACAAAATGGATGTTGTTAAAGATAAGATTTGTGTAAAATATGTCACAGAAAATATTGAGACAAAAGGAGAAACTGCTGGTTATCAGCAGTGTCTTCTTTTGTCTCAATGTTTTCCCAAGCCAATTCTGTTATGGACGTCAAAACCAGGTCTTGTTTGGGAAAGAGTTAAGGGATAGACTACCTTAAATATAGATAAGCAGGAGTTCCACTCCTTTATTTGCCACCAGACTCTTAACTAGTAAGTAGAGCTGGGACGGGTAGAAATTTTGTACCCGGGTAACCGTTGTCGTATTACCCGCGGGTACTCGAGTACCCGATGATTAAAAACACCAATGCCATTATGGTCATCTAAAGATATTTTTCATCTTGGTACCTGTTTGCTAAGCATAGCTTCAAACAACCACGCTTCGTCCAAATTTTCTTCAAAAAGCGAAGTTTGGCATTTCTTAAGTCTTCTGTAAGACAAAGAGAAGGCTAAATTTATGCAATATTTGAAATACGTAGATGTTTTTGTACTATTCTGCGATCAAAAAAAGACTGGTCAAACTTTCACAAACACATATCTTAGTTACGAAAAGAAAAACATTGGTAAAATACCTCGTAGCTATAGCTTGAATAAGCTGGAATAAAGAAATTTCGGTCCCTTAACGTGAATGTATAGTTCAAGTTCATGGCACTTGCTAAATATTAGGGTTGCTTAAAGAACGAAATGCTACTCTTCCCTATATTTCCTATCATTTTCCCACCTCTAAAGTGTCCGTAATAGACATGGTTGTAACCATTTCAAACTGTTTGGATGATCTACCTCCACTTCATAATCGAGTGAAATGTTGAACCACGATTAAAAATGCATAAATATCATTAAAAGATTTTTTACTCTAATTAGTCAATGTGCGAAACCGGAAACAATTTATTACCCGGGTACTAGTTTTACCCGACCCGATACCCGGGTACTCGAGTACTCGTCCCAGCTCTACTAGTAAGGTTTTCCCTCTGTCTTGGAATGTAGGAGTTTTTGGGACTCTCAGCTTTGATTTTTGAGAGTCCCCAAGGATATCTGGAGTCCCTGTGTTAATTCTAAAAATCCCATCTTGAGAGGGTAAGCAATAACTTTACAAGACGATTCAAATGAGTACCAGCAGCATAGGGTTTGGATTTGAAATAACAAATTTAGAATGACTTGTGGCGCCGGTTTCTCAAAAAAACTTAAGTATATTCTCATGAGAACATGCTCAACTTAAAAGGGATACCCTCCAACGTTGAAGGGTATTCGATTAAAGTTCACATGGATTTCGTGCGATTTGAGCACGGTGCTCAGATCTGAGCATGAGAACGTACTTAAGTTTTTTCGAGAAACCGGGGCCTGTACACCTCCTCTTATCTGTTGCTCTGATGACCCATGTTCAAAAGAGCCTGCACCAACAAAATACAAAATGGATCATACTTAATTACTTAAAGGTAACATCAATAAGTCAACACAGAAAACAGTGACCGATCCAGATTTTTCTGTGAGGGGGGTTCGAATATACAAATAGGCCTAAGGTGGTTCGTTTTCCTAGTATTTCACAATTGAGACTGAATTTCTGCATGAAAATGAAATAATCTGGCTACAGAGGGGGGGGGGGGGGGGGGGGTCCTTTGAAGTTGAACCCCCGAACCCCCTCTGGATCCGCCACTGGAAAACATGGAGGCAAAAGGAGAAAATGCTGATTATCAGCATTTTCTTCTTTTGCCTCAATGTTTTCCCAATGCATTTTTATCATGGACATCAAAACCTGTAAGGTTTTGTTTTGGAAAGGGTTAATATTAACTAATGATTAACACTTCCAGGTACCCATGTCCAAAAGAGCCTGCACCAACCTGGAGGCAGACGGAAGGTTTTGTGATGTGACAATGAACACGCCAGAATCTTACATGCAGTGTGATGGTGATAATGAACGGGTTTCCATGGATACGGAATTTGATACACAAGCAAAAGAAAACAGGGTACCTGAACTACATCCGAAATTTCCGGAACAGGTTGGTTTAGAAAGGTTTTACCTGCTGATAAACGCTGCGAAGAACCAGAAATCTTTTGTCAGACATTAGGTCTGTCAGTCCAGTCCAGACCAAATAAATTTTCGTCATTCTCTGTCTTACAGATCAAAATTAGTGTCAGGCAGTGGGGCTGACAGTAACAAAAAAATTGTCTGACAGAGGGAAATTTTATTCATAGTCTGACAGTAAATGTTACCATGTTCCATTTGTTACCAGAGCTCCCGATAAGAGGGGATGATGACTTTTCAAACTGCAATAATTCTGTTATTGTTCATCAAACCCTGTGTTGTGGGTACTCATTTGGATCGTCTCATCGAGACGATTCAAATGAGTACCTACAATATAAGGTTTGGAATTAAAATAACAAAGTTAGAATGCCTACACCCCAGGAATTTTTTTGCAATTTTGGGAAGGGGCCCTGGGGCCTTTTTAATTGGGAAAATTAGCGGCGTAAACCATGAAATTGGGAAATTTCAAACATTATACACTTACCTCATTTAGGGTTTTACATTCATTTATAAACAGAAAAGATCAATATAGATATTGATATAGAGTAGTAGAGAGCTTTAGTTTGTTGTCAAATGACTTGTAAAAGCAATTTTGCTGATGTTTTTGATAATTTTGATATTTTTATGCCCCCTTTCGAAGAAAATGGGGGAATATTGTTTTGCAAGTGTCGGTCGGAAGGTCGGTCGGTCGGTCCGTATGTCGGTCGGTCCGTCCGTAGACCAAACTTTGTCCGGAGCATAACTCGAAAAGTATTAAAAGTAGAATCATGAAACTTCATAGGTGGATAGATCTCATTATGGAGAGGTGCAGTGCACAAGAACCATAACTCTGCCGATCAAATTTTTTGAGTTATTGCCCTTTGTTGATTTTATAACTTGATTCTTGTCCAGAGCATAACTCAAAAAGTATATAAGGTACAATCATGAAACTTTACAGATGGATAGATCTCATTATGGAGAGGTGCAGTGCACAAGAACCGTAACTCTGCTGATCAAATTTTTTGAGTTATTGCCCTTTGTTGATTTTCAAACTTGATTCTTGTCCGGGGCATAACTCAAAAAGTATGTTAGGTAGAATCATGAAACTTTACAGGTGAATGGATCTCATTATGGAGAGGTGCAGTGCTTAAGAACCGTAACTCTGCCAATCATATTTTTGGAGTTATTGCCCTTTGTTGATTTTCAAACTTGATTCTTGTCCGGAGCATAACTCAAAAAGTATGTAAGGTAGAATCATGAAACTTTACAGGTGGATAGATCTTATAATGGAGAGGTGCAGTGCACAAGAACCGTAACTCTGCCAATGAAATTCTTGGAGTTATTGCCCTTTGTTGATTTTTACACTTAATTCTTAATCTTGCCTATATCTCATGTCCTTTTACACATACAGCCTTGATATCTCACACATAGATACCTCCCATCAACATTGTTCACATTTAACCATGACCTTGGACCTTGTGACCTTAACCTTGGAGTTTGACCTACTTTAAAAAAAATAAACCCGGCATATATCTCATGACCTTTTACAAATACAGCCTTGATATTTCACACATGGACACATCTTACCAAGACCTTTCACAATTAACCATGACCTTGGACTTTGTGACCTTGACCTTGGAGTTTGACCTACTTTTAAAAAACTTTAACCTGGCCGATATATCATGTCCTTTTACACATACAGCCTTGATATTTGACACATGGAAACCTCTGACCAAGACCTATCACATACGACTATGACCTTGGACCATGTGGCCTTGACCTTGAAGTTTGACCTACTTTGAAAAAAATTAAACTGGGCCTATATATCATGTGCTATTACACTACAGCCTTGATATTTCACACATGGACACATCCTACCAAGACCTTTCACATTTGACCATGACCTCGGACCTTGTGACCTTGACCTTTGACCTACTTAACCCTATTGCACTCATGCATATTTGGATTTTCTATCTACCTGTCCTCGTGCGAATTTATCCAATATTAGATAATTACCTGTTTCTATTGGGGGTAGGTGGATTTAAATGTAAATATCTTCATTATTTATAATTGGATTTTAGTATTTTTTTCTTTATTTTGCAGATAAATGAATTTCCTTTCTGGTGGTCTAAAGAAAATGAAATATTATTCTGATCTTTTTATGTAAAAATGGAAATAAAGGGATGATTTGTTAAAAAATCTCATGTTTCATTGTCTTTTAAACCTATTTCTTTTTGAGTATGTGGATATCAATTGATAATATCTTCACTATAAATGAATAGATTTTAATTTTTTTTTCTTTATTTTGCAGGTAAATGAATTTCCTTTCTGGTGGTGTAAAGAAGATGGAAATATTACCATGATCTTACATGTTAAATATGGAAATAAACGGATGATTTGTTGAAAATCTCGTATTTATTGTCTGTTTACTAACATTTCTTTTTCTTTACTATTACATATTTTCAAAAACAATATATTTAAATCTGCAAATTTGAACCATAACACAAAACAATAAGCAAAACTTTCAGTGTTAGAAAAAACAAACAAACTCATTGACAGATCCAGGATTTCTTCAAGGTGATTCCAATTCCTCAAAAGGGGGTTTGGAATAGGTAAATTTCAACAAAAAATTATAATTTATTGACTAATAATTGAATAAAAATACATCATAGTGGGGGCTGCCCCTGCCTGCCCCCCACCCCCTGGATCCTCCACTGCATACTCAATGATTAGCTGAAATGTTCTGGGGGGGGAAAGGCCCCTTCCCCCTCTAGATCCACCACTGCATAGTCAATGGTAAGTTGAAATTTTTGGGGATCAACCTCCTCCCCCCCCCCCCCCCCCCCCCCCCCCCCCCCACGATCAGCCACTGCATACTCAATGGTTAGTTGAACACAATTTGTACTTACCTGATTTTAATTCCATAAAATTTTATCCATGAGACACAATATAAATCCAAAACATGTATATGTTTTATTTGGTAAAGGGTATTTTTTTATTCCCACTCATAATGCTTTCAATTAATTCTTATTTCATAATCGTATCTGCTGTTTTTACTGTATTGAACAATTTCAATTTGCATAATCAACACAACAATAACAAAACAAAAAGAAGAGAAATAAACTTGATGTAGAAATTTGCAAACTGCCGAAGACGAGAAATATTGTACATTCAGCAGAAATAAAGGAAAATCTTGTTCTAGACAAGCATAGAAAATGCAAATCTTTCCCTTATTATTTTAAAATACGAGATTACCAAACATATAAAATTCAACATGATTGTTTTGGCACTTTGATAATATTGCTCTTACGCGAAGGGTAAATCACATCTGGTCTCGGGAATTGACAATAAATCTCGAGCAGCGTTACGTAATCAAAGCATACGTCACGAGACACCGACCCCAAAGAAGTAAGGCACGCGGTTGACCCGACACAAGGTCACATTCCATAAAGTTTCCGGCTTTTTACCCTTTCACAAGTCAATTTATATGTGCACAGAAATAATTACATATGGAATTATAGAGAAAATCGGTCAGTCTTTTTTTATATTTCATATTTTTTGTTCGCCATAAGGGTACCGATAATTATAGTGTAATTATCACATTTAGACCGTGAACTTGCATGATTTATGGTAAATCTTTTTGACAGTTTGCAATAATTCTAATTTAATCTTGTAATTATTTCATAATCAAGTGCATATTTTGAATTCATTCTGAATGTGTGGCTTACAATGCATGGCCAGTCCCGGAAATTCGGCGATCTTGACAGACCTTATCTAGGCCTTTTGTTTACAAAGGAATTTTCCGAGAAATGCAGTATTGCACAAGATACGCATTTCAATCGGAAATATCGCCGATATTTTTGATGGATAATTTAAATTCTAGTGAATCAAAGGATGTTTATTTAATCAATATGTGTTGAAATGTTAGGTTTGTATACCGGAATTTCGGGGATTAATATCGACTGTTCGAATCAAATAGATGCGTGGGGGAAATTACGTCCTCGCTTTTTAAACTGCAATATCTCCGCTAATAATGAAAATTTTCTAAATTTTTTTTCACTAGAAGATACTTTAATTTGTACTTATTCTGCCGGCGTTGAATAATTTGCAATTTAATTGAAATTCAACTTGTAAAACAACATAAATGGAGCACCTATAAAACGGCCGGTTTTGGCCGGTCTGAGGAAATTATAAAAGGTACGGTTTTGGCCGGTCTGAGTGCAATAGGGTTAAAAAAAACCTTTAATCTGGCCGATATATCATGTCCTTTTACACATACAGCCTTGATATTTGACACATGGACACCTACGACCAAGACCTTTCACATTTGACCATGACCTTGGACCTTGTGACCTTGACCTTGGTGTTTGACCTACTTTAATAATACATTAACCTGGCCTATATTTCATGTCATTTTACATATACAGCCTTGATATTTCAGACATGGTCACTTCCAACCAAGATATTTCACTTTTGACCATGACCTTGGACCTTGACCTTGGAGTTGGACCTACTTTTAAAAAACTTAAACTAGGCCTATATCTCATGTCCTGTTACCTATACAGTCTCAATATTTTACACATGGACACCTCCTACCAAGACCTTGCACATTTGACCATGACCTTGGCCTGTGTGACCTTGACCTTTGATTTTTACATACTTTTAGAAATCTTTAACCTAGCCTTTATCTTATGTCCTATTACACCTACAGCCTTGATAATTCACACATAGACACCTCCTACCAAGACCTTTCACAATTGACCATGACCTTGAATATTGCAACCGTGACCTTGGAGTTTGACCTACTTTTAAAAAGACTGAAACCAGGCATATAAATCATGTCCTTTTACACCTACAGTCTTGATAATTCACACATGGACACCTCGAACCAAGACCTTTCACATTTGACCTTGACCTTGGCATTTGGCCTACTTTTAAAAACTTTAACCTGGCCTATGTTTCATTTTACTTTTACATATACAGCTTTGATATTTCACACATAGACACCTCCTACCAAGACCTTTCATATTTGACCATGACCTTGGACCTTGTTAACTTGACCTTGGACTTTGACCTACATCAAATGTAGGCCGCTGAGGGGGCATATATGTTTTACAAACATCTCTTGTTTCTAACTTGTAATTGGGAATTTTTTCTTCAGATTGGGAAAAAAGTAGGCTAAATTCCATTGGGAAAGGGGCCGAATTTCGGCCCCTGAGACACCCCAAAAAATCCCTGCACCCCACTTATCTGTAGCCCTGATGAAACACTTCCTTTATTGTTAATCAAACCCTATGTTTTGGGCACTCCTTAGAATTGTCTCCCCCTCTCTTTGCCTCAAAATTTTCTGTGCTAAACAGTAAATAAATCATACATTTATCAATATCCATTTGTCGTCTGTAGGAGCTTTCAATTTGGAGAAGTTTAAATTTTTTATGCCCTCGTATTGAAAGTTTGGGGGTATATTGTTTTACTCCTGTCTGTCTGTCTGTCCATCCGTCTGTCTGTCATTCAGGAAACCGAACGTGAAAACTTAAATTAGCATTTTTGGTGGCATAAGTTTTTCATAAACACATCTTGTTTATGTTTGGAAAAGGGTTTATCATTATAACAAAACACTTTTTAAAGCAGGTGACACTGAGTGCAAGAAACTGTACAGGAGACTCTATAACTTTCACAAACAACGATCTTACTCATCTTTGTGCTAGTCAAGGAATGGAGGATAACAATAACAACAACAACAACAACGGTCATGGTGCTTCTCAAATGTGTTGCCAGGTAAGACTTACCTGTTACCCATTACCACACATTGACTCTTTTTGACTCCTTAAAAGTTTATGGTTTTGGAAAACATTATGAGAAATGAAGATAAAGAAATTGTTTGTGATAAGCAATTTCTACATTACCCACAATGCTTTCTACCTCAACACCACCACCCCAGTCCAAAATTCTGCCTTCATGTAATAGGTTCACCCTTGTCCTGCTGACTTTAAATTTTGTTTCAAACATAACTACCAATTTAAGAAACATTTCAATAAGATTAGCTGAGATTAGCCACAACAATTGAGAAGAAAGCAGGCAGTGTAGGCTAAGATCAGACTGCATGTTTCACAAACACTTCTTGTTCTTTGAAATTTCTCCCAGTCAAATTTGGTTTTCTTTTACATCACAATAATAAAATACATTAATTTATAATGTCTTTCACAGAATTCCATGATAATGGACCTACATGATGAATGTTATTGTACAGCAATACTACCACAGAATGTTCTGACAGACGCTGAATACGAGGCCGCTTGCAATATGGTCTCTTTATTCCTTGGAGTATTTATATTTTCACAGAATTCCATGATAATGGACCTACATGATGAATGTTATAGTACAGCAATACTACCACAGAATGTTCTGACAGACGCAGAGTACGAGGCCGCTTGCAATATGGTCTCTTTAATCCTTGGAGTATTTATATTTTTACAGAGCTCCATGATAATGGACCTACATGATGAATGTTATAGTACGGCAATACTGCCACAGAATGTTCTGACTGACGCCGAGTACGAGGCAGCTTGCAATATGGTCTCTTTAATCCTTGGAGTATTTATATTTTTACAGAGCTCCATGATAATGGACCTACATGATGAATGTTATAGTACGGCAATACTGCCACAGAATGTTCTGACTGACGCCAAGTACGAGGCCGCTTGCAATATGGTCTCTTTAATACTTGGAGTATTTATATTTTAACAGAACTCCATGATAATGGACCTACATGATGAATGTTATAGTACAGCAATACTTCCACAGAATGTTCTGACAGACGCTGAATACGAGGCCGCTTGCAATATGGTCTCTGCGATGGAGAGTGAGGGAGCCCCGGACCCTGCACAATACAGAAACTCCTATTCTTATTCAAGTATTATGTAAGTATTGAAGTGTTCCTTTAACCCTTTCCCAAACAAGACCTGGTTTTGACGTCCCTGATAGAAAAGACTTGGGAAAACATTGGGACAAAAGAAGAAACTGCTGATAATCAGCAGTTTCTACTTTTGCCTCAATATTTTCTGTGCTATTTAGCACACAAATCTTATCTTTTTCAATATCCTTTTGTCATCTTCAGCAGATTTTGAATTGTACCATCCTGAAATTTTGCTGTTTGGAAAAGGGTTAAAGTAGTCCACATCTAATGAGATTCGCAAGATGTTTAAATTATTCTGGCGATTTTGTAAACATTGTAGGTGGAATATTTACGATGTTGCAAAAGAGGTTTGATACGTAACGAATTATTTAATATTAATGTTGCATGATATTTTTTCATAAATTTTACTTTTTATCTGAAAGAACATATTTTCTCACTAAAACTTTCAAGCCAAAACAATGCGCTGTTTACGAGAAGTATATATGTTTAGGTTAGATTTAATCAAAGTGATGTGGACAACAGTCCAGATTTAAATTGAATTTGTGATTTCTGTCTCAACTTTAAAGGCATATTTTTATTCGCTCGAAGGGTCGTATTATGGTATGGCCCCGGTCGTCTGTCCATCTGTTAGCAATTTCTTGTGTGCGCAACTCCTACAGTTTCCATCGGAATTTCATAAAACTTGCCACAATGAATCTCCATGGTGTCTAGTTGTGCATACCACTTACAGATTTCAGATAACTCTTTTCATTAATGAATTATTTGCCCTTGATTTAAAAAATCAAGTGTGCGCAACTGCTCGTACAATTTTAACTGGAGTTTGATCAGACTTGACACAATGAATCTCCATGATGTGTAGTTGTGCACACCACTTACGTTTTTTTCTTGAATTCAATTGTTTGCTCTTGAATAAAAAAAAGTGCCCATTTTCTTGTGACTGCAACTCATCCAGTTTCAACAGCAATACAATCAAACTTGCCATAATGAACCTCCATGGTGTCTACTTCTGCATGCCACTATTAAAATTCAGATAACTCTTGGCATTCTTGAATTATCTGCCCTTGAGTAGAAAACAATGGCTAATTTAACTGACAAGCCCCTCTCGGGCGTACATGCCCCGCTTCACGAAGCTCTTGTTAGCTTATAAGCACAAACTTCAAAAAACTGATAGCATTAATATGCAATAGAATAACCAATCTTGGCATCAAGACATACTTAAAAAAATAAATTGGAGTCCATGTTACGTCCCTTTAAAGTGGTGATCTAAACAACATACAAATATAATATGTGACACCTCACGCTAATACGGACTTTATACGAAGTGTGAAAAATATCCACCCTAGTCAGTCTGCGCAGTCCGCGCAGCCAGACTAGGGCCAACACTTTTCATTTTTATATAATTATCAAAATCCGGAATGTTTTCCCTATCTGACTTTATGTTCATTTTCTGCATCCTGTAACTGGTTGACCTGTGCTGAATCTGACAAGTTTGTCAAAATTTGGATTTTTGGAGTTCGGATAAGGTCCCTTTTAGCGTGACAGGTCACATATATCTGTTTAGCTCACCTGAGCACGAAGTGCTCAAGGTGAGCTATTGTGATCGCTTTTTGTCCGTCGTCCGTATGTCCGTCCGTCCATCCGTCCGTATGTCCGTCCGTCCGTCCGTCCGTCTGTCAACAATTTGGTGTTTACACTCTAGCATCTACAAATATAAGCCAATCTTTACTAAACTTGGTCAAAACATGTATGACCATAAGATCTCGGATGAGTTCGAATTTGGGTCAGATCTGACCAGAAAATCAGGAGTTATCTGCCCTTGAATGTAAAAAATAGCTGCTTTTGACATTGTTTACACTCTAGCATCTACAAATATTGACCAATCAATACAAAAGTTGGACACAATGTTGGTGACTATAAGATCTCGAATGAGTGTGATTTTGGGTCAGATCAGACTTGAAAGTCAGGAGTTATCTGCCCTTGAATTTGACAAAATTGTCGTTTTTGGCCATTTTTGACTTTGTTTACACTATAGCTTCTGCAATTATTGACCAATCAAGACAAAACTTTGACATAATGTTAGTGACTATAAGATCTTGGATGAGCTTGAATTTGGGTCAGATCGGACCAGAAAGTCAGGAGTTATCTGCCCTTGAATTTGACAAAATTGTCGTTTTTGACCGTTTTCGACTTTGTTTACTCTATATCATCTGCAATTATTGACCAATTAAGACAAAACTTTGACATAATGTTAGTGACTATAAGATCTTGGATGAGTTTGAATTTGGGTCAGATCGGATTAGAAAGTCAGGAGTTATCTGCCCTTGAATGTAAAAAATAGCTACTTTTGACATTGTTTACACTCTAGCATCTACAAATATTGACCAATCAATACAAAAGTTGGACACAATGTTGGTGACCATAAGATCTCAAATGAGTTAGATGTTGGGTCAGATCGGACCAGAAAGTCCTAAGTTATGTGTCCTTGAATTTGACAAAATTGTCGTTTTTGACTGTTTTCTTCAACTTTGTTTACACTTTAGCATATACAATTATTGACCAATCAAGACAAATGTTTAATACAATGTTAGTGACCATAAGATCTTGGATGAGTTTGATTTTGGGTGAGATCGGACCAGAAAGTCTTGAGTTATCTGCTCTTGAATTTGAAAAAAATTGCTGTTTTTGACTGCTTTCGACTTTTTTTACACTATAGCATCTACAATAATTATTGACCAATCAAGACAAAACTTGGACACAATGTTAGTGATCATAAGATCTTGGATGAGTTCGATTTTTGGTCTGATCTGATTAGAAAGTCGTGAGTTATATGCCCTTGAATTTGAAAAAATGCTGTTTTTGACTGTTTACTCTCTAGCATCTACAATTATTGACCAATCAAGACAAAACTTTGCCACAATGTTAAGGACCATAACATGTCAGATGATTCAATTTTCAGCTTAATTGGTTAAAAAGATGATCATGAGTTATACTGTTATATGCTGTTGAATGTGACAAAATTGACATTTTGACGGTCTTTTACGTTGTTTACACTGTAGCATCTACAAATATTGACCAATTAATTCAAAATTAAGACAAAACTTGTACATAATGCTGATGACCATTAGATCCTGGATGACTTTGAATTTCAGTGTGATCGGATGAGAAAGTCATGAGTTATATGCCCTTGAATTTGACAAAATTGTTGTTATGGACTGTTTTTCAACTTTGTTTACTCTCTGGCATTTACAATTATTGACCAATCAAGACTTACAATTTAATGATGTTGGTGACCATAAGATCTTAGATGACTTTGAATTTCAGTCAGATTGGATGAGAAAGTCGTGAATTACATGCCCTTGAATTTGATAAAATTGCTGTTTTCGACTTTGTTTTTACTCTTAACAACCACAAAATTAATGGTGACCAATCAAGACAAAACTTTGATCTTGGATATAATGGTTAATCACCATAAGATCATGGATGGTTTGAACTTCAGCACAATTAGACAAGCAGTTGCTGAGTTATCTGCTCTTGAAATGGACAAAATTCTCGTTTTTTACTTTGTTTTCACTCTTTACAACCGGATATATTGACCTATGAAGACGAAACAGGAACATAATGTTGATGACCATAAGTTAGTTTTCAGTCTTAATGTCACAAATATTAATTGATTCAAACATTACTGTGGCTCATATCATCTTGGTTCAGGTGAGCGATATAGGACCATCATGGTCCTCTTGTCTTGTAGAAGCCAAGTACAGAGCAGTCCGTCCATGAAAAATACATCTAGACTATCAACAAACAGTTTATCACCAGATACCAAGCCCTACTATGTATCAGACTATTATTAATGTGGTGATTTAACCCTTTCCCAAACAAGACCTGGTTTTGACACCCTTTATAGAAAAGGCTTGGGAAAACATTGAAACAAAAAAAGAAACTGCTGATAACCAGCAGTTTCTCCTTTTTGTCTCAATATTTTCTATGCCATATTTTACACAAATCATATCTTTAATAACTTCCATTTTGTCATTTGTGGCAGTTTTTCGAGTGGATCACCCTAAAACTTTGCTGTTTGGGAAAGGGTTAAACAACATGCCAAAGTGTTCAATAGTTAAGAGTGTGTTTAGCCATTTTCAAAATTGCCAAAATTCAATTTTTTCGGATATTAAAGTCTCTACTGAGGGTAGAATGGATGTTAAGTAAGATTAGGTTTGTGAATGATATAGCACAGAAAATATTGAGGCAAAAGGAGAAAATGCTGCAGGGCTCGAATTTCCACTAGCATACTGGCAATTTGCTAGTTGAAATTAAAAATTGCTAGTGATTCTATCTGACACTAGATTTTTTTGGCAGGTGGAAAAATGTTCCCCACCCACAAGTTTTATCAATGCAGCCTGAAAAAGTTTACAAAACAACTTCCAAATATTGACCATCTTGGACATGCCCTTTAAATTATGCAGCATTTTATGCTTTTATTTTTCCAAATGAAAACCTTCATAATATACAAAACCAGATTGCCAGTGAATTTGCATTTTTGCTGGTGGTTTCAAAAGCCACTAGCAAAATATTGTGAGTCATTTTTTCAGGGAAATTCTAGCCCTGTGCTGATCATCAGCATTTTCTTCTTTTGTCTCTGTTTTCCGAAGCATTTTCTTATAGACACTTCAAAACTAGGTCTTGTTTTGGAAAGAGTTAACCCTTTTACAAATTGCCAAATTTAGTGTTGTTGAATTTGAAGGCTGCTGCGGACAACAAAATGGATGTTGGTATAGGTAGAATTTGTCTGAGAAATAGCACAGAAAAAAATAGACAAAATAAGAAAATGCTGGTCATCAGCATTTTCTTCTTTTGTCTTAATATTTTCCCAATTATTATCTAAGAGGGAGTGGGACTTCAAAACCAGGTCATGTTTGGGAAAGGTTAAAGAGAGTACTTAAACTTTGAAAAGCAATCTCATAGTCAATAACAAAAGTGTAGCAAGATCTGTAGTATATCGCCAAACTGTTGCCTTATCTTTTTCCCAAATGCAAAATTGTCTGTTCCAGTTCCAATATGAAAACTGCTACGCAACAAAACGAAAGTTGACAAGGATCAAATTTTTGTACAACAAAGAACAGAAGATATTGAGTCAAAAGGAGAAAATGCTGGAAATCAGCATTTTCTTCTTTTGCCTTAATATTTTCCCATGATTTTTCCTATGGGGACGACAAAACCAGGTCTTGTTTGGGAAAGGGCTAATACTTAGCCTTACATGTTTGTATGTATAGAAGTTGTGATCTAAATACACCAAAGTGTTCAACAGTGTAGTGTGCATTTGTTTCTGAAAAGTAATCTCGTGATTCATTTGACAGAAGTGTTCTATTTTGAAATGAAAGCATAAGCTTAAGATAGTCTACCTCTGTTAATTTGTCGAAATTATTCTTGTTTCAGTGTTAAGAATCATTATGTATCCAACACTATTTGGGTCATGTCGTAAATATTGAGTGTTTGAACGTTCCGCCACCAAATAATTACGATGTTTCCCAAATATTTATGACGTCGGGTGAATCTCATTAGGGGTGGACTACCCAAACTAAATCAAATCCTTGGTTTTGAAATTGGAAATGAGGAAGTATATAAACAATTGAGCCAGGATCTGGCAAAACGTACCTTAAGGCGTTTGAGCCCAACATGGTTCCAGATCAGCCTGCATATACACGCAGTCTGACCAGGAACCATGTTGTTCTCTTATAGCTTTGTCATGATCTGTAGCAAACATATGAGAGTAACATGGATATCAGGTCAGACTGCCAGTAAGCACAGCCTGATCTTGAAACATGACTTTCTCAAATGCTATAAGAGAAACTTTTCCAGATCCCGGCTCAATTGTATTGGGCATTTTCAATTTTACACTTTGTGGGTGAGAAACGAAATTCATTCTTTGCATCTGGACCGGTCTGGAACTTTTTTGTTTGGAAAAGGATTATTAAAATTGAAATAGCCATGATTATTGTAACAAACATCTTTCAAAATCTAAGTTACTGTTAGATATGTTGCAGTTTATACTTAAGTGCCTTATTTTTGAAATTTCAAAATGTATAGAGATGTAGACATTATTATTAGTTATGAAGATCTTCATTTTTATGCCACCATATTGAAAGATGGGGGCCATATTGTTTCACTCATGTCTGTCCGTCAGTTTGTCTATCTGAAAACTTAACATTTGCCAATTTGAGGGCGTTAGTGTTTCACAAACATATCTTGTTTGTTCTATCAGACATTTTAAAAAAAACATCATCTCATTGAGACAAATATAGGTTTTAGTCTCGTAGAGATTAATGAAGACATGATTATTTATGCCCAAGGGGTCCTGTTATGTTTTGGCCTTCGTTGTCCATTCATCTGTCTTTATGTCTGTCCGTCGGTCTTTCTGACCATTAGCATTTTTTTGTGCAAAACTCCTTACAGTTTTGTTCATCTTACATTCAACCCTTTCCCAAAGGACAAAAATTTAGGGTGGTTCAATTTAAAAGATGCTGCAGACAACAAAATGGACAAAATTAAAGATAGGATTTTTGTACAATATAGCACAGAAAATATTGAGGCAAAAGGAGAAACTGCTGGTTATCAGCAGTTTCTTCTTTTGTCTCAATGTTTTCACAAGCTTTTTCTATCAGGGAAGTCAAAACCAGAGACGAGTTCTTTTGAGCGAGATTTTTTAAGATTTCTTAAGATATTATTGATACAGCGTCTTCGAGACCGAGATTATAAGCGAGATTATAAGTGAAGTGTTCCGAATGTTCCATACTTCATACAAATGACGTCATCATGACGCCATTTGTATGAAGTATGGAGCATTCGGAACTCCGCGGTTTATGAATCATGGAACATTCTGAACAACTCGGTCAATTCTCTCCTATATCTATAGATTGAATCATTCTACAGAATTTACCGAGGGGTTCCGAAAGAAGAATAGAGCAATGGCGTCTTAAAAATCTTGCTCAAAAGAGCGCTTTATCCTAAAACATCTTAAGAAATCTCAAGATATCTCAAGAAATCTCGCTCTGAAGAACGAGGCTCAGGTCTTGCTTTGGAAAGGGTTAATCACCATGGTGTCTAGTTGTATGAGCCTCTTTCCAAATTCAGATAGCTCTTGTGGTTCATTGATTATCTCCTTTCAACTAAAAAAATGTCTCATTTTACTGACCTACTTCTTAATATACAGCCCATTATTAGCGTTGAAGAGCCAGAGGCGAAATTTGAAAAGTGCCAATAATTCCTAAACTGTGTTACATTTCCATTCCAAATAGAAACATAAGCATTTTGAACGGTTTTAGAATTTTGAATTAATGCATACTTTAAAATGTTAAAAATTACTTCCCTTGGATATGAAAATAGATTAAAATAATATTTGTTAGTTATTTTCTTCTTGAAGCATAATCTTGAAATCTAGCATGGTGAATCAACCTATGTGAAGTGTATTTACAAGTCTGTGTAATTTGATGCATCTCCAATGGCTAGAAAGTGGTGTTTTTAATGATGGGTTGTATAACTTAAGCGTATATGCGCTGCACTGCTAATCACTTGTTAGTCGTTGTTTGATTGACCCTTTCCCAAACAATACCTAATTTGGACGTCACTGACAGAAAACGCTTTAGAAAACATTGAGGTAAAAAATGCTGATAATCAGCATTTTCTCCTTTTGCTTCAATATTTTCCTTTCTATAATATATAAAAATGTTATCTATAATGCCATCCATTTTGTCATCTGTAGCAGGTGTCAAAGTTTGCCTTTTGAGAAAGACTTAACAGCAGCAATGTGTCAATGGTTGACAAAGCAAAGTCTGTTGCTCATGACTTGTTTTTATTATTTTTATGCCCCTGTATCGAGAGATCGAGGGCATATTGGTTTACTCGTGTCTGTCTGTCTGTCCGCCCGTCTGTCTGTCCCAAAACTTAACATTTGCCTTTTCTCCAAATGTATTTTACATACAAAGCTTAAATTTGGTATGCAACTTCCTTTCAATGATATCTATCTGTTCCACGCAATTTGACCTTCATCAAGGTCATCTGTTAACTCTTATCAACCCTTTGCACGAAAACTTAACATTTTGGAAATGGACATTTCGGGGGCATTGGTGTTTCACAAACACATCTTGTTTTATGTGATTGTTAACTGACAAGGTTTGATTGTATAGTTTCTTTTGTTAGAAGTTTTGTGTGTTGTAAATTTTGATTTTTTTAAATCTCCATTTCTCCTTGTGAAATGTTGAGTGACAAAGAGTTTAATGACAGTGTTTTAATGATGCTTTAACTTTAACAGCTATTTGTAAAGCCTCACAAAACGAATGTTTTATTTTAACCCCGCAAAACAAATGATTTATTATACCCCTGTAAAACGAATGTTTAAGGGGGTTTCCTGGAATCAGTCTGTCTGTCTGTCCACATGTCTGTCCATCTGTCCGACAGAGTACAAAATACTTATGCAGAACATATCTGAAAGTAAAGTAGCTATGATCATGAAACTTTGTTGTTAGACAGATCTCACTACGTTTGAAGTGCTGTGTACAAGGAGCATAACCTTGCTTATTTTGAGTTATTGCTCTTTGTTTTCGACAAAAATGTTTGTCTAGACCAATGTAGTGTTTGGGAAATTGGGGTATTTTATCACCTTTAGTTATAGATTTCTAGTTTTAGATGAAAGCTTCTTTATTTTATGTAACCCATTACTGCACATTGATGCTTTTTGACGCCCTTCAAGATATTGCCTGTGGATAATATTGTACAAAATGAAAAAAATGGTCTTGTGACAATATAATATTATGTACCTTAAAAGACCAAAAAATGTAAAATTTGATACACATATGAGTCAATTTCAAAATTCGCAGGTTTTTTAGACCAGTAAATCATGAAAAATTATCATCAAATATTTTAATTTTTGTGTTCTCAATTTGTTGTCAGATTATTAATAACATGTTTCAAATCATTTTCCACCCTGGGTTGTTGGTGTGTAGCTTCTAAATCGGTTATTAACAATGTGTTCCAGACAAAAATGTCTTTGGTGTTCAGGTTAAATAAAGGTATGAAAATAATACAGATTAAAAGATAGTTGACATTTTTTCACCAAATTACATCTTAAAAGGTCAATAGCTAATAAATAATAGAAAAGTATCATTTTGGATGCATAATTACATAATAATTTACATGAAAGTATCTTTGTTTGCTAAAGTTGGAAAAAAATCAAACATTTTAGTTTCAAAATTTCTTATTTGAGTCCAAATGTCCAGAAAAGTTTCAATCGTCAAAATTAGTCTGTCCAATTTGCTTTATATAACTAGTACTTTTGATACATTTGCTTGATCAGTTTTCTTGGAAAATGAATTTAACATTACCGGAACACCAAAGACATTAGCGGAACACCAAAGACATCAACATAACCCCAAAGAAAATCATCTATTTTCTTTGCTTTAACATGTTTATTTGCATTGATTTAGGTTGAAACTGGCAGCTAATATTTGTCCCATTTGATTCCGCTCCCCGGAACACACATCAGAACTATTGACAAATTAAAATGCCAATGAAAAGTCCAAGCTTAACCTCCAGTTGATAGTAAAATCCAACCTCCTTTAAGACATGAATTCAGTAACACGGCATGAGTCGAAAGATATAGGAATGCAAAGAGATATAGTTAATGTGTAATAATTTAATATTTCAATGCACCCATATAAAACATTTTGGGCAATAGTGTTCTAGCATTTACCGTCTGTCAGCCTGTCCGTCAGTTCAAAATTTTGAATTGGCATTTCTCTAAAACAATGGACAAAGAAAGCTCACATTTGGTAAGTAACGTTTGTTCAATGATATCTTTATGCTCCATTCATTCTAACATTCCCCCAAAGTCATTTTCAACCCTTAACATGGAACTCCACTGAAAACATCGAGCGAAACCTAGATTTGGCATTTTCTCTAAAATTATTACATGAACAAAGCTGAAATTTGGTATGCTACCTTATTTTAATAATATCTATCTGATCCATGCAATCTGACATACCTCAATGCCATTTTATTTTTGTCTTTGGTGTTCCAGTGCTCAGACCGGAACACCAAGGACTGGAACACCAAGGACAATTTCACACTAATTTGTAAGAATATATGTGTAAATAGGGTATTTGTTAAATCTACTATTCAAAACATTTACTGTACTCAAAGTCAGATATACTGGACAAATATCTAATAAAAAGGTACATTGCAAAGTATTATAAAGGGCGTCATCCCAAAGACAAAGAAAAAAAGTACTGTACAAGTTGACCGCCTTCTTTTTCAATTTATTAACAAGACACAAAATAAATTCTTCATCTTTCAATTGTAATGCATGAACCTACGGTAGCCTTTCAAAAGGAGGTAGATGATTTGTGTCTACATCTAATTAAGATTGCATTTCTTTGACCTTTTAGACACTGGAACACCAAAGACAAAAATCTGTGGGACAAGGATATATGATGATTTTTATACCATTTACATAATATCATTTGGGTAACTGGTATATTCAAAGTGTAATTTAACATATTGTCATGCAAACTAACCCAAAAAAGTGTTTCAATTACGGTTAAAAGTAGTTATCTTTGCTGGTCAAAACCAATGAGGGTAGCAGTGGGACAAAGCAAATTTACACATTTCAGGCCATATAACATGTAAAATATCTCACTAAAGCATGTAACATGCATCATTTTTATGCATAATCAACACAATTACATTGTTATGGACCCATTTTTAACATTAATGTTTATTTGATTACTTAAATGTACAAGTTATCACACGTGGACAAGAAAACCTGCGAATTTTGAAAACGACTCATATAATTGTTGTCTGCATGATCTTTCAAATTAGAACAGCCCAAAATTTTGCCATTTGGTAAAGGGTTAACACCTTATCTCATCAATCCCTGCTACAGATAAATTGGGTATAAAGACACCTAAACTTTGTTATTTCAATGCCGAACCCTATGTAGTGAATGCTCATTGGAATCGTCTCAATGAGACGATTCCAATGAGTACCCACAACATAGGGTTCGAGACAATTCCAATGACTACCCAAAACATAGGGTTTGATAAACAATAATTGGTCTGTAGTTCTGACAAACTCCCTGTGTTTTTCTCAGCTCCTTTGATCTCATTCTAGGATTTTAATATTATTATGTGTTCACTTTTTGTATGTTGTGGAAATAAATTTTATGTTTTAGATTTTAGACTTTCTCATTTGTCTTTGAATATTGCCTTTCATGCAGAGTTTTAGTTTAGTTAGAATGTTTTTTACCCCATCCTAAGCGTCTCCTATGCCCCCCCCCCCCCCCAAAAGAAGAAAAAATAAACATGAATATATGGATTATGCAGGAGTTTCCACGATTTCGTTTGTCTTTGCATGCGGTATTTATAAAATCGTACATGACAAAGGTCATGGCCATTGATCAAACAGAAAAAATCAAGTCCATACAGTCTCATGTAACGACAAAACCGTAATAATCATTACTGGCCCAGGCCATAGCGCAGTTGGTAGCGCACCGGACTCTCACTTATGAGGTCCCTGTTTCGATCCCTGGTTGCGACAAAAATCCTTTATGACAAAACTGTCTCCCGCTAATGGTTTGAAATTGTTTATCATATACTCGGCAAAACTGCTAACGCATCACTCAGATCTTTGTTAATATTTTGTTAACGAATGTACAGAATACGTTCAAAATTTGCACATACCGCCTACCACCATTTGATAAGAAATCTGTGCAATTTCATAGTAAATGCTACAGCCTGTTCTGAAATATTGAACTTTTAATAAGGGCACCCTTAATTCTTAAATTCATAAAGTCTGAAATTTGATTAAAATAGGAAATTCACGCATAACTTTCAAACCTTTTGTATTGGCTGAAAGAGTCCCTTTGTAGAAAAGTTTCCCTTCCTTCAACAAACCGACGGCTTTAACACATTTGTGGGCGCGTACGGGTGTGTCACGATCAGATGTGCAAACTATGTTTCACCAAGCGTGATTTTTCAAAGTCATTGAATACAAAAGAGACAATATTTTCCTGAAAGCTGAATAATATATCTTCATGAAAATAATAACATTTTTTACACAGATTTAAGGATTAAAATTATTTTACATGTAAAACATGGGATTTTAGAGAGAAAAAAGTAAGTTGCATATAATTTCTTAAACATATTTGGAAATATCAATTTCATTTGAAATGGAGAAAATATTTTACATCATAACACGCACAGTCTAAGCTTTCAAATGACATGAAAAACAAAGTGACCATGACATATTCATTTTGAAAAAAATCTTATTTTCTCACATTTTATCTAAATTAGGCATGAAATGACATCTTTCAGTTTTCTATTTTCATTCAGTATTGTCTGTACAGCCCTAAAAGTAAAAAATATTGACAGGAATTTCAATTTTCTTTAAAATGACATGTACATTTGTTATCCTAATACGAATACTTACAGAAATAATGACTGTTGAAGTTGGTCGTATTTGCATTGAACATTGTCTACGGACTGGACATTTTAACAATGATTACAGTTCAACGGTATTAATATCATATCTAATTGACAATAAACAACACCAAAACTTTTCATTTTTTAAGGGAATAAACTTTAAACATGAAAAGTACAAATTTAGAGCAGTTATTGAACTGTTGAATAGACATTCGGACAAACAGACAGACGATGGACATTGATAGCTCGCAATACCTTAACTAGAGCACTCTAAGGTCAGATGACCTACAAATACTTAGCTATTGTTTAAGACACAAGCATAAAAGATTTATTAATTATTTAGATCAATTTAAACTTAAAAATGCAGCATTAATTATCTTAATGAATATGAATGTTAACCATTTCCCGAACAAGACTGGGTTTTGACGCCTGTACGAGTACTAAAAGAGCATGGAAAAACATTATGACAAAAGAAGGGGGTGCTAGCATATCAGATTATTTCTTATTTTTCATCAATATATTCTTTGCTATGTTTTTATACAAGAATTCCAACTTGACGATCATATATTTTATCGTCGTCTGCAGCAAAAAGTCAAAGTTGTGACATTTTGGGAAATTGTAAAGCGTTTATGGGAGTTGGAATTTTAATTGAGATATGGTACAAAATACAGGTGGAAAGGAAACTGCCAGTAAAATAATCTATTCAATATCATTATTTGCCTTTGGTGTTTCAAAACCTTTCTCCTCTTCTCTTTTAGAGACCTAAACACCGGGAAACATTTATCAATTTAGATAGTTTGATATCAAAAGTTTAATTTAATAAGATAGAAAAGGCTAAGAAAGCAAAATATGGTGTTTATCAGCATTAAATTGTTCTTTTTACCCTCAATGTACAGTACCCAATTTGGAAAATGGTTCTTGGGAAGATTTTTTTTATTGATTTCGACTGTTGGATGCCAACAATAATGAAATGCACATAAAAAATGATTAAAATGCGGCATGAGGTACTCATGATATCTGTTATGAAATTCTGTCTTGTCCGTAGACGCATTTGTTTTTGCCTGTGAGCCACTATTTGACCTTACTTTCACTAAAAATACATTTCTTTCAAGGAAAAGCACACTTATTTAGCAGAAACGTGTCCACAATATCAGCTAACAAAGACTGTGTCCATTTAAGAAGCTATTTTACACCTGTCTACGGACAAGACATTTTGTCTACGGACAAGACATTTCTGTTATTGTACATAAAAAATTAAGTACTCAATACAATTTGATAAAATTTCACGCCAATCTAATTTTATAGATTTACTAACAGCTAAAGAATCTTTTGTCACAATCTGTAGTGATATTACTTAAAAATCGCTTTAGTAAAACGTGTCTACGGACAGGACATTTTAGGTCAACGAACTTCTTGCCGAAATAGCTTAGTTACCCTTTGATGCATTATGAACATTTCAATTTAATTTTTTATTTACATGTCTTTTTTCAAAAGGAAAATGAAAATAATAAAATTCTGTAAGTCATAAGTTAACTTTTTTTCGCACTATAAAAGACCATCTACGAAAAAGAAATTATATAACGAAAGGGTGGTCTCGGTATTTTTGTAATAAATCAACCAATTCTAATCACATATTCATAAAATAACCTGCAGATAAAAGCTGAATAATTTCTCTAACTATATGCTGCATGTCGTGTAGAATAATAGAACAATTTCATACAAAATTCTAAAGTGGAAAATAAGGAAAATTCAAATGAAACACCATTATTCGATTTTTACCCCATTTTTTCAATACATTTATTGCAATAACTTTTTTACCGCAAATGTATTCTTCATAAGATTTGGTACATAACATAATAATTATTATGCTCCCCGAAGGGAGAGCATATAGTCGCCGCTTCGTCTGTCCGTCCGTCCGTCCGTCCGTCCGTCCGTCATTCCGTCCGTCCGTCCGTCCGTCCGTCCGTCCGAAGCGATTTCTCTATAACCCTTGGGCCAAATCAAATGAAACTTACCATGTGAACTCCCTATGACAAAATGCCGATGTACTTTTCCCAGTTTTTGGATTTGAGGCCTCGTCATGGGAAAAGGGGACTTAAGGTCAAAAACACTTTTTCTCTAATTTCTCATAGTCTAATGGTCAGAATTTGATGAAATTTCATATTTGAGTAGCAAATCAGATGCCCTTGACAATAAACTACTTTAAATTTGCGTATGAAAAGTATGTCATGGAAAAAGGGGGCTTAACGTTTGTTAGCTTAATCTTAACTCTGCATGGCATACATTTATTGTGACAATGCCTTAGTCGGGGAGCATTGTCCGTCTCTGACGGCTCTTGTTTTGCGATTAACATAAGATCAAATTTATGTTGTTATATTGATTTGTATGTCAACTGGAATCCTATAACATGAGGCAGGCACAGGATGTACATCTGATTGTGACACACCCGGTAGTTTATTCCCGCAGAGGTAATGTTACATCACTAGTGTCGTTGGCGTCATTGTTGGCGTCGACGGCGACTTCGGTTATGTAGACAAAAACATATCGGTCTATATCTTATGAACTGTATTAGATGCAGTATTGATATTTCACACATAGACAGGTCCCACAAAAACCTTTCGCATGAGAACATAAAATTTGACCTTGTGACCTTGACCTTGAAAAATTGACATGTTCTTTTAAAAAAGGTGCGTCTATGCGAGGTAAGTTGTCCGCGAACAGCCCTTGTTACGTTAGATAAGGAATTGATTTTTTCAGACTTCAATCCCACAATAAACCAGCTTTCAAAATCAATTCAAACAAAAATGATTGAAAAATATCCCAAGTTACACGAGCCGAAAAACTGTTTTGGTCCCCTTTTCGTATGACACGGTCACATAACAAAGAAAAATTAGAAATAGTTTTATGGATGAGTGCAGAATCTTGTGGGATAAACATATGCCAAAATATAAATCTAAATCTTTAACAATAAAGAAGTTATGCAATTTTAAAAAGTGATGCGTTAGCTCTTTTGTTGAGTATATGTCGACAAGCAGCAGGGGGCTCGGTAATGATGTTGTAGTGCTGGTATGAGAAACGACAGGAATCTATGGTTAGATGTTCCAACTGTACATAGCGATATGACAATAGCAGTTGGAGAAAAGGTTACCAGAGTAGTGCGCCTTCATGAAATCTCAGTGATGTCTGAAATACGCTAAATGAAAGTAGAAATGTGACCCGTCATACTAAAAGGGACCTTATCGGAAGTAAAACAAAATCACATTTTGACAATCAAAGGAACGTCTGAAGAAAAAAATCATGTCATACGGGGGCCAACCAGATATTGTGTGTGAAAAATGAACATATATTAAGGTAGGGAAAACTTTCAATATTTAGAAAATTATATTGTACATTCAAGTGAAAAGTGTCGGCCCTAGTCAGGCTGCGCGGATTGCGCAGACTGACTAGGGTCGATATTTTTCACACTTCCTATAAGGTCCCTTTTAGCTTGATGGCTCACAAATAATCTTATTACAACTCTTTAATACTCTCTTAATTGATTTACCTCTGCATTTAAATAGAGCCGTGGCCAATAAGTGATTTAAATGTAATTCATTATGAGGAATTGAAATATTGTGTTTAAAATCGGATTAAGGTGAATTTTAGATTAACTTTGATATTTGGTTTATTTTGAATATTAAAAAAGAAACACTGCTTTCAAGTGAATTCTTGTGATACATGTAGGTGTATCAATTATTCACGTCGGCGAAAGATCCAAAATCCCTTCCAAATCAATTTACATAACTTTGAAGAACCTAAAGAGGGAAACAAATACAATGACAACATCCGATATTTTTTTCTTTTAATATTTTAAACCCACTGCATCCAGCGTTTAAATTTGTTAGGGCTGGAAAATGCCTCGATTCCCTATAAAGATGATGTTATCCGATGCAACAGTTAGACCAAAATAGTGCGTAATAGTGTATCTGTTCTGTCGAAATTAAAGATGACCAAAGACAGGACAACTTGCAATTTTTAGAACAAAGCAGCTTTTTGTGATGGATGCTATAAACGAGATTGTTCTGGAGTCACAAGTCGCAATTTTGTCTGGTAAGTAAAATCTTACTTGAACATGGTCACGGCTATTAATCAACATTTTTTTCGCGACTATTCATAAAGTAGGGGGACTATTCCTGTCTCCCGGGCGTCGGCGTAATACTGTGGTTTTCACGTGCAAGTTGGTCAAATCTCTATTTCTACTGATGCTATTGCTCTTAAACTCTGCACCTTTCTCTGTGGCTATATTGTCCGACTCTAGGCAATGATTCATTACTCTTACATTTAATTTAGTGGAATTTTAACCATTTGGGACCTAGAAAATCGTGGTTAAGTTTTACGTGCAACTTTCATTATATCTGTGATAACTTTTTTGTAACAGCTATTGCTTTCAAACTTTGCACATGCTTTTATGACCATAATATCAGCATCTAGGCAAAGATTCGTTTCTCTGATATTTAGTTTCAATATAATTTTCACCCTTACCGGACTTAGAATTTTTCACTATCCAACACTTGATAGTCGCGCTTGGCTGTCCTGAGACAGCTCTTGTTGCAGAATCCGTATAGTCTCTTGTAACGATAAAACCGTAATTATCATTATAACATTGCCCATGCCCACACAATGACGTTTTTTGACGCCCCACAGTGACAAGCAATTTCATCAGTTCACGGATGGATTGTTTACTTGCTACTAATATTAAATGAAATTTTTTTATCATTTTCCCGATTTGAAAAATAAGTAAAATTGGACATACCAATTTTAGGTGGGGTAGACAAAAATGGAACACCTCTGCTCACCTTTCCGACTGACGTATCAGATCTTGTGGACATCTATAGTCTCGGTGATATACTCCGACTCCTGCAGTTGTGTGTTCGAATCGCCGGTGGACGGGTGACCGTGGTGGTTGACCTGCAGCACGAATGGACAAGCGAGGCTATCACGAAGTTGACGACGCTGTTGGATGAGTTGCAAGTAAATCCATTAACCCTTATGATGTACCAATTTGGGTCAAAAGTCTTATCAACGCGTGCTTTCGTAAAATATAAATTTATTTAAAGTCGGACAGACAGTATATCAATAACATAAGCTAACATGAGTTTTTGATCCGCACATGCATAAAAAATACTTGATATAATACTTGATCCATTTGGTACGTCATATTAAACCCTTGCACACACAACATAACGATGGCTCGGCGCGAAACGGTTGTAACTGCCTAGATTTTTATAGGCATTTACAACCATTTCGCGCTGAGCCATCAATATGGTCTAACGATAGATTAATAGTTTTGACCCAAGACGTACACCATAGTATGTAAGGACACTAACATTATGCAGGCTATTTCTACAAATCGATGGTTACGTTCGAAAAATGCAAAGCTGTTACTTATTCAAGCTGTAGTTACATCTTCGAATGGAACCTCAGAAATGCTCAGGACTATATTGTTACCGCTTCTGCAGGGTAAAATAGACAAAATGTCAGCCTGGATATACACATTCAGGGTATCCTGAACCAATTCTATAAGTACTATCTGTTTAATTCAGTTTTGCTTAATACAATTTATGCAAATCGTCGGTGTTATTGCAAATCCTCGTAACTCCAGCTTGATCAAAGCTGGAGTTACGATGCTTTGCAATAACACCAACGATGTGTCATTTATTCTTTTTAGACGAGCATTCACCGATGTATCACAACAGTATATCTCATAAAGCCGAAAGTACGCAGAAAAGGGAAGCTATTACACAGAGAACTGTCCAGAAAATACGGTCCTGGTCGAATGGTCCCTTATTACACAGTGAGTTGTACGATGTTTTTTGTTTTCCCCATTTCCAGTTACAAAAAAAAAAAAAAGAAAGAAAGAAAAAAAAAAAGAAAGAAAAATGAAAATGTTTGGGCGGCTATACAAATGTAAGGCTATTTACCGAAAAAATGTCCATTATTAACGATTCAGAAAAAGGCAGAAATGGGAAGCTATTACACATGGATTTGTCCTGAAAATACGGTCCTGGTCGTATGGTCCCCTATTACACAGTGAGTTATGATGCTTTTCGTTTGCCTCATTTCCAGTTTCAAAATAAGAAAAGTCTTTGCACATATAAAGATGGTATTCGCCAATATCGATTTTAAACGACTCAAAATCGTTTACGAATGAGGGGCTAGACCGATAACCCGAAAGGTGTAAGTCAGATAGAAGTAGGTGACTATAATTTTATAGTAACAACTTACACACATGGAATATCTTGCCTACCTAAAATCAACCTGTAACGATTCTAGTTTAACGCTTTCCCAAACGACAAAATGTTAGGGTGATCCACTTCAAAAAACGACAAATGACAAAATGGAAGTTATCAAAAATAAAATTTGTGTAAAATATAGCATAGACAATATTGAGACAAAAGGAGAAACTGCTGGTTATCAGCAGTTTCTTCTTTTGTTTCAATGTTTTCCCATACCTTTTCTTTTAGGGACGTCAAAACCAGGTCTTATTTGGGAAAGGGTTAATTTTGAATGTATTATAGGCCTACCTGTACGTGCCCTTAATCTTTGACATTCTGCATAGATAAATCTATTATATAATAATGGCTGTTTTCATCGAAAACTTCGCAACTGCAGCTTGAAACAATCTGCAGTTACGAGGTTTTTGTTGAAAAGTGACGATATTTAGTTACTCATTTTTGTAATTCTAACTGCATTTTTTCCTATATTTATTTAGGTAAAACGACTAGACAACCACGAACAATTGTACAATTATGTTGATCGACACCAACTAACCACTGACTATGGTGGGACAATGCAATATGACCATCTTGTGTGGATGCAATTTCACAAGGTATTATGAAGGGTTCTCCTTAAACATTTAATATGTTTTATCAATAACTCATAACGTATTTTTATACCCCCCACAACAAAGTTATGGGGGGGGGGGGGTATACTGGATTCAGGTTGTCCGTCCGTCCGTCTGTCCGTCCGTCTGTCCGTCCGTCTGTCTGTCTGTCCGTCCGTCCGTCCGTGGACATAATTTTGTGTCCTCTTCTCCTCCCACAGTTTTTGACCGATTTTGCTGAAATTTTAGCAGGTTGTTTCCTATCATATGAAGTTGTGCACCTGCAATTTTCTACTTGATCCAGGCAGTAGTTTCAGAATTATGCCACTTTGAACTTTAGCACTTTTTCAGTGACAACGCGCTAGTGGGGGGGGGTATTTGTCCGCTTTGCGACAGTTCTAGTTACATACTATTTAAACCTAATCAAGGGAAGTATTTCTATGCCCCCGTATCGAGAGATCGGGGGCATATTGTTTTACTCGTGTCCGTCCGTCCGTCTGTCTGTCTGTCCGAAAACTTAACATTTGTCTTTTCTCCAAAAGTATTTGTCGAACAAAGAACAAATTTGGTATGCAACTTCCTTTCAATGATATCTATCTGTTCCATGCAATTTGACCTTCCTCAATGTCATCTGTTAACCCTTATCAACCATTTAATCGGAAACTTAAAGGGACCTTTCATTCCAATTTCAATTTTTTAAAGTATGTCTTTGTGTCAAGATTGGTTATTCTAATGAGTATAAATACTATTAGTTTTTTTTAAATTGTTGCCATTAAGCGAGAAACACGCATTCAAAGTTGAGACATAATCGATAAATTCTATATAAATCCGAACTGTTGTCCACAACAGTTTGTTCAATTTTAACACAAAAATATAAATTTCTCGTAAACGGCGCATCATTTTGGCTTGAAATTTTCAGAATTTTCATAAGGAAATATGCTCTTTCAGATAGAAATAAAAGTAAAATTTATGACAAAAAATTCTGAAATGTCACTTTAACATTTTAGAAAAATGGCCATTTCGGGGGCATTGGTGTTTCACAAACATATCTTGTTTTTTTTTTATTTTTTCATTCTTTTGGTTACATGTGCATACAGCAAGAATTTAGTTTATCGTAAACAACATAGGATATTTCAAAGGTAAATATTCCAAGACCCCCACCCTTTCAATTTGAAGTTGTCCTCCTTATCTGGGTTGGAGATTTCCAAAGTTGTAGGTTGAAAATGAAACCTACGATGTATGTACACTTAGTTCTGATTTATGCCTTTTCTTCAAAAACCTCATAAAGGCGGCTTAAAAAAGCTGCAGTTACGAGGTTTTTGTTAAAAAGCGACGTTATATTACTTCAGACCTTTTATCCGCTTATCAACGAAGCAGAAAAAGTACTTTCCAATTTACCAGTCGTAAAAGACGAAGTCAGAAAACTTTTAGAGTCCTTCAAGGAAAGCCCTAGAACACAAAATGACAACCATGTGAAGGAGATAATGGCACAATATGAGGCCATATTGAGGTAAGAGCACAAGGTTTAACCCTTTCCCAAACGGCAAAATTTTAGGGCGACTCGCTTCGAAAACTGCCACAAATGCCAAAACGGATTTTATTAAAGATAGAATATTTGTAAAATATGGCACAGAAAATATTGAGACAAAAGGAGAAACTGCTGGTTATCAGCAGTTTCTTCTTTTTTCTCAATGTTTTCCCAAGCCTATTCTATTAAAGACGTCAAAACCAGGGCTTGTTTGGGAAAGGGTTTAACCCAACTGGACTGCTCATGGCATAAATGTTTGGAGGTGAGGAGTGGCGGAGAATTTCACTATAGATTCACAAGGGCCTACACTGTAGGCCTACATGTAGGTCCAGTACTTTACCTCTACAAAAATTGATTCACTATTAGCGTTACGAGATATAATATATACTAGACAAAAAAAGAAATGCAACTTCCTTTTCAATTCCTTCTTACGCAAAGACATCAAATCAGATTGAAACAAAATGTTGTACATTTATTTGAATTTGTAAAGTTCACAAAATCTTGTTGGTAACAAATTCCATTAATAAGAAAACACCCAGTTTACACCCGGCGTCAACACAATTTGACAAAAAAATTGTATGTAGGTCGAAAAATACAGTCTGTTTCGTTCAGATTGGTCAAAAATTCGAATGTTGTGAAGTCCATGCGATTTATTAGCGGTCTCCGTTACAGTCTTAAATCTATCCTGTAGGTGGTGTTAACCTAGTGATACGGTCCTGCCTTGACGTCATATCTCTTGCACGTCCGCTCCGTGCTCGGTCGGTTGTGGTCCCATTGAGCGCCAACAGCGTATACAGTCGAAAATGTGTCGACTTGTTGCCCCACCAATGTCTTGCGACAACATTTTGACTTTTTCCACCAAGCAACATTCTTACTACAGCTTGACGCTGGTTTTGGCGTAGCCGTGCTATGCGTAGGGTAGTGAGAAGTGCATAAACGCTTTGGTCTCCTCTTTGTCTATGTTTAAGCTTGTGTTTGAAGAAAATTTGTTTCGATATTAGTCATTTAGAAAACACAACAGGGGAAAATTGCATTTTTAACAATTTACTACGTATCACTTGGTGAATTTACGACATCTGAAGAAAATGACACTATATTTATGAGTATGGATGCAGGAATAGTAAAAATGCACTCTATAGCCATTAAAAACATATTTTGACGAAAATATTATGAAAAATTGGGGTTGCGTATCTTTTTTGTCCTAGTATATAATCCGAATTCTGTAAGGGTAACATTGACTGAAAATATCAAATTATTAGTTAATCCCTTGTCACAGAATCTGGTCGCATACTGATATGTATGTTGGGGGGTGGGGATGAAAGTTAATTTCACACATGTTTAAAGGGACATTTCATTCCAATTTCAATTTTTTAAAGTATGTCTTGAAGCCAAGATTGGTTATTCTAATGAGTATAAATACTATTGGTTTTTTTAAGTTGTTGCCAATAAGCGAGAAACATGCATTTAAAGTTGAGACATAATCGATAAATTGCATATAAATCCGAACTGTTGTCCACAACAATTTGTTCAATTTTAACACAAAAATATAAATTCCTCGTAAACGGCGCAATATTTTGGCTCGAAATTTTCAGAATTTTCATGAGGAAATATGCTCTTTCAGATAAAAATAAAAGTAAAATTTATGACAAAAAATTCTGAAATGTCACTTTAATGGTGGCTTTTTTACAACTGATGGTACATGCAAGGATACACCGACGTAGAAAATATATGACATTTTCTTGGCTTTTATAAAGCATTTCTCTGCTTTTTTTTCGATAACCTCATAACTGCAGCTTAAAACAAGCTGCAGTTACGAGGTTTTCGATGAAAAGCGACGATGATACGTTTAATGTTTTCTACAGCAAAGGAAAAATGCGTGAAACATTGAAAAAATGTCAGCAAGCTTTAACAGACCTGGAATCTCCGGATAGGAGCAGTTGTTATCAAGAATTACACGCACGGTTCCTAGTACAGACAACTAGTGACATCCGGGCATTGTACAACAACATCAACGACGCGATAGATGAAATGGACCCACAACTCGGCGCTTACACAAAGAATGAGGATATTTTCTCCAGAATTAGTCAGTGCAAGGAGAATGCAAATGAGGTTAGTAACTCTTGAAAGCATATTTCCTTGATTGTGTAAAGAAACCTCTATAGGTAACGTTATCCAACGTGCATGTAGCCTAATTTCAAAGGCAAAATTCTTCTTTATAGAATTTGACAATGTAATGAAAGTTCTACGAACCATAGATAGACTACAACGCTTAGACTCACAGTAGGCCTGTTCACTCTTGTTCTGCAGTGAACCATCCTCCTAAATTGCTTAAATAAGTACCAAGGGAAGTCTTGAGAACGATGCATGTTGTTCTCTATTTGCTTCTATCCGAGATCGAGCTGTAAGGTTCCTAATTAAACTATATTTTAAGTACCGACTGATCTTGTCTTAACCCATTACCAAACGACAAAATATTAGGGTGGTCCAAACTCAAAGATCATGCAGACGACAATTTCAAGCGAGTGGAATTTTCAATTATTAGGTATTTTTGGATGGAAAACATTGTGGGAAATGAAGAAATTGCTTGTCACAAGCAATTTCTTCATTTTCTACGATGTTTTCCATGGTCATTATTTTGTGGGGAGTCAAAAAGAGTCACTGAGTGGTGATGGGTTAATGTCATAATTTGTCTTGTTTCCTGGATTCCGGTCTAATATGTAAAAGACTTTGCTGAAAGGTATTCTATATTCGAGTAAATACTTTTGTGACTCGTCACCCTAAAAGGGGCCTTATAGGAAGTGTTAAAAATATCGACCCTAATCAGTCTGCACAGTCCGCGCAGCTAGATTAGGGCCGACATTTTTCACTTTTATGTAATTTTCTAAATCCGGAATGTTTTCCCTATCTTACTATAATTATGTTAATTTTTTGCATACGGTATCTGGTTGACCTGTACCGAGTCTGACAAGTTTGCCAAAATTTGGATTTTTGGAGTTCGGATAAGGTCCCTTTTAGTGTGACGGGTCACATTTGTATTTGAAATTGACCGGAACGTTATCTTCAGGTGATAGATTCCATAGTGCTGCTAAACGAGGAAATAAAAAGTTTGCCAATCACTGGAAATTCTCTTGACGGTGCACAACAGTACAGGCAACAGTTTATAGAGGAAATCCTCAACCCCTCAAAGGTAGTGATTCTTTTTTTATTGTATTGGCGTGTTATTCAATTTAAAGAAAAAAACCTCAACTCGTCGAAGGTAAATGCAATGAAGGTTCTAGTATTGTTTCATTGATGATTTTGGTTGCATTTATGATTAATAAAATGGCATTTGCACATTATTAGCCTTCCAGGTTGGCAAGCTACATCAGTTTAATACATGAGAAATTCAAATTATCATTATTCTGTTATCATTATAATCTTTCAAATGATTATCTATACAGATAAGCTTGAAATATATTTATGAAATAAAAATTATGCTTTCTACAAAACACAGGATATCGTATCATGTTCGACCGTGATTCTAAAACAACTAGACACGGGTAAAGACACAACGCCAAAGTCATATGCTGCAGCCTTTGAGATAGCTAAACAACTAACTGAAGCATTGCAACCATTTACACAGACTGTCAACAATCTAAATGAGATATATACAAGAACACATCTGTTCTTTGTGTTATTGGAAAAGGTACGTTAATCAATTATCTATTCTGCTTCGTATTGCTTACGTTGTCTCATTGTTTGTTACACACATGTAGATCTTTGGTAATGACAAGTAGACTCCATTGGTAGTCCATCTCTAATGAGATTCATGCGACTTCGGAATTATTCGGGCGACGGCGTATTGTTAACAACGTCATCCGAATAGGTTCGTGTACGTAACGAATGTTTACGACGTCGCACGAACAAATCTGACGTTGCGTGAATCTCATAAGGGGGTGGACTATCTTAATAGATTCTCTAAAAATCTAAACGCACTCTTAAACTGTCCAAATTCGCCCAGTACAGGATATACGAGTAGGCCTATACATATAGTGTTAACATCTTTGAGGTAACATTTCATAAAGACCTTTTCATCTTTATTTTCTCAGGTAAAAAGGTGGAAACATACAGCCTGTACTTTTATAATCAGAAATACAAACATCATAGACAAACAAAATCAAAATAAAAACAACGACAATAATACTCAAACAAACGCTACATGTGACATTGAAGTGCCGTCCATAGAAAACACAACTGACAATAATAATGCTATGAGAAACACGCCAAAGCCAGCTAACCCATTTCCGGATGGTTGGACGGGTTCTCTCGAGAAGTTCTTCGTTAAACATCCAGCACCTAAACGTCGCCATTTGAGAATTTTAACAAAGAATGTGCCGGATGGCGTGGGTAAATGTCAGAAGACGGAGGCCAATAATATTGTAGAAAGGTAGGTTCAGACTTATTTTGGACTCGAATGCTATTGCTTGCTTTAATACAAAATTTAGAGTGTTCCAATGTCAAAGCTACGGTTTACATAAGATGGATTTTTATAAAGTGGATTTAGATGGAATTGAACATACATACAGTGTAAAAACATTGAGACAAAAGAAGAAAATGCTAGTTGTTTTTTTTTCTTTTGTCTAAATGTTTTCATCAGCTTTCTTCTATAAAGTATATCATAAGTTTATATTGTTTTTAAAACCTACACCGGAGTTTTGTTATCTGAGTAGGCCCATTCTCACTTAGTGTTCGATCTACTCTTTGGACCAACGAAATTGCAGTACAAGTAACATTTTAAAATTCCGCTGCTATATTTCGCATAAGCGGGCTGCCGGATAATTTATGTGACGTCTATAGATAGCCACGCCCAGTCTCCAATGAACCGCTAGCGAACACTAAATCAGATAGAGTCTGTATAGTAGATACTTCGCGATATAAACATTCAAGGCGCAACGCGCATTTGAATGTTTAGTTCGCGTAGAATCTACTATACGGCCTCTATCTAATACAAAGAACTTACAGGAAGACATGGATACTCGTAGGTGTCATGAAACTGACTCCCATAAACAGCTTCAAGCTGCTGCAGTCTATATGAATAATTATTTGATTCGTGTAAACAGGGTGGATAATCACGTGACCGGGAAGGATACACTGTATTAGAAAATGGCGGCTTGAACTCCCGCCTTGGATCAGTTTTCAGGTAATAATTCATGTTTTACCAATTTTCTCTTGAAGAGACATAGCCTATCATATGCGCATTTTCATTATTCGAGCTCCGCCACCAACATCTACACACAAAAACATGCATTTTTGTCAAACATCGTGGCAGTTTGCGTCCACTCGCAACCGGCCACATGTTTTTGGGTGGATAAAACGGACGAGTTCAAGCCTATTTTAGACAAAATTACCTTTAAATGCCATATACTTCAACAAATTCCGTATGAAATCGTAGGCTTTTGTCAAACACACTCAGTGGCTAAGTAAGAACTACAGAAATGATGCGCCTTTCTAAAAATCAAGGTTTTGGCTGATGGATACCTCGCATCATTCATCTTGTTTGGGATACATCGTACTCTGGCATAATATACGTTTCATATGAATGCAAAATTGAGCTCTAGATAGTAAATACAGCGAAAACAACTTTGTATTGTATGTCAATAATAAATAATTGAATTATCTCATTGTAATGACGTAAATCGAGCACACAAATATATTTATATTTCTGTCAATCCAGCATAGTCTTGCGTTGAAATCACTTTCAAATAAAGTTCAATTTAATTTTATAGCGGAGTATCCACCCATTTTATTCTACTGAGACTTGAATTTTCCGTTGGAAGAAAATAAAATAAAAACAATTCTTGTTGATACTTTTCAACCGAATTTGTGACATGGAATATATGTTTTTGTGGAATTTACAATTGAATAGATATGTTGGTATTTAGAAATTTATGCAAGAAAATGTGTTTTCCCACTTTTTGTCTTGCTCCAAAGAAGGAAGAGGGTGGACTCGTAGCCACAAACCAATACCCGTCATCAAGTTTGTGGCTTCGATATCGCAGCTACTGTCATTTCGCCTACATATCAGTTTTGGTCACTCTATATTTCGATTTTAGGGCGAAAGATTAATCAATATTACACTGTTGAAACTGAATTAAAGTTAGATTATCTCAATAGTATTTGAAAACGAAACCACTCGTTCATGGTAATTCCAACCAAGTAGACCAAGTAGATCGATAAACCATATCCTGAGGTGGGTGGGGTAAGATTTAAATATTTCGATTGACAGCTACAAGAAAAACTCGCAAATGGAGGCCGTCATCGCTGGTATGAGATGTAAAAGTTACCAATGTGTAGGGATTTTATCAGTGAATAGATAAATAAACTATCGCTTTCATGGAAAAGTACATTAGCTTTCAAAATTTGATATTTCATTTGTCGACTACAAACGGCTAAAACAAGGTATTTGGCACATAAGTGTCTCACTAGGTTAACCCACGCTTCTAGCTTTCTTGGCATGAAATAAGATTCCAATATCAAGAATTCATTACTTGAATCATTAAAATTTATGTGTGAATGGCTTCTGCAGCCATTAGTGAAAAGAATCTAAGCTTGCGTTAAAATACAAAATTGATCTGAATTTTTTAATCAGATATTTGGCTGCATTTTTATTTGTGTAGTGTCCAGAACACTTTACAGTGCAATAAAAAGTCCTGAGCTTATGTTAACATGAAACAGATTATTTCATTTAGGCTACCATATTGAAAGCTGTAATAGTCAGACTATTGAAGCTTTGTTGTAAATGGATCCTTAGAAAAATCACCATTGTAACAATTTGTTACGGACACTAAATATTCAAGCTTTGGTCTATAAATGTCCAATTTGCTGAGACACAACTCTAAAAATATGGGTACAATAGACTACCCATTTACCGTAGGAAATGTTTTATCAAATCAAAATGAAGTTGTTTGGAAATAATCAAATATAATTCATTACATGTACCTTGAATTATAAAATTATTTTGTTGAGACAATACAACGCCCAAAAATTGCAAATGCTATAGTTTTTTGCTAAAGTGCATATAACATCATAAATTTTGAAAGTGGACAAATACCGTGTTTTAGCCGAAAGTTCATACAGGTTTTGATAATCTTGGTTATTATTTCATAGTGATGTAAAAACGTCGGTGTAAATGCAAAACCTCGTATGTCGATTCTTGCAATTTTCAAAGTACAAACTTGAAGGCCCAAATTAAGACGATTCACGCAGGTTTTTGGATGTTTTCATTTATCATTATTAAAGACATATTATTCGTGAACAATATGTCGAAATTTCAAGTAAAACCCTTTAGTTTCGGAAAAATTATTAAATTCTTTTTCATCCCCTCTAAAATTTTCCAAAAACGAGATACGAGGTTTCGCATTTACACCGACGAAATGTAGTTTTAAAGCCTTATGGGGTAGTGCCATGTAAATCATGTTATTTCCAAATCAAACCCTTTGTTGTTGATACCCAGTAGAAACTCAATCAAATTGATTGGAAATTCCAATTGTGTACCAACAGCATAGGTTTTTTTTAAAGGGTTTACATTATTCATTCTAATCTAAGCCTTTGCATTTCAGTATTTCTCCACATGACCGGAACCCCGACTGACAGAGACAACTAATCTAAACGGATCAAACATGTCAAGGCCTAGGAAATGACAAGTTTTGCACTATTTTTCAAACCTTCGCTCGGCTCTGATGATCTGGTTCCACAAACGTGCTAGAATTCCAGGGTCAATCTCTTTTCTAGCTGAGTCGGGATATTTTAGTTAGTGGGTAACTGCGGATACCATCAATTCAACGAAAGTAGGTTCAAACCCTGGCTCTGCCAATATCCTTGCTAACATTTGACAAAATTTATATCTTCATCACCAAATGATATGAACAGGTGGTTGTTCAGATTGTATTTTCATTGTGTTAATTGTTGGTACAGGTTCGAGAAATACTAGAAACACATGGTTAGGTGAACAAGTCACACTATATGACTGGAAAAAATGTTGAAACGCAGCCGCTGTGCTAAAGTTTCATTGAATCACTGACTTTTTTTGGTCCAATAGAATTATAAATTATATATTTGCCGAACAGTGTTTGATTCAAATTGTATGCCGTGTTTGTAATAAAGAAAAAATTGCAGAGAACACACTGTTAGGTGCTGCAAATTTTGAAATAAAATGACCATTTCCCAAACAAGACCCAGTTTTGATGTCCCTACTATTTAGGCTTGGGAAAACATTGCGACAAAAGAAGAAAATTCCAATAGCCAGCATTTTCTCTCTTTTCCTCGATACTGTTTGGCAAGACCATTGAGATTTCTTTCTTTTGGCATGAAAGACTGTCAGATGGCTAGGATTGGTTGTTTTAGTATAATTGTATTGAGTATAAAAATTAAACCAGGGAACACATTGTAAGATGACAAGCTAATGCAACCCTAACTCCATGAAAGCAGACTTTATCTACAAAAACAAACTTAATTTGTTGCATCTATATTTCCAGGGAATGACTGAATTGGACCGTTAACGAAACAGATGAATACAAAATCATGATGTTTTACTGGTGTTTTCATCTGTGGAACATAGGTTGAAGGAACTTATTTTTAAAAGTGAGGCTAAGAGAGGGAAAAAGATGACAATGATGATGTAGGCTACTGCTGCTGAGGAAGGCTGGTTAGGATACAAAGACGTTGATTGCTATAGATCGAGCATCAGTAATTGGCAAACTTAACCCTTTCCAAAACAAGATCTTGTTTTTATGTCTGCGATAGAAGAGGTTTGGGAAAACTTTGAGGTAATAGAAGAAAATGCTGATAATCTGCATTTTCTCCTGTTGCCTCATTATTTTCTGTTGTTTTGTTTACAGATCCTGTCTTAATTCACACAAATTTTGTCATCTGAAGCCCCTTTCTAATTGGAAAACCCTGAAATTTTGCTGTTTGGGAAAGGGTTTATGGAATAAGTGTTTTGAATTGGAAGATGGCTATGTTTGAAAATAAAGTAGTTTTAAACTGACTATCTGACTCTTTTTATATAATGAAACGTTATTTATACCCCTTTATGCATGGCGGCTGGCGCAATTTTTAAATCAGACTTGCATCTATAACTTGGTGGAAAAAGATGAAACTGTTAATACATCCTTTTCCAAATTGATGCTTTCAAAGGCTTTTTTCTTGAATACCCAACTGGTATATGGTTCCTCCTTTTCCTACTGCGGTATTTCTGATGATATTTTAGACTCTATTTGACATATTTCTATGGAAAATCTGTAGTAAAATTTAACCAATTGCCACACAATGACTCTTTTTGACTCCCTACTAAAAGATAAGGGCTTTAAAAACATTGTGTGAAATGATGAAAATGCCAGTGACAAGCAAATAAAGCATTTACCACAATGTCTTCTACCCAGAACGACCAAAATTATGTCAAATTTCATTCATTCATTAATATTGTTGCCTGCAATATCTTTGGATTTGGATCAGTCCAACTTTTGCCGTTTGATAATGGCTTAACTCTTTCCCACACAAAACCTTGTTTTGACTCCCCAATTGAAAAGGCTTGGGAAAACATTGAAACAAAAGAAAAAAATGCTGATATTCAGCACATTCAGCATTTTCTCCTTTTTCCTCAATATTTTCCAGGCTACATTGCATACAAATTCTATATTTATCAACATCCATTTTGTGGACTGCAGCAGCATTTGAAATAAGACCACCCCAAACGTTTGCTGTTTAGTAAAGGGTAAAGTCAACAAAGCATTTATCCTGTGAGTGACTGGAGCTGCTATTTTTGTATTCAAGTCGCCACGCTGTCGTTCCGGCTGTCTGTTCATACTTCAATCCGTCCGTCATTCATTTACCACTTTCACCTTTTTTATTATTTTCTACCATATCAAATGAAGATTTCATATTATACTCCAGGTTTGCATTATTGTCAACAACCATTTTCAACTTTGACCAGTCTAGCTGAAAGGATTAATCCATGACCACATCATGATACTTTGAAATTGATGACCCACAAGATAAAGGATTATGAATATAAGTTATGATAGCATTGTGAAAAATGAAGAAATTGCCTGTGACAAGCAAGCAATGTTTTCATCTTCCACAATGGTATTTTCAATCAAGAAATTTTTGAAAAACATAAAATATTATTCACTTGAAATTGTCGTCTGCAACATCTTTGAATTTGGACCAAACTAAAATTTTGTTGTTTTACAAAGGGTAAAATAATATCACATTGTACAAATGACAATACTTTATTCTATATAAGAATATCAAGTAGTATCAGATTCACAACGATTGAACAACTTTAAAAGTTGTAGGTCTGGTCATGGCAAGACTTGGAACCATTATCCATGAAAACAACTTGAAGCTTGACTGTAGTCTTCATTATCATGTATGACGGGGGCGTAGTCAGGAATTTTGTTATGTTGACAGAAGCCCAATGTATAGGTCTATAGTCTAGTCCATTTGACGCATTTTGACGCCCCAAAACAGAAAAGCTTCGGAAAATATTGTGGACAATTCTGAAATTTCCTCATTCCCACTAATGGTTTCTACCCAGGGAGACCACAAATATAAAATTACGTTCACTTAAAATTGTCATCTGTATTAACATCATTGATTTTGGAAGAGTCAAAACTATTGTACTATGTTACATTGTATTATGGGTTGTAGGGGTGCCAGGGAATCTAGTGTTCTGTTTCCACAAATTGTCTTGGAATGGGCACACTTTCAAAAATAATTATGTTGAAACCTAGTCTTCCACGCCTCCGCCTATATACACATCAATATGAAACATCACTAAATCAACACCATCCATGTTTACAGAGTTCAAACATGAATAAAAATGTTCAGAATGACAGATGTGACCGAAATATTTCGACACTTCTTTTATGCCATTTTATCATGTTGATGAAGTCTTCAGTCATGCATTCATATTGATATATTTCTGGCATGTGGCCCTCCATGAATTCAGACATGTCCGCTCTTTCTAGGAATTCACCTGGACCAAGAATAATGATCTACCTGCTATGTTAAAGTGTCTTGTTAGAGAAGATTAACACCACCTGAAAGATACATACAAGATTTATTCAAACAAACAGCATTATAAGGATGATATTAAAGAATATAACCATTTCCCAAACAATTAATAATATAAGTATAATGTTGACGCAATAAAACCTTAGACCTCCAGTAAATATCGAAGAAAAGGGAGAAAGAAATTAACATCATCTTCCTTGTCCTCAATATTATAAATTTTGTGCATATTTTATACAAATCCCTTCCTTTTAGTTTTAAACACAAATTTGTAGACTACATCATCTTTCAAACTAGATAATACATAAACTTTGTCATTTGGAAATGATTAAAAAAGTTTTCTGGTAGAAAACGTTATGGGAAATGAAAACATGTCCTGTTACAAGTAGTTTCTTCATTTCCCACAATGTTTTCATAAGGCTTTATCTTCCGATGAGTCAAAAAGAGTTAATCAATGGGAATGATTTAATATTTAATTTGTCTGTTAAAATTCTTCACAATTCAACAAGTTGTTTTTTAGCTTCTTTCAATTATCGTCCTTACCATAACCTCTGGATAAAGTGGCGATTGATTATGCATTCATGCAGACTATACCACTTCATCCATAGAGGGAACACAATCAAGTCATGCATACATGTAGCTTACTTTCACAAGATTACAAGATCGAAAATTCCCCATATCTACCTTGTTGGTCATTTTAACAAATTGTTCAAAATTTCAATTGATAGCGTGCAAATTATTAAACTTTCGGTTGATCTAATAGTTTTTCATTTTGGAATTGGTCAATCCAAAAAATTGTCTTCTGCTAAATTTAAGTCCGTATTTCTACAGATTTCAACCTTCATAGACATTGAATTTTAAATGAGATTATGTTGTGTGTGTGTGTCTCGATGCAGATGTCCCGTGTTTATGTTGGGGGCACTCTATGAGTTTAAAATATTCAACTTATATATATATATATATATATTTGTGTGCTCGATTTACGCCATTACAGTGAGATAATTGACATACAATACAAAGTTGTTTTCGCTTTATTTACTATCTAGAGCTCAATTGTACATTCCATATGAAACGTACATTATGCCAGAGTACGATGTATCCCAAACAAGATGAATGATGCGAGGTATCCATCAGCCAAAACCTTAATTTTTAGAAAAGCGCATCATTCCTTGTAGTTCTTACTTAGCCACTGAGTGTGTTTGACTAAAACCGTCGATTTCATACGGAATTTGTTGAAGTATATGGCATTTAAAGGTAATTTTGTCCAAAATAGGCTTGAACTCGTCCGTTTTATCCACCCAAAAACACGTGGCCGGTTGCGAGTGGACGCAAACTGCCACGATGTTTGACAAAAATGCATGTTTTTGTGTGTAGTTGTTGGTGGCGGAGCTCGAATAATGAAAATGCGCATATGATAGGCTATGTCTCTTCACCAGAAACTTGGTAAAACGAGGAAAATTACCTTAAAACTGATCCCAGGCGGGAGTTCAAGCCGCCATTTTCTTATACAGTGTATCCTTCCCGGTCACGTGATTATCCACACAAAAAATAGTCAAAAGACACGCGAAATAGAGAAGGGTTTGGAAAGCATTTTCTTATTTTTCACAAATGCTTTTCGTGCTACTGTTCAACGAAAATTTTGTCGCCAACAACAGCTGTGGCACTGCTATGGCCGTGCTATGGCAGTGATTCAGACGCGTTGTGGACGCGGTATCTTGTCGCGCGTTTCAATACTAGACGCGGTTGGAAGTTGTAGGCCGTGCTACGGCAGTGCTTCGGCAGTGGAACAGCCGGCGGCGGCCATACCACGTCCATTCCGCGTCCATATCACTGCTAAACCTAAATTGACCCAAAGTTACCGCGTCCAACCTCGTCCAAAATATTTTGAGATTTTTTTAGCCGTGGTTTGGCCGCGGAACGGCCACGGAATCGTATGTGACCGGGCCTTAAGATGATAATCGACTTAGGCGAGGTCTATTGGTAGATATTGGGCTTCAAGAGGAAAAATTGTGAACAAAACATAGCGTGAAACGGTCTTTTATATTTCGCCACGAGTCAATGTCATTAAGTAGAAAAAATACATTAATAATACATGTACTTTATTTTTTCAGAACGATCTTCGTCCTAGCCTTCTTAGACAAAGACCATTACAAGACCGAAGATTTGGTATTAATCAAAAAGTGGAACAACTGGACGTGTCGATCTCAGCAGCCTGCATACGCCATAGATCAGGATGAAAAAGTGTCAACTGTATGAAATATTAGAGAGCAGAGGCCCGTTTTACTAAAGATTTGAACACTTTTGTCACAAATCTTAACGTAAGGTGTAATACAATGAAAAAATACGTTTCAACCTACGAAAAATATACACAAGAGCCTAGTAAATGGCATACGCGTAGTTGTGTAGTTGCAATAAATGGCATAGGCGAAGTTGCAATGATGTAACCGAGAAATTTCTTTAATTTTGAACTAAGTTTCTGTTACAAATCCTCCCTATTTGTTGCAATCGAACATTGTCCGGAGTGAATCAATCCGGGGGCAAGTTAAGCATAGTCATTCTTTAAAGTATCTATGTAGTAAGAATGTTACCCGACAACAGAGGCGCGTGCTTTAGAACGAGATATTTTGAGATTACTTAAGATGTTTTAGATAAAGCTTTTTTAAAACTGAGATTTCACCGAGTTGTTCCGAATGTTCCATACTTTATACAATAACGTAATCATGACGTCATTTGTATGAAGTACGGAGCATTCGGAACTCCGCGGTTTAAAAATTATGGAGCGTTCGGAACCACTCGGTCAATTTTCTTTATATCGTTTCTACAGAGTTGACCTAGGGTTCGGAAAGAAGTAGAGCTATCGTGCAATTGCGGCTCCCAGTGATCGTCTTAAAAATCTTGCTCAGAAGAACGCTTTATCCTAAAACATTTTAAGAAATTTCAAGATATCTTAAGAAATCTCGCTCTAAAGTAGGCCTACGCGCCTCAGGTTTCACTATTTTCTGTTGATGCAGTAGAGTTTTAAGTTGAAGAAGCAATAGAACGGACCAATTTTGATCCTGATCAGATTATGCTTTGGCACAGGTTGATCTTCAACCTTTTACCACACAGATACCCATCTTGGCTCCCCAAAAGATAAATGCTTTAGAAAACATGGTAATGAAGAAACTGCTTGTACATGTAACACGTATTTTTCATTTTTCACAATGTTTTCTAACCCAAAATGCAAAGGTTTTTCAACTTGAAATGTCCTGCAACAATCATACTTGTGTTGTATTTCTGTAATTGACACGTCTATCGTCAGAGGACTGAAAATGGAAACAAAACTCGTCATACAGCGTCATGTCGTCGGTGTACAATTATTGAGACATGCTGCATTTAGCCTAGAAACCAATTTCCACACATTGAAGATTTTTGTTGCCCTAAATTTATCTATTGGCTTTCCGCAGAGGTAAATGAAGAAATTGCTTGTAACAGGTATTCTTGCCATTTTCATACAATGCGTTTCTACTATACCAAAGACCAAAAATATAAAATTTCATTCAAATGAAATTGTTGTCTGTAACATCTCTGTTATTTTTTTCGTCCGGTAATTGATCAAGAAATGTAAAAATATATTTCTAAAAATTGTTATGCTGATTCTGTATTTGAGATTTTCTTAAAGGAAAGATAATATCGTTGGTGTTATTACAAAACCTCGTATCTAAAGCTTTAATGAAGCTAATGAAACTAAGTTTTGTAATAAGACCGACGATAAGTGTACGGCATTTCTGACCATTTGCCTTCATTGATTTTGCTTGAGTCATAAATACATTAATTAAGTACTTGATACGTATAGCCTATATATGACATAATACTTAATATGTCTGTTTGAGAAAAGGTTAAGTGATAAAACAAAAGAGAAAAAGAAACTATACCGTCCAGTTTCTTTGATAGCTTGTTGCTATTTGGTTGTCATACTCTCTTGAATCTTAAAGATAAACGATTAACCAAAATTAACGCCTTATGGTGTACCGTTTGGGTTCTCGTCCAACGAAAATCATTTTTCGTTCGACATATCGTCACTTTTTCACACAAACCTCGTAACTGCAGCTTAAAACAAGCTACAGTCACGAGGTTTTTGTTGAAAAGCTTCGAAATATTATTTGGTTTTTTGGTGTCTAACGAAAAACAATATTTGTTAGACTACGAACGAATAAATCTGGCATAGGTTTGACCGAAACGGTACACTGTAAACTTTTGCAAACAGCCCACGTTTTTGATACCCTGTCAAAAAGAGTTGGAAAACAACGAGAGCGAAGAATTAAATGAATGCTGATATGTTTCTACTTTTCCCTCGATGGTTTCCTTTAAGTTGTTATTATCAATACCAAATTCAATTCTAATGTCCACTATGTCATCTGTATCAGCTTTCAAAATAGATCAGTTTTGAATTTTACGGTTTGAGAAGGGGAGCATATAAGCACGAAATAAAATTTGGTACATGTTTTAGATGATCAAATGGATGTTGTTAAAACCGAGCAGTAAAGTTAATCTTTAGCACTCTGCGTTACAAAAATGATGTACATGTATTTTCTATTTTGGAAGTATTACGGTACATCTCCAGTTACGGTCGAAAAAGTCATAATTACAGCTTGAATAGCATGTGAGCCGTATCTATCTATATTTACATTATTCTTTTTCGAGTTACGAATTTCTAACTTCAGAAAGAACGTTTTATCTGCTCTTATCATGAACTATCAAGGAAAAAAAGACTATCCTACCATTTTGAGAATCAGTGGTACTTTCATACAGATCGTTATACATCCACCGTGTTTTAGTTGGGCGTGGCTGAAATACAAGTAGGCATATAGCTAAAAATATTATGACCTGGCAGAGCATATCTAGCTAACAGCAAGAGTTGCTATGCCAGTTCATTTATTGTTGGCTATAGTCGGTTACGTTCGAAAATACCACAACTACACTTAAAGACACTTCTAACGCAACACTTTCATTTTTCTTCATAATGAAATAGATAATGTAGTATATGTCATGAAATTTTCAGTAAGTATAAATCGATTACGTTTAGACATGTTTTCTGAACATTTCACCAAAATCTGTTGATCCAAACATAAAAAAATACGTTTTTTACCAAGACTCAAATATGAAAAGTCACAAAACCACAGGCGATTGCAGAATCCAATAGTATCAAAGTGGTCTCACCAAAATCATGCTCCTATCTCGAAATTCTGCTTCATAAGATCTGATAACATGCTTTCAGGTGCGAAGCAATACTAGAATTCAGGTGCACCTATTTTGTTCAAGAAATAATGGTTTGCACGTGTTAGCATTGCACGAAATCACCAAAATTATTACAAGAGATTAGTTTTTCGCATTTTTGCCCCAAGAAATTTTCAACAAATGGAACAGGCACTTAATAGGGACGAGCAAATATTCATCATTAATTATGATTTGTCATTGAGAACGGATGTCTTCGTGTCATCTTGGCCCATGGCAGACACACAGAAATGTCATAAACTCTACTGCTGTTACATGAATAACACGAATTTACCTTATCAGCTCGCAAAGCTTTATTGCGACTTTTTGTTTTCTAGTCATATTATATGAAAAGCAAATTTAATAATTTTTACTCAATATTTCTTTATGAAAATTAGATATTTAGCACATAATAAATGAATTAAATTTGTTCAAAATTTGATGAAAAATGGTGTATTAAATTTTCAAGTTATTTCCAAAAAGGTAAGTGTTGCGTCAAAAGTGTCTTTAAGTGTACATACTTTAGTATAGTTATTGTATTTCCGATCGTTACCGACGAATTATTATATCGGTCTGGGTCTAGAAGAGGGGGCTTCTTGAATCAGACTGCATATGTGAACAGATGTGCATACTAATAATAATCCATTTTCAAATCAATTAGTTCAATTCAATTAGAGGGACATTTCATAGATACTTTTCTTTTAATTTAATCTGAAAGAGCATAATTTTCATTTTCTTATGACATTTCTGAAAAAAATATTAGCCAAAGTATATTGCACCGTTTACGAGGAATATTTTTTTTTATCTTAGAATTAAGCTATTTGTGGTAAACAATAGTTCAAATGTAAATGGAATTGGTCGTTTCTGCCCCAACTTTAAAGGCGTTTCTTTGGCTTATCTGCAATTAATGAATGAATGAAAAAATAAAAAAGATAACATTTAAGCGCATTGGAATAACTAATCTTGGCATCAAGACATACTTTGAAATAGAAAAAAATACATGAAAAAAAATTGGAAAGGTAATGTGATGTCTATTTAATTTTACACAACTAAGGGTTAAGACAAAAGTAAATCAGCTTACTATAGAGAGTGGCGTATTTCTAGACTGAGAGGACATTGTAGTATAAGCCCTGTATCGTCTCCAGCGTCGGGATATTGCGATTCTCACCTGAATATATTTAGAATATTTCCAAAATTACAAAACTGTAGGCCGGTTCATATTCAAATTACTCAAATTGGGCTACAAATAATAGAAAAAATGGTACCAGAATTAATACAGAACAGAACAAGTATGCATGCCAGCATCGCGGGAGAAAGAAGGAATTGCTGATTATCAGCGCTTTCTTATTGTCTTTGTTTCCCAGACTTTCCCTGTTCAGTAAGTCAAAACCATTGTTTGAGAAAGTGCTAAGCCACTTATCATGATTTTCTTAACTATAAAAATGCAAGTAGGCCTATCTTTTCTGATGTACGAAAAATGTATTAACGATAAAAGTTGTTCCTACCTGAGAATTCATTACACAATGGCAAATTAGAATAGCAAGTCCCTGAAACAAAAATAATGTAGTAACAATAAAACAAATGCATTAATTACATTTATATAAAAAGTATAAGTTTATTCGGTCTAATTCCGTGAATTCATAATCAAAGAAAAGGACTATATTTTTGCTAGTATATTTCTACCAATGAATGTATGATAGTAAACAATAATTTTGGTTCAAATGAATACGACATCTCTTTGTTTACTTTCTTTCATTCGACTCATTTAGTATATTCGTATCTGTATAAGTTCCAGACGGAATGAAGTCATATATGTGATAATAAGGTATTGACTGTTTGTAAGGAGACTTGAGAAAATAATACTATTCAATAAAGTTGAATTTGCCCGTTTAAATCTATTTTCTAGTGCGTCCGGAATCGAATTTTCTTTGTTTAAAGTGATTATGAACAAAATGAAGCAGGTAAATAATGATAAAATACCTTAACCCTTTCCCAAACGACATACTTTTAGGGTGATCCACTTCAAAAACTGTAAAAAATGACTAAAAGGATGTTATTAGCGATAAGATTTGTGTAAAATATGGCACGGAAAATATTGTAGTCTACGGACTATAATTCGTACGAGCTCTAGAAAATGGTTTTGATGGCATTCTTTGTTAATGCTCGGCATCCATGCTAATAATATTCTTTGGGGTATGACAAAACCTCCTAGGGTGGATGCCCAGTCTGAAACTTCGAATTAAGGTCACAGCAAGGTCAAAGGTCAAATGGGTGCAATTTCATGTTTAAATAGTCATTGAGACATTTTAAACTGCTTTACATGCTTGATTATTACTTCTAATTGTGCTAAATTTGCTGAAAACTGCATCAGAGACATTACTTTATTGAAAAGATGACTTTTTGTGAATATTTTAATTATTATGGGATGGAAAAATGTACTTTCCAAAGCTAAAAACGGCATATCTCTGAATCTTTTTAACTGCATTTGCCACGATGCCTCAGTCATAAGCATTTCTTAATTTGTAACTGTGTCCTCTACATTGTGTAAGGTCCTGTGTAGACTTGTATTGTATATCTAAGGAATAATGCGAGTTCTACCGTGGTATATCTCTATTTAACCACGGTTCTGAATAATACAGCGAAATCTACCACAGGGTCCCTTGTCGGTGTAACAAAATTCCGTTCAAGTTAGAAGAAAGGTAAGTGTCCCAAATGCTATCTAGTGAGTCCAATACTCATGGCACGCTATGCTTATCCTACTTCATAACGTCTGCACTTGAAGTGGCAATATGTTCCCGTTCAGGAATTGCCGCAGAAGTTGCATCTCGTACAAAACTTTTGTTATATCGTAGAATTTAACCAAAATTAACATATCTTTGCTAAAATGGTTCAATGGCAGTGGTCAGAACAGAACGGTGAATGCAATTTTGTTGTTATCTTTTGTAGTCTTCCTATTAAAATGGTTGCTCTGAAGTGTAATGGTACTCAGTTACATTCTAGTGGTTGTAGCAGTGCTATTGTAGAGGCTGATAGGCGTATGGCTCTTAAGGTATCCAGCCTCTCATACCAAAGAGCCAGATGCGAAATTTTAAAAGTGCCAGTAATTCCTAAACTGTGTTACATTTCCATTCCGAAAACAAACATAAGCATTTTGTGCGGTTTCGTATTTTGAACTAATGCATACTTATGGAAATGTTTGACAAAAAATGTTCAACATTACCTCCCTTGCATATCAATATAGTGTAAAATAATATTTGTAAATGATTTTCTTCTGGAAGCATAATCTTGAAACAAGACCAGTCCAGATATCAAGTTGTCTGTACAAGTACATACACTCTTTTCCAAACGAGACCTGGTTTTGATGTCCCTAGTAGAAAGAGCTTGGTAAAACATTGAGACAAAAGAAGAAAATGTTGGCTATATGATACACAAACACATTCCAGTATTCATAAAGATTCGTTTTGTCGGCTTCAGAAGCTTCCAAATGGAAGCACCATAATATTTTGTTGTTTGGGAAAGAGTTAAAGGTACATATAACTATTACGACAATACAATCAATGAAAAATGATGACACAAATCTTTCTATGTAGCCCTGGTACCACAGGCGCCTCAAGATAAGACTCAACAATTTCATATAAATACACCGAATGGTCGAATAATGTCATGGAATTAGTCGTAGAGTGTCGTCTGTCCGTCTGTCTACTCATCCATCTGTATATTCTTTTGTCCGTTAGCAATTTCTTGGGTGCTCAACTCCTCTTACAGTTTCTTTTGGAAGATAATCAAACTGGGATATGTATTCATCTTAGAGGCGTTTTATCTTTAGAACACTCAAAGTACTCAGATGTCTTTCAGTTGTTTCAATCTGAGCAAATCGATTTCACTGTGACCAGCCTTAAATGGAAACTTTAGATACCATGAACACACATTTTGGGGTAAACAGCAACTCTTCATCAATTTTGGAAAGGTGCACACTGACGGTGTCATGAATGATAAGGGGGATCCTTTTTAAGAAGAACATCCTGATTTGTTTACTCTTTACCTGAAGATAATATTAGTCACTACTTGACTTTTTTTGAGTAATGTAAACCAGAATTAACTCCCTGTGGTCAAAAGCAATTTAGGATTTTAAAGTCGAACTTGTTTATAGCTTGCAAATCATGAGAAAGCTATTTCTTCGCAATTCTCCGGTTGTACTTGGTTGGAACTAAATACTTCACAGCAGTACTAAGTACCCGCTTGCCTCAGTTCTAGGAACCAAAATTGCAGCTGCATATACAAAACAAAACGTCTACTTAGTATGCTATTATAGTTGATGGATCATCTGTGATAAACACATAGTCGCTTTGTATCTCCAAATGCTTTAGAAACATGCAGCCGAATGTGCCAAACCTTCATGGGATTTTACATGCTTACTGATTTGGTATGTCGATATACACAGATACACCAGCCTAAATGCTGAAACAAAGGTCAAAGCATGGTCAAGACATCAAATACAGAGTGACTGACAATTGCATTCCATCTTAAGTATGGCATATATTTTGTTTAGACAATGACAACAAGACTGATTTCAACACCTTTCAGACTGAAGATTGTTCAGGTGTGTCAGCAAAATATTGTCATTGTAAAAGGGAAAGAAAGGGTTATATGTAGCCAGTCTTGGGGAATTGTGCCTTGAAATCATGAGCAAATACATGTTTGATGATCAAAGTCAACAGCACAGACGTCCTTATGATAATAACCAATGCATTTCAAAGAGTTAAATGATATTGGTATTGAGAAGCTTTCGTTTAAGGTTATAAACCTATGCTAAACGCCCCTACATACGATGCACTAGGTTTTTTTGGGGGAAGAAAGAGATAGTCTTTCATGCTTTCACTGGCTGTGATATTGTTTCAGCTTTACGGTTATAGGACAAGGGACCTAGTTCTTCTCTTTTTATCATGTCTGCCAGCAAAGCTATATGATGCGTAATCCCCAACTAGCGCAGCTTTGGAAAGGTTTACTTTTTACTAAGCAGAATACACCTGCGGTCAAATAACTTTCCCCAAAATGGAAGTAATGAGCCTTCCTAAATAGGAATGTAAGCAATGAAGAGTCACATAGCATATTGTCTGGATTTGAATTAACTCCCATCAATTGTTGTGGGTACAAGAAGTAATGCAAAGATTGGTGCTATAGGTTTAGCCTACACTGCACTGGATCATGCAGATGTAAATGCTGACGCTCCAAGAAATCAGAGTGGTGAGCTATGCACGCTACCATTTAAAGAAACCAATGTTAGGTAATTTATGCATCAGGCTTACATCACATTATTTCTGACCAAAATGAAATGAAACATAGAACTGGTATTAAGTATAACACCTCCCATTGAGAAATATTTCACCATAACCATTACTAGAAATTAAAAGCGTCTTAGTTTTAAAAATTGCGTTTTGTCAGCTCGAATTTTATTACTGCCTCCGGGTTGATGAATTTTCTATTTTTTACCAAAAAGTATTGTTCAAAATATAAGAAATACATGCAATGATTTTATGCACTGAACATTTCAAAATTATGTTATCTTGTGTTTAAAAACATACATTTGTTATAAAAAGCGGCCAATCATATCAAGATTTATAGTAAAAACGGTATTTTCCACCCGTCAATGGCTGCCATCTTGGAAAATAGTGGCCACCTTGTAATTTTTAGGCACAAAACATGATAAAATTCTGTTTTTTCATATTTGGAAACATTCATTTTGTTGTGAAAAGGACAAAAATCGGCCAATTATATTAGCTTTTATGGCAAAAGCGGTATCTTTCATACGTCAATGGCGGCCATCTTGAAAAATGGCGGCCATCTATACTTTTTGAATGGCTAATTGGTTTTTATTTAGCTACATGGTTTTATAGAAGCATGTTCCAAGTTTGATGCTTGCATCATTAAGTGCATGATATTTGCATTTATCTGCTCTGAGCTATTTGCCAGTTTCGCACGTTTGAACGTAATTTATCTGTGACCTCATTCTGACCTGGAATCCGAAAGAGACACTAAGCATGCTTCCGAACATTGTTTGAAGTAATCTAGAACATTTCTAGCATTGCTACCTTTGGTTACAAGAACGTCTTGGATTATTTGTGTGTAATAAAAGAACTAACACTTTAATTCAAGTTCAATAAGAATTTCATTAAGTATCGTGCTTTTTTTTTTTGTTATTGGCCTGAGCGTTTTTAGCATAAATATGGTAAAATAATGTTTGAAAATGACAATATAGGCCCTGGGTGAGCCTCAGTCCATTCCTGATTCAATTTATTTGATTTCGTTTAAATTGCTTTCATTTTGTGTGGACGCAAATAATTCTGCTTTATTTATAAGCCATTTTTTCTTGATTTTGCACTCATTGACCTTTGACCTCACTGTGACCTTAAATCGAAAAATCACGCTGGGCATCCACCCCTATCTTGTTTGTAATAGTCTAAGGAACAATTCTAGCATGGATGCCGAGCATTAACAAAGAATGCCATCAGGAGTCATCGTAGGATTTATAGTCCGTAGACTATTGAGGCAAAAGGAGAAACTGCTGTTTATCAGCAGTTTCTTCTTTTGTCTCAATGTTTTCCCAAGCCATTTCTGTTAGGGACGTCAAAACCAGGTCTTGTTTGGGAAAGGGTTTAGCTCCGATTTGCCAAGTTTGGTGACAAACGACCTAGTTAGACCATTGCATAGATGAAATATGAAAACAAAGAACGAGCATCACTATAGGGAGAATGCTCTTTGTTTAACGTTAGAGGACATTGAGTACACTTCGTAAAAGTGGTCGCTCGACAAATTCAGTCGCTAAAACAAAACTTGCCTGTAAGCTGTTTATTATTGCGAACAAATACTGGATCCATTCTAGTCTTTCGTTCACATAAAACACACCGATGACCCACGTCCCGCCCGTCAAAGGTAACAGAACGCACAAACATCGAACCCCTGTCCTGGAATAAGACGAAATAGACCTTGAGCCACCAATAACCCCTGCTTCCCCCCCCCCCCCCCGGAAGAATTTTGAAAGGTATCATTTTCTGAAAGCTTATAACAAATGCTACAAGATGAGCGTTGTTTGCACTCTGGCCGTTGGGGCTTTTGGCTGTAACTCTTATCTAAATCCCTTAACCCTTTTAAATTTTTTATTCAAAAATACAAACAATTATTTGGTCATATCTTCATTGAATTTTGACCTACATATGTAAAAATGGTATCAAATGAAAGCTTATGACTTGCTCTTTCATTTGTAGTTATTTTATGCACATTTTAGCTCATTTGCACATTGGTGAATATTAAAATGATTTTCCTGAAAATTGTCAATTTTTGATTAAAATTTGGTTAATAATTTCCAAAACAACGCGTTTCTGTCCATGGCGAATTTTGTAAACATGGGTTTAAGAAAGTATTTATCAAATTTTCGGCAAAAAATGGAAATTTTAAGGGATTAGCAATCTGCATGGCAATACAAAGTGTTTATTTTGTATTTAAATATTTGAAGTTAAACCGTAGAAGTAACGTTACATGTATTCTATGAAAAATTGTTTCAATCGAAAAAACTGCGACACATTGATATATCAAAGAGCAAAGGGAAATGATTTGCAAATCTAAAAAAATAAATGATAATAATAATAATAATAATAATGATAACAATAACAATAATAATAATAATAATAATAATAATAATAATAATAATAATAATAATAATAATAATAATAATAATAATAATAATAATAATAATAATAATAATAATAATAATAATAATAATAATAATAATTAATTATGATGAAAATAAATAAATACTCACTTCACCTTTTCTGCTAAAGCCTTTTCCTTCAGAGTCTTGGCTGAGAACATCGTTTTCATGACAATTGTTAGTATGACGAAGTTAATCTAAAAATAAAAGTATAGATAGGCTACATCAATATACTAGTAGCAATTCTCATAAATATGTGACCCGTCACGATAAAAGGGACCTTATTCGTACTCCAAAAATCCAAATTTTGACAGACTTGTCAGACCCAGTAAATGTCAATGGGATCCCGTATGTGAAAAATGAACATATAATAAGATAGGGAAAACACTCCAGATTTAGAAAATTACGTACAAGTGAAAAGTGTCGGCCCTAGTCTGGCTGCGCGGACTGCGCAGACTGGCTAGAGTCGATATTTTTCACACTTCCTATAAGGTCCCTTTTAGCGTAATGGGTCACATATGTGATTGCGATAGTTTCACTTTTAGAGGAATATTTTCAGAACAAAAGAACCAGTACATGTTTTGAATATGAATGAAGGGGGAAAACCACCATAATAGGGAACGATTTTATCCGTTTTACCGTGACGCAATTTCGGACAAACAGTAGTATTTAGCAGGTGTTGTTTTAAAATCACGTACCTACGGCTTGATTAACATCACCGACGGTATTTCAATACATAACGTTAAACCCAGTCTAGTTTTAGCACAAAATCAATTGCTATTTACTCACCAATATTACAATCAAAGCTGGTCCTACGAAAGCCCATATTAGACCGTCAGATACAGACAACCAGCAACTACAATGAAAATAATCGAGAAATCAACATAAAAGAACATGTAATCGGTGTAATTGCAAAACATTGTATCTACAGCTTGAATGAAGCTGAAGATACGAGATATTGCAACAACACCGACGATATGATAAATGAACTACCATTAGAGAAGATCTAGAGTAAAGAAGTCAAAGGGTGTTTAAGAATTTCTTGATATTAGAAAAAGGTCAACTGAGAATAACAAACATCGAGAAAACCGACATGAAATCTGAGTAGCACGTTATATTGAATTCTTTGTTTTTGTTCGTATTGCCCTCTTTGCACACAATTCTGCCAATATTGCACACAGTTCTACCAATATTACTAATATTGTGACTTTATGAATTATCTGTTTCTTACAATGTTTCTGATCCATATCCCTCAGTCTTAGTAATTCCAACTGCCACTCCAACTATTATCACAGGAAGACCTAAAATAATAAAGAACTTGCAATACTATATGACAGAAATTCTCTTTCTCGTCAAATAAATCGTTTTCTGTCTTGCTTTCTTGCTATTTAAACTATTTAGTACTTTCTGAAAATTCGACGGTAATTTTCTCTACGAACCAATGTAATCTGCTTTTTTAGGTCGTAAAATTATTTATACATTAGAACCAACAAATTAGATCCTAAGTTATCCTATTTACATGAAGTAATTTATTTACATGTACCCTATTATATGCCTACCCACGTAACATAAAGGTAGATATAGCAGACCGTTAAAGTTTGAAGTTAATTTACAATAAATTGCTTACAATAAATGACATGGCAGAACATCTCTAGCTATTAGAGATGTTCTGTCAGGTCATTTATCGTGAGCTTCATAGAAATCTCAATTTAATGTTTATTTACAACAATTGCTTACCCCATGAAAGTGTCAGTAGCCATCTTCTCCTAGATTTCATTACAAACACATATACGACAGTTATAAGTATCTCAATGCCTTCTGCTAACATCAAACAAAACACCACCAGGTAGATGTAATGTAGGGCAACAGCGATTATTGTGCATACAATCTACAAGAATAAATTCAAAATGAGACCAAACCAAACTTTTTTTGTAACACGTTCTACGACGTGCCGGTATGTTTTAACCCCTTTCACAATAGCAAGAAATTGGACTGAAAGGAGCTGCAATTTTCTAGGCAAACTTTTTTTCTTTTCCTAGTATATGTCCATATTTCAAACGCCATAATTATCTGGTTGACACCTGCTGTGGCTGGTCCGTTTATCAAAATTTGGTTTTACGAACTTCCAAAAAAGACACATTTAGCCTGACGGGTCACATACGCATTAAATTTATTCAATGTACAGCAAATCTTAATAATTATTAAACACATATATTTAGCACACAGATTAACACTTTGTGAAGTAGTTTTAACTTTCCTTACATATAATTATTAGTAAAAATCTATCTTCTGAAGTAGCCTAATCATAGAATAAGACACACCACTTTCTTTTCTCGTATCACTTTTTTCTGGCTTGGAATATCCACTTCCTTTGAAGCAACAAATAATTCTAAATGCTAAAATGACAGGCCATTCTCATGGTACCCACAGTTACAACCAGCAAACTATAATTGCAAAGTGCTTAAAAGAGAAAATATAAAAATAGGCCTTTCCAACTAATGATTAAATCTTATTTTCATGTTTTTAGATATGATGGCCCTTTAGACTACAAACCCGCAGTTTCTTGTTGGAGTTTATACCTCCCAACCTTTTCATCTTTTAATGTAATTTAGAAATTTCTGCTAATAATATACCGTGAGTTCCGTCCGATCTACACCTGCTAAAAACAGCACGTACGACAGAATAAGCGCCATTGATAAAGCGCCTCAGACGATGTACTAAAGCATGGTATAGTTGAATCAGAATTATCTACATTAATATGTTATCATACTTGTATAGGTATCATATAATATACAGGCCAGGAGGAACAGGGGGAAGGGGGGGCTAGGGGGGGGGGGATAAGCCCCCTAATGTTGGCCAAAAGTGACGAATTTTCTTAATTTCACTCTGAACATTTTTGGGAAAATCCAAATTAGCCCCCCCTCCCAATATTCAGGACAAGGGATTTAGCGCCCCCATATAAAATTGCTTCCTACGGGCCTGATATAGGCCCACTCTATGCTATAGCAATTTGCAAATATTTTGCTTGCGAATATTTCACCGCGGAATGAAAGTTATCATAGAATTTCAATGCTTTTCATTTGTATCATTATGTCCCCTTTCGAAGAAAATGGGGGTATATTGTTTTGCAAGTGTAGGTCGGTCGGTCGGTTGGTCGGTCGGTCGGTCGGTCCGTAGACCAAATCTTGTCCGGAGCATATTCGAAATGTATTAAAGGTGCTATCATGAAACTTTATAGGAGGATAGATCTCATTGTGGAAAGGTGCAGTGCACACCGTTACTCTGCCGATCATATTTTGGAGTTATTGCCCTTTTTTAATTTTCAAACTTAATTCTTGTCCAGAGCCTAAGAAATCTTTAACCTGGCCTACATCTTAGGCCCTATTACATATACACCCTTGATATGTCAAATATGGACACTTCTTACCAAGGCCGTTCACATTTGACCATGACCTTTGACCTTGTGACCTTGACCTGGGGAGTTTGACCTACTTTCAAAAAACTTGAACCTGGTGTCTATCTCATGTCCTTTAACAAATACAGCCTCGATATTTCACACATGGATACCTCCTACTTAGACCTTTCACATTTGACTATGACCTTGTACCTGGTGACCTTGACCTTGGAGTTTGACCTACTTTTAAAAACTTTAATCTGGCCTCTACCTCGTGTCTCTGCGCATACAACCTAGATATCTCACACATGGACACCTCCTACCAACACCGTTCACATTTGACCATGACCATGTGACATTGACCTTGGAGTTTGACCTACTATAAAATAGCTTAAACCGGCCTATATCTCATGTCCTATTACACATACAGTCTTGATAATTCACACAAGGACACCTCATACCAAGACGTTTCACATTTGACCATGACCTTGACCTTGGTGTTTGACCTACTTTTAAAAGTTTTTAATCTGGCCTATATTACATTTGTTTTTACACATACAACCTTGATATTTCACACATGGACACTTCAAATAAAAACCTTTCATGTTTGACCATAAATTTGGATCCTGTGGCGTTGACCTTGAATTTGACCTACTTTTAAACAATTTGAACCTGGCCTATATCTCATGTCGTATTACACATACAGCCTCGATACTTTCCACATGGAAACCTCGTACCAAGACCTTTCACATTTGACCATGACCTGGGACAATGTGACCTTGACCTTGGAGTTTGACCTACTTTAACTTTAACCTGGCCTAAATCTCATGTCCTATTACATCTACAGCCTTGATATTTCGCACATGCACACCTCCTACCAAGACCTTTCATATTTGACCATGCCCTTGGACCTTATGGCGTTGACCTTGGAGTTTGACATACATCAAAGGTAGGCCCTTGAGGAGGCATATATGTTTTACAAACATCTCTTGTTTTAGACAATTTTACGGAATAACTTAGGTGATATATATAAGAATATGAACGAATTTTAATGGATGATGCTTCAACATATCGTAGGTTATAGTCTAGTCAAACGTATTCACATACATATGACATTATATAAATATCACATGCCTCTCAGGGCAATAGTACATATTGTCTACCCGAGACCGGTAATATTGACCGAGGCTTCAGCCGAGGTCAATATTACTGGTTCGAGGGTAGACGATATGTACTATTGCCCTGAGAGGCATGCGATATTCATTTTATTATACCGAAAAAGAAACAACATAAAAAATTTAATCTACAATTTATCTAACTTTATAAGTCCTTCACCGTTAATCAAAAATGTTAAAATCAACTGAATGCCTTATCCATTCGTAATTGTGACATGCACGCAAAGGCAGGCCTGTCATCACTTTTGTCTGGTTAATTCCATGATCTCTAGATCTAGATGAGAAAGAGATCAGGCTAAGCAGAGGTAAACTGATTTTGCATTTGGGAAAAAAACCATAAAGTAAGACAGAATAAAAAATCTAGTTTCAGTAAATTAGCTTAGAATGAAGTGTCGATTCTGATCAGCATGTGCAGTTCGCACAGACTGACTAGGATCCATACTTCTTAACGTTTTCCAGATGGTCCCTTTTTGCGTAACACGCCACATCATTTAAGCGTATTTACGCTAAACTAGCTATGATTCAGCAAATATTGTGCTTTGAAACAATGTGACGTCACGGTGACGTCATAAAAACCCAGAATTTCTATTTATAGTACGTTCAGCGGGTAATATGAAAAAATATTAACCGGTTAATATTATCTGAGCGGGTAATATGAAAAAATATTAGGTTTGTAATTATTGAATGATAAGGTCACGTGAGGTATAATAAATATAATTATCACACAAATGTCATAAATATGTGTGAAAGAATGACAATTTAGAAAGGTAAACTAACAGATGAATAAATATACTTTACCTCCACAGCAGTATATGCACAACCAAAGTAATGGCCAGACAAACCACAGAGATACTGCAGCCAATTATAGAGATATAATCCAGTGCTTTTGTATCGACATTGGCCTGTAATTTCGACAAAATATATTGTGGGTTTTCAACAAGAACCTCGAAACTTCAGCTTAAAACAAGCTGCTGTTACAAGATTTTTGTCGAAAAGCATCGATTTACAGGAAGGGTATGGAACAAATAAAAATATACATACTATGATCATATAGTCGGTGTTATTGCAAAACCGTGTAACTCAAGCTTTAATCAAGCTGTTGATATGAGGTGTTTGTTGAAAAGCGGCCCCTTTGTGTATATGTAGTACCTGTTTTTAGTTTTCGCCCGATTTTAAAACTTGACATGCCTAGTTTCGAATCTGGGCACGGAACTTTGCTCAAAATCGAAACTAGGCACCCAGTTTCGAAATCATAATTCAGACTGTCAAGCATCAAAATTATATGCTGAGTTTATGATTTTCGAGAATCAATAAGCAACAGAAATAAAGAGAAGGTAATAAAAACTTCAGAGTAAATACTAATACGGATTGTTTAAAAATAGACAACGCACAAGAAGTAATAACAAAACAAAATAACTAAGGCAAACTAACTTGAAATGAAATCTAAGGTATATAATAATTAAATAGGTAATGAATGATAAACGACACTTAACTGTATTGTACGGGTTCATTAAGATTGCAAAGTTGGTAAGATGATTACAGTTGCAAACGGTGAAGCTGTCATTTGATTTCTGTTCATTTTCCTGGCAGCCCGATGTGTCCCAAGAATTTCTGAAAACGATAACGTTGCTTTTCAACAAAAACATCGTATCTGCAGCTTAAAACAAGCTGTGGTTACGAGGGTATTGTTAAAAATGAAGATATTACTCATTTTAGGAATACACATGATGAGCGAATTTTGTGCGTTTAGACCACCGATCGTCATGTCATTCTATCGATTCTATTTGTGCAAAAATAGTTCTGTATATCGTATGCAAAAACACACGAGCATGTAAAATTGCACTAGCAGTTTTGTAAATGCTTAAACAATTTCGAGATTGCTCAAATTAACCAAACTAGTGAAATATTATGACATTTGAGACGAACATAGATCGAGAATCAGTAGCGCATTCTCATTTTTATGCTCCCCGAAAAAATTTCGGGGGAGCATATAGTCGCCATGCTGTCCGTCCGTCTGTCCGTCCGTCCGGCTGTCCGTCCGTGTGTCCGTCCGTCCGTCCGTCCGTCCGTCCACAGCCAGATCTCAGCAACCCTTGGACCAAATTCAATGAAACTTCACATGTGAACTCCCTGGGATAATACCTAGGGACCTTTTTCTCCGTTTCTTAATTTGAGGCTGCGTCATGGAAAAAGGGGCCTTAGTGTAAAAATTAGTTTTTCTCTAATTTCTCTTCATCTAATAGGCAGAATGTAATGAAATTTTGTACATATGTAACAAATAGGATGTTCTAGACCATATTTTATAAATAATGTGTGTACAAAAAGGCTGTCATGGGAAAAGGGGGCTTAATGTATGATAGTTTTTATTTTGTGACAAACACTTATTCGGGGAGCATAATCCGTCTGTGACGGCTCTTGTTGAGACTAAGACGAGGTGGTCCGAATGATCCATACTTAATACAAATAAGGTCACGATGACGTCATTTGTATAAAGTATGGATCATTCGGAACTCAACGGTCAATAAATTATTGTACATTCGGCACAACTCGCACAATTTTCTTTTCACTGTTTCTACATAATTGGCCGAGGGGTTCCGAAAGAAGTATAGAGTAATGGCGACTCCCATTAAGCTGCTTAAAATTCTTTCTATAAAGAACGCTTTATATTAAAAGATAAAAAATCCTAAGATATCTAAAAAACCTCTCTCTGAAGAACAACATGTTGTTCACGCGCTTCATAGTCTTGACAGTTCACAGTTTTGACCCTCGGTGGTCTCAAATGTGGTATCTCGTTTCTGTATTGTTTTTTTCTCAGATCGATATTGATATCGGTGATTCTGAAGTTATTACGTACCTAGAATAATTCCAGAAAGAACATTTCCTGTTATATACACCAGCCTGAAAAGGATAATTTAACGAGTTCAATTGAAGATTACCATAGATACTTCTCTTATATCAAAGTATTCACAATATCCACGTCCAGAGAATAGACGTGTAGTCGATCTATCATTAAGAGCAATATACTCGACAAGGAGAGTATCGTAAGCATTGACTTGACATACCCAAAATGAATAGTTCTCCAAATGTTATTAACTATAAAAATATTACACCTAATGCGTTCACAGCGTCAATATTTTTTCTTTACTTTTAATAGTTTGACAAAAGGCAAATCTAGAGAAATTATCCATGGCCACTAGAATGATATATTAACTGCCTAAAGTTTGTCATATCAATCAGGTCAATGTCCCACTGACTGTCTATTCCTTCGACGACAACACCGGACCGTTTGTATTTCGACGGGCGCCTCTCGTGAGAGAGTAGGATTATTAGTCTTCAAGCCATTTCCGTATCCTGTGCATCCAAACCTTAAAAACATCGGGTTTTACATACCGGTATATAGTTTTTTCAGTCCAACGTAATTGGATGGAGATTCGGGGTTGACGTAGATAAGATAAAGATAAAATGTTCATTCTGACATTTTTTTATTTACAAAAAGGATATAAAGTGAAATTATTACGAACATAGAGCACATGATGCTTGAGAAAAGTACAAAGTACATTAATTTTTGTAAAAAAGTGTCTCGTGTTTAGCATAATTGGCAGGGTTACATTCAGTACACTGCATTATTCCCATTTGATTGTTATGGTCTCCTTGAAAATAACACGGCACCACTCGTCATGCTTGGGTAAGCCTCCATATATCTCGGATATCTCTTCCTTCAAACGCTTGTATTCGGAGGGTCTCAAACAGTCCCATTTTGGTAGGGACCACGTTTTTCCGGGGTTTCCAATATTTTCTAATGTCCACAGATGTATACACCGTTTTTGGCAACGTTGCAAAAGATGTTACCACCAAGATGACTCGCCCACAGTAGAATCTGTACCAAAGTTTTGTCCACGAACTAGATATAGTCTATCAAATTCTTCTAGCGCATTAGTGTAAGACTTATTCTTTTCTTGGCGGTTTTTATCGTCGATTCGTTCCCTCAGGTCAACCAAGATCTCTCTATTTCATTCACAAATTTGAACGTATTAATCAATGCGTTTTTTATCGAAAGATCGTCATGTCATTCTATCAATTCTATTTGTGAACTGACACGTGGTGATGACGTCACTTCCAGTTTTACCCCATTTGTAAGGAGGACGGTGAGCCATTTCCGTCGGGGGCGCTGATGACTTCACTTCCGGTTTCGACCATATACTGGTGGGATTGTAGTTATTTGTATGTCGTCATGATACTAAAAGGATTTATACATAGGCCATCTTCGCTAGCCAAGGTTGAACCCACCTACGTTTGTATTCACTCTTGGCGGATTTAGTCCGATTTTCTTGAAATCGTGAAGTGCCGCCTAGTGGTTGTTTTGCTGGTTGTTTACGTCCATTATTGATGGCGTCATTAACGCGCGTTGTCTTTCGCGTCATACGTCATGCGGATTATGTAAAATTAGCTGCTTTTTTGGTCGAATTGACGAAAGTATAATAATTCGTCGATTAAAGTTAGGGAATTCCTGTCTATTGCAGTGAAATTCTTAGGAAAAATCGCCTATCGTAGCGTTTTTGAGTTGCAAATGCAATGCTTTTTCCCGCCAGTTGTCATGATTTGGTTACTCATAACAAATGTATCAGTCGACAATCTGATTGGTTCCAGCGAGACCTCGCTGGGAACCAATGAAAACGCTTTCCAGGAGACCAAGAAAATCGGACTAAATACGCCAAGGGTGAATACAGAAACGACGTTACGTCGTAGATGTCACCATTGGCCTGCGAAGATGTACATTGGCTTGGTGCCACTCAATTACACATGCCATGATTTGAGGCATGCCTCTGGGATGATACTTATTTAGTACGAATGAAATTATATAATATATTTATATATCAACATATCTGCAAAAACAGTTTTGTATAACGTATACAAAAACGCACGAGCAAATGTGAAATTGCATTAGCAATTTTGTAAATGCTTAAACAATTGCGAGATTGCTCAAATCAACCAAAAATGCTGACAAGATAAACACTTACTATCGAATGGTGGAAATGAAGAGTGATATCAAATGTAGTTTCGTCTATTGGTATACCTATCAATTGCATATCTATGACGGACGTAGCTATTTCAAATGACTCGTTATGTACTGTCCTGCAATGATAGAAAAAAAAACACCCGAAACTAAATGAACCGGAATTTGAAAAAAAAAAAAAAAAAAAAAAAACAAAAACAAAATCTTTAAGTATTTTAAGACAGTCGTTTTTCACGATCAGCCTCTACCTAAAAGTAGTTTGCCCGGGACCCTTACTGATGCCCCACAGTTACTAATATGCTATTGGAGAACAACATGGTTCTTGATCATACTTCATGTGGGAACCAGCTTAGACGTAGTAAAATGAACCAAAATTGGCCGTGTGTAATGATGACGTAATATATCTATATATCTGCATATGCTGATCTCATTTATGACGTGTAACACAACCGATGTAAACAGCATAGAATAGAGTGGATTTCGTTGACAGGGAATGATAGAGATCAGTGGGTAGTCAACTTATTTCAAGGAAATGATAGGTCTGTGTTCTGATGCGAGACCATTGTTATATTTTGGATTTAACACCTTACCAAACACAACATTTGACGATTTCTCGTGTAAACATAATGGAAACTTCACTTGCACAAACACTTTTCAAATATGCTTATGATTGAAGCAAGTGATTTTGGAATACTTTGTGTCTGACAACCAAATGGATTATCGATGGTATTTGTTCTTAGTTGAAACATCTTTCTGGTCTCAGTCAACACTGACAACACACGGGGAAAACCCTGATATATTCGTCCATTTTAGCTCATTTCCAAGTACACTTTAAGTTTACATAATTGCTGTGTCAGTACTTGCAGATCGAAATTAATGCATTGAAAGACAAATCGTCAAATTGTGCCCCCGGTAGAAAACGAATCGTCCCATAATTGACTTTGATCTCGAGTAAATGGTGTTCCCTCACCTGTTCCCGACATTTCTTACATTTTGAGTCAATGTCAACACGATATAAATGCATTTATAAATCCAAATAAATGCAGCACAGATATCGATCGACGAATTGTGTCAGTCATTCCTTTCACTCTCGCCAAGGTAGTTTGCTAAGACACGCCTACTATTATACAAAGTATTCGCCCGCCATTTATAAAATCGTAATGTCCCTGCCCATAAAATAACAATTTTTCGTTGAAAAATTCATTGTTTTCAATAAATTGTGTTTGAATTTTACTTGTATGTTTGTAAATTATGAGTAGGTATATAATACATGGAACATTGCATACTCATACTTTCTTCGGTCTCGTGAGATATCGATTTTTTCACACACAACTCGAATCAAATACAACTTTTTAAAAAAGCATGAGTATGTGATATTCCGTATGTATAGTGCCGAATAGTGCCGAATTGTCACAGTGTACAGTGCCGATACTTCGTCACAGTGTAAGGAAACTAAAACCCAGCTTATGTTATCAACATTTTCTTGTGATCCCCTACAATCGTGCAAATCGTATGCTCTATGCCACATTGCTGTTGTCTTCTGCATATTCTTCCAATTTAGATAAGTCTAAAATTCAATGGAAAAGTATGTCTTACCCCTTACCATAAATAGTTGGAGGTAGCAATTTAGACAAATTGTTGTAGTAAATTCCCGAGTAGCTTCCATTGCCTGGAACATAACATGTGGTTTTGTGAAAAAGTACGGGAGAAGGTAGAGTGTTTGATTGGTACGTGCATGGACATCAAATTTCCGCAATGCATTGTGTATTTCAACATTTTTTTTACAAAAATCCTTAATTCAAGAAGCGCTTTTTTCATGAAATCTTTTTATATAGTAATATTATTATTCATATTAAGGAGAAGCCAATTCAATGCAATCACATTTGAAGTGGAAGTTGGAGAACGTTATATACTCGTAAGTAATGTTGATCTATGAGTTACAATAAGAATAACAGCAGCTGGGTATAAACAAAACGAAACAAAGAAGAATCAGTCGTTAGTTATCCAAATAAATACCTTTTAAAAGAGTCGCAGATATTTCTGCGGACGAATTTGTAGAAAGGTCTTGGACGTTTGGAAAACGTATATCATTTTCCTCATTTATGGTCTCCACAGTCACAACTGAAATGCGAAATGACTTTTCTCCAGTTTCATCATCACAACAGTTTTAATCATTTCCCAAAAAGGTGAAATCTTGGACTATTTCAATTAGAAATTTGTTGTTGATGCCAAAAGTGCAATGTCATGAGTGAGACGTCACACACGGTGTACCTGCAACAGCCTTTCTTTTTTGTATTTTTGTAATAGCAGAAAATAGAAAATAGATCCATTTAAGCGTCTTTATGGGTTTCGGATCTGGTATTATGTATTATATATCTAATTAATGTAATGATACTTTAAGCATTTCTGATAAGATATACTTACCAAGATTGGGACTTTTAATGGTTTTACTCCCATTGAAGTTATCTAAACTGTTAGCAATAGCTTTAGTGAATGCTCCTACAACTTCAAGCACTTTACCTGCACCAGCGACTGATGAATTTGTCTGAAATAGTTTGAACTTTGTCTGGATTTTTCTGAAATAGTCGAACTTTACTAGCTCGAACACTTTGGGAATCAACACATTTGTTTGAACTATTTGTATAAGTGTTCATTTTTTAACTTTCCCTTTTTTAAAGGTGCTGAAGCTTGCAAAATTGGGGCTACATCCACAAAAAATTGTGTGTGTATTATTACTCAAAATATTTAAGACTAATGGAGGAGATGCTGGTTGTCATTCTGTCATAGCTTTTTTCGCTTCTTGCAGTGACCTTTCGAGAAGAGGAAAAATCTTGATCAGAAATCACTTGTAAGACAAAGTAAACTGAATTACTGCTAGTATTAATGTCCATTAGGACCATTTCGCCAGCTCCGACCTATTTTTCCATCTGTTTCATTGACATATACATGCATTAACATATTATCTTAATTTACCTGGCCAGCCTTTTCCTGATCCAATGATTTATATGAATCGGCATTCTTGACATCTAAAAGACTGCTTGTTGTACCGATGAAATCCTGAAAGATAATTCGCTGGTTTTCAAAGTACACATTTAGCGACGTCTTTTGACTGATCACCTAACAGAAAAGGCTTTGGAAAAAAATCTCCTTTTGCCTCAATATTTTTCTATGCTATGTTTTACACATTTTCCTGTTTTGACATCACTAATTTTTCAACATTTTTATACGCCCAAAGGGTCGTATTATGTTATGGCCCCGCTCGTCCGTCTGTCTGTCCATTAGCAATAATTACTTGTGTGCGCAACTCCTCCTACAGTTTTGATCGGAATTTTATCAAACTTGCCACTATGAATTTCCATGGTGTCTAGTTGTACACACCGCTTAAGGAATTTAGATAACTAGATTCGTTCTAGAATTATATGCCCTTTAATTAAAAAATGCCAAGTTTCTTGTGTGCGCAACTCCTCCTACAGTTTTGATCAGACTTTGATCAAACTTGGCACAATGAATCTCCATGGTGTCAAGTTGTGCACACTGCTTACGAAATCTAGATAACTGTTTGCGTTCTTGAATTATCTGCCCTTGAATTTAAGGAAAAATACCAATTTCTTCAAAAATGCCCATTTTCTCCTGTGTGCAACTCCTACTGTTTCAACTAGAATTTAATCAAACTAGCCACAATGAATCTCTATGGTGTCTTGTTGTGAAAACAAAATTTTGATATTTTTTAATGTTTGAATTATCTGCCCTTGAATTGAAAAAAATGGCCAATTTTACTGACAATCCCTTCTCGGGCGTATATGCGCTCTTGTTCTAATTAATATATTAATAATATTTCTTTTATTTTTTTTACTTATCAAATGAGATTGAAAGTGGGTTAGTCGGATGTCAGTTCTATGTCTGTTCTATCACATTTCAACAAATATTGCTGCTGTCCAATATTTTAGCGTGATGGTATTTTCTACCAGCCCCATTCGGCAAATGTTTCGTATTTATTCATTCGCACCTCCGTCCGTAAAAAGACAATTGGATGGAAAATATGATCCTTACATCTTTGAGTAATGATATCAATTTGTTTGATTTAAACGTACCAGCAGAATTAGATGAAATCAAAATAACCTTCCATTCGTATTTGCTGAGTTATATGAATGCCTAGTCACATACAATTCTACGTCCACATCACGTCGACATCGCATCCAGAATTGTGTTGCACGACTTTCCATTTGTGCACGTATTAAAGCCGTGATGTATGTGACCATGTGTTTACCTTCTCTTTTATTTGGAACGGTCTATGTGTTTTTGAGTAGAAATGTTAATTGTACAAACCTCCGATTGTTTCTCTGAAACAGGAATATCTTGACTAATGCTTGCAACCTTCTCTAATATTGACGTAACTTTCTCTATCTCTCCGTCATACAGGGGCGTATCTTGAGAGTCATCTGAAGCTTGTGTTGAATTAGACAACGTATCTAGAACATCACTGACTGCAGCAATTTTCACTTCATCCGTAACATTTGTACTTTCTATCGCACTTATCTGAAATACACACATAAATCACGTAAGACATTTCTTAAGAGTTGACGTTATCATTCAAAATCTACTTTCTAAAGTAAAATTCGCTCCTTTTATTGTGCGGGTCTTTTAAAATTCTCATAAGAATAATTCTTAAAAATCTCATAGTAATAATTAGCTAAGAAACGGCTGCAAACACTGCATTATTATAAAAATACAAACATCAACATGTATTTGTTTAAGATAATCTAGATGAGTATATATCTTATTACATTTCCGCTATATAATTATGATGGAAACGAATAAGAGTGAAGTTTGAAAACTTACTTTTGTTTCTGCTTCGGATATTTCCTTTTTAACACACGTATAAACAGGTCGTTTCCAATTTCCGTTCAATATACAAGATCTAGATATACTCCCTGAAATGATTCAATTAAGCGCCTAAATGGGAAAAAGAATCGCATCAGAATTCAAACTGCGACATACCGGTACATTCACGAAAATTAATTTGGACAGAAGATGCTTTCAAACCGGGAAAATACTGGAAAAGTGAATGCAGTGGTATTCGAAATTGTATCAATGGATTACTTAGATAATTTATGTTGACAGCTTTATCAAGTGAGTTTCTTCCTTTTTAAGCGTAGGAAGGTGTTGCTACTTTAAGGTGACGCTCGTGTAGATGAAAAATAGGATAGACTATATAGTAACATAGATATTGATTTTGATTAATGAAAGCACACCAAGACAAAAAAAAGAAATTGAGAATTCTTATTTTATTGCTTGTATTCTACACGTAAATTCCAAATTGTTTTCAAACAATGACATCATTACACTATTGGTGTGAGGCAGCACGTGCGTTTATTGACCTCATTGGTTGTTTTTTGTAAATTATAAAAAAGTGTATTTATGATTAAATTCCCTCTAGAATATTAGCTAAAATTGATTTAATAAGAGCTTCCGAGAGGAGTGTGTCAGTAAAATTGTCCATTATCAAAGGCTGATAACTCAAGAACGAAAAGAGTTGTCTGAATTCCGAAAGTAATGTGCACAACTAGAAACCATTGAAATCATTGTGTGTTTGATCATACTCAGATTGAAATTGTAGGAGAAATTGTGCACGCAAAAAAATGCAAACGGACAGGCATACAGACGAATAGACGTACGACCACGGCCATAACATAATACTACCATTCGGCCGTACAAGAAGTCAACGTGGTCATATGTAATTACCATCTTCTCTAGGCTTCTGACAGGATATACTAATGGTCACTCCTGGCTTTGTAACATTCCATAAGGTTCCGTGTTGATCTGTATCTTCCGGACAATCTGGTATATCTTGTACCACTATAGGTCATCACAAATAGAGATCAAATAATAATAGTCTTATTTTTAGGTAATCAACCCCTAATGAGACTCATCCGACGTCGAAATTTTTCATGTGGCATCCTTAACAATCGTCACGTATCCGAACCTATTCGGGCGACGTGGTAAACATTCGGAGGTTGAACATTCCACCGCCGAATGTTTATAACATCGCCCGGATGATTCCGACGTCGCGTGAAACTAATTAGGGATGGACAATCTTAAGTCATATTTACCATTTCAATGAAAAATATTGCAGTTGTCAGTAATTCAATATGTATACATATGATTATCGCTGTAGTTATTTTTATATCATGTTGTTTTCGTACTTTTTCACATGGTCTTATTTTCTACTATGACTCTTTTCCTTTTAATTATACACCCCCCCCCCCCCAAAAAAAAAAAACAACAAAAAAACAAACAAACAAACAAACAAAAAAAAAACCAAAAAAACCAAGTGATTAAGTTCTTTATTTTTTTTGCTGAGTCTCATTAATACATACTTTTGGTATCTGAATTTAAGAAGTCTACACTTGAAAAAAAATACGTTCATATGTCTTAATGCTGTTAATGCTATTTGACAATTTTTGTATTACAATGTTTACCTTTAATGCACTGTGGTTCCTGTCCACTCCAAATTCCGTTGAGTTGACAGAATAGTTTGTCTTTACCATTAAGTGAGTATCCAGCATCGCAGGAAAAAGTCGCGGTGTTGTTGTCTGGAGAATACTCGATACCACCGTTCTGTGGTTTTCGAAGACCTTTGCAAACTGTCCAAAAGATATCTTTAATGTTTTCTTTTAATCTAAGTTACAATATACAGAGTGAAATTCAGTTCAAATAAAGTAATTCAGCGTCGATCTGTGGACGTCTAAATGTAATCAGAACACAAAGATAAATGCACATGCATTAGCAATTGGCAAACATTATTGATATTCATTATGGATATTAACCATGCATTTAAATAACATTTGGGCTTAACAATTCACCATAGAAATATCATAATACGATTATGCATACGGTATCCTAATGATTAATTGTAACTATAAACCCATCTGATAAGCTGTAATTATACAGGAAAACTTTTGCACAAAAATGATAAATTAGCCCCGAAAATAAAATTATATATGATATGTTGCGCATTTTTCAGAATGACCAAAGCGGTTCCATTTATGTTGTGCAAATTAAAAAAAAAAGAAAAAAAAAGAAAGAAAAACAAACACAGTTTTATAACTGCTCTCGACATACAAATTGTTCAAGACAAATTAACTAATTATCGAAAAATAATTAAATTTCAGATTTGTCCTCTTTGTGGTTTGATGTACAACATTCTCAGTTAACCTTATGAAACGGTTCAAAACCTTTGTGTCTTAACACAAACAAGCAAAATAAACAAACAAATAAAGGAAATATAAGTTTAGAAAAAATAACATCAAACAACCACCAATGAATTTATGCCTATAAATGCGACCCGTCACGCTAACAGGGACATTATCGGATGTGTGAAAAATATCGACCCTAGCCAGTCTGCGCAGTCCGCGCAGTCAGACTAGGGTAGATAATTTTCACTTTTATGTATTTTCCTGAATTTGGAATATTTTCCCTATCTAACTAAATGTTCATTTTTACACACTGGATCTAGTTGATCAGCTCTGAGTCTGATCAGTTTGTCAAAATTTGGTTTTTTGGACTTCTGATTAGGTCCCTTTAAACGTGGCGGGTCACAAATTCTACTTACCCACAGGTAAACATGTATCTACAATACCAATCCAAACACCATTTTCATTACATATCCTTCTATTGTTGTGACCGGACAGTTTATAACGATCCAGGCAGGAGTAAATTGCAATAGCGGAGTATGTTGTACCACCTACCAGTGTAAACGCGCCATTTTGTATGTTTGGAGGAAATCCACAATCTAAAATGATTGACGACAGTCATCTTAATCAAACTATCGATTGACATATCAAATCAAGAATTTAGTGACATGCCTCCGACTACTTACGATTCCGAAATCTTTTGTTTGTTTCTTTGTTTCTTTTACATGAAATAAAGATATTATGATTTGAATAGAAAAAAATCGTTTTCAATGATCTAGTTTGATATTTATCGGCAAAAATTGTATAACAAATCGTAACTGTAAGTACGTATAGCTACCAGTTCTCTTAACTGTTAATTTACCTGTAATATTACACACAGGAGCCGGATCTACCCACGTGCCATTATCCGAACACGTTGTCTCGCTTTCTCCAACCAGGTTATAACCCTTGTTGCAATGATATATAACAGTAGAGTTGACTTTCGTACTGTTGTGCTGTGCATGTCCATTTTCTGGCGCATCTGGCAAACCACAATCTGTAACGCAGAAAGTATATATAGTTCGTAAACTTTCACCTCAACCCGACGAATATACAATAAGTAATTGTATTCTGCATGTGTTCCGCGTGTCAATATAGGACATATAGTCTCGAAGATATATATCTACTTGTATTCAGAAAAAGATGGAAGCGTACAAGTACTAAGGTCATGCTCGGACAAAAGAAATACCAACCATATATAATTACCGAACCTTTTATTCATATAAAAATAGCCTGGCTTATCTGCCTCTGATGCTACGCTTGTTGGGCCAAACACACAGTGATGATAGCGGCTGCAGAAATAGAATAGGATATACGAGGGCTGTTCAAAAAATTCGTAGACTTTTGTTATAACTTCCATGTTTTACAACATATATCCTTAAAACTTCACAGTGTGGTGAAAAAACCTTTCCCAGTCTGAATAACGATTTTTTGGAAGTTTTGCGCAACCAGAATTCCGATATGGGGTTGCTATAGAAACACACTTTTGCTAAACCGGGGCAGGGGGTAAAACTGATGTCTTCGCTTTTGTATTTTACACTGTGGAATGGCTTTTCAATATTTCAAACATCAGAAAAAGTTAAGAAAATTGATGCACCAATATTGACCAATAGAATGACAAGTTACTGTATGATTTTAAATGTTATCATTCAAATAAACAACATTACAAATCAGATGCTTGGGAAACAAATGTGAACGTCGTGATGTCGCTTTGAGGATATCAAAATGTAACCTTTGCTGCATTTTGTCTAGAAAATACAAATATCACATCAAAACCGAAAGTAATCTCATTTTTTTTTAAATGTAATATGCGCTTACATTGATTTTTCAACTGTATAGTAACTGTATAGTTACATTTTGAGTTTTGGTAGGAACAGAAACGGGCTATGCTAGGCTCAGTCATATAGCTGATACAAAGAAAAGCTAGATGCATATAAACGTCATTTGAGTTCAATGCAGTTGTAAGAATATCATCAATATTCATGATTAAATAGTCATGAAAACGATTATTTCAATCTCTAGAAATTCAGACAAAATGCATAGTACACGATAAAAGGACATATAATCAAGAACTATCATTGTTGTGCAATGCTTGAGAACTAGAAACGTTGCTTTTGTTGTGAAAAATTTGACCTGACGTCGACGTCATTGTTCACCTGCCCCGCTTTGACGTCAGGGGGTGTTTCAAAATGTCAACTAATCACAAACTGTTAAAGATAGAAAGTTGAAATTTTCACAGCCTCTTCTCATATAATTGTTTCATCTAAAATGGGTTAAATTTTAAAATTTTGTTCATTTATATAGACGCTATGCATAAAGTCTACGAATTATTTGAACGGCCCTCGTAATGTTTTTTCTTACCACCAATTTTGTAATTGTGCACAATTCTTAAAAAGCCGTCTGAGCTGGGATCTGAGAAAAGGTCCCTAAAGGCATTTGAGACCAATATGGATCTAGATCAGCCTGTGCATACGCATAATCTGATCTACATTCATATTGTTCTCCAATAGCTTGTTTATGACCAGTAGCAATTGTAAAGTAGTAGACTAAATCCAAATAAGACTACATTTAACCACATGCTTAACTCGAAATTCCAAAAAGCTATAAAGGCTCCTATTCAAGATCTCGGCTTGTTTATATTACAAGAGGGCCAAGATGGCCCGGCATTACTAACATGAGAGGGTTTTGAGACAAAGGCTACAGTAAAATATCCAAATTTGGAAGGATTCTTAGATAAATTGTGTTTTCCTTGCAAGTTATTCATTTAAATACAACAAATAAATTGAGTTGCAATAAGGCTACTTACACCTTTCTTTTGGTTAAAAATACTCTTGCAAGTCTTTTTTTTTAATACAACAAATAGATTGAGTTGCAGTTTGGCTACTTACATACATCTTTTGGTTAAAATACTCTTGCAAGTCTTTTTTAATACAACAAATAAATTGAGTTGCAATATGGCTGCATATGTATACACATAATATTCCACTATACGCACCTGTACATTCGTTTAGTGTTGTTGATGTATTAAGAGAGGTTCCGTCAGTGAAATCTGCCCACACATACCATGTAGACCCGATATCTCTTGTTGTTGTGTTTAGAATGACCAATGTGTATGTATGTTCTGATGCATCGCAGTGTAATCCATAGTTGCTAAATTCATCGCCGCTCGCTGGTAAGGAACTCCCACACCCGTCGTCATTTAGGTCGGGTGGATGGATATAAAAGTCGAATGTTAAAGCTGTTGAGTTTGACTGTCGTCCCCATTTCAACCATTTTATATTCGGTGCAATCAGAGACATACGAAAATGTTTTCCCTGGGCTGCACAGTTGTCTGTGCGTAATTCTAATGTATCTTCCACACCTCCTTAAATAGAAACTCGAAGAACAATGCCATAAACTCCAACTATTTATTTGTAGATAATTTGATATTAGTAGATTTCATCAAAATTCGAGCGTTCTGATTGTTTGATTTTTATAGCTCCACGAAAAAAGGCTGGAACTTCTTTTCCTGTCAAACATTGTATTACGCCGCATTATTAAACTGTCATTTTTCATGGAAATCAATTGTGACTTTTTTTAAATCACAGATTATCAAAATTATAGTAAACAAATGTAATGTTATTTTTTTCATGCAGATTCATACAGTGTGATTAGATTTTTTTTCCATTCCTGCATGAAAAAATTACATTTATTCCTTAAAAAAGAATTAACTACCAATTAACTAAAATCTATAAAATTTTGACGATGTGGACTATATATCTCACATACCTGACGTAGTTGATGTTGGTCCTATGGACGTGGTACTCCTAATCGAGCTCTTGATAGGAGATGTTACAGTGAACGACCATGTTGGGGTACGGGTATTTGTTGTTGATTTCTCTGTCGTAGATGATGGGGAAGTGGGCGATCGTGAAGAGGAAGGACCCACGGAAGTTGTACTTATAGAAATATTTGTGGATGGACTTGTTGTGGAAGTATTCAGCTTTGGTGACGATGTATTTGAAGGAAGGCTAGTAGATGTTGTTTCTTCAGTAGATGTCGTTGTTCGACCTGATGTGGAAGTATCTGTTGTGGAAGACGATATAGTTGTAGGAATGCTAGTAGAAGTTGTTTGATCAATAGTGGTCAGTGTTAAACCGTGCGTTGAAGTATCTGTCGTGGGTGATGAAAATGTTGGAGGAAGGCTAGTGGATGTTGTTTGTTCAGTAGATGTCGTTGTTCGACCTGGTGTGGAAGTATCTGTCGCGGGTGGTGATATAGTTGTAGGAAGGCTAGTAGATGTCGTTTGTTGAGTTGTGGTCGTAGTTTGAACTGGTGTTGATGCATATGTCGCGGGTGACGATAAAGTTGTAGGAAGGCTAGTAGATGTCGTTTGTTGAGTAGTGGTCGTAGTTTGACCTAGTGTTGAAGCATCTGTCGCGGGTAGTGATATAGTTGTAGGAAGGCTAGTTGATGTCGTTTGTTTAGTAGTGGTTGTAGTTCGACCTGGACTTGAAACATCTGTTCTGGGTGACGATATTGTTGAAGAAAGGCCAGTAGATATTTTTTGTTTAGAAGTGGTCGGTGTTGGACCTAGTGTTGAAGTATCTGTCGAGGATGACGATGTTGTTAAAGGTAGGCTACTAGACGTTGTCTGCTCAGTAGTGGTTGATGTTGAACTTTTAGTAGAAGTATCTGTCGTGCGTGGCGATATTGTTGTAGGAAGGCTAGTAGAAGTTGTTTGTCTAGTAGTGGTCGTTATTCGACCTTGTGTTGAAGTATCTGTGGTAGATGACGATATTGTTAAAGGTAGGCTACTAGACGTTGTTTGCTCAGTAGTGGTTGATGTTGAACTTTTAGTAGAAGTATCTGTCGTGCGTGGCGATATTGTTGTAGGAAGGCTAGTAGAAGTTGTTTGTCTAGTAGTGGTCGTTATTCGACTTGGAGTTGAAGTATCTGTGGTGGATGACGAAATTGTTGAAGGAAGGCTAGTAGATGTCGTTTGTTCAGTAGAGGTTGTTGTTGGACCTGGTGTTGAATTATATGTCGCGGGTGGTGATATAGTTGAAGGAAGGCTAGTGGATGTCGTTTGTCTAGTAGTGGTCGGTGTTGGACCTTGTGTTGAAGTATCTGTCGAGGATGACAATGTTGTTGAAGGAAATCTGGTAGATGTTGTTTGCCTGGTAGTGGTCGTTGTTCGACCTGGAGTTGAAACAACTGTCCTGGTCGACGATATTGTTGAAGATAGGCTAGGAGACGTTGTTTGATAAGTAGTGGTCGTTGTTCGACCTGGAGTTGAAACATTTGTCCTGGTCGACGATGTTGTTGAAGATAGGCTAGGAGACGTTGTTTGAGAAGTAGTGGTCGTTGTTCGACCTGGAGTTGAAGTATCTGTTGTGCGTGACGATACAGTTGAAGTAAGCTTAATAGATGTTGTGTGTTTAGTAGTGGTCGTAGTTTGATCTGATGTTGAATTTTCTGTCAATGATGTCGATATTATTGATACAAGTCTAGAAATGGTTGTTTGTTTAGTAATAGTGGTCGTTGGAGCAAATACCGTGGTTGCAGATAAGTTAGATGGTGGCACTGTAGGAAAGCCAGTAGGGGTTGTTGTCGTTGTTGGACTCAATGTGCTTGAAACATCTGACGTGGGTGATGACATTGATGAAGGAAGGCTCAAAGAGCTTGTTTGTTTACTAATGGTCGTTCTTTGACCTGACGTTGAAACATCTGTCGTGGATGACGATGTCATCTTACCAGTTGTTATGCCTTCGCTATAACGTGGACTCGACATCACCAGATAAAGTATAATTCCTAAGATTTGTTGTTTACCACTCATTATCAATCATTAGCTTATTCCATTTTGAAGTAATCCAAAATCACAAAGATAACTATAAGCAAATGTAATGAGATTGAAATAACATCTTTGACACAATATCCTTGGTGATATAAAAAAAAATCCGTAACTATAGTGTATTCAAGTTGTAGTTACGATATTTTCGAATGTAATAAACGATATTTATATATATTTTGTCGAAACACACGTCCCGCCACGTTTTAGAAATTAAGGTATACAGCCCATCATTAAAACATTTTTTTTCTAGCCGTACGAAATAAATCAAAATACACACACTCGTAACTACACTTCACTTAAGTTGATTCATCGTGCCGGATTTCAATAGTATGCATCATGAAGAAAATAATTTACAAATATCATTTTACTTTATATTAATATGCAATGGAGGTAATTTTGAACATTTTCGTCAAATATTTCAATAAGTATGCATTAATCCAAATCTAAACCATTCAAAATGCTTCCAATTGAATTTGAAATCAAATTATAACACAGTCTAGAAATTACTAGCACTTTTCAAATTTCGACTCTGGCTCTTTTAGTGCTAATGATGGGTTGCATACCTTAATAGAATATTCCGAACACACAATATAAAATGCAGTTGCATGTACGATTACAAATTATTCGTCGCTTTTCAACAAAAACCTCGTAACTGCAGCTTGTTTAAAGCTGCAGTTACGAGCTTTTAGTTGAAAAGCATCGTATTCTTCCTGGTTGATCATGCACAAGCATAACGCTGCTATTCTTCCAAAAACGTCGTAACTACAGACTGAAACAAGATATAGTTACGGGGTTTTGAAGAAGAGTGTCCACACAAAAATTTCCTTATCAGAAGGAGATTTATTTTATTGATTTTATTGGCACACTCGAAATAAATTTTGATAGTAATTTAACTGTTTTAGCCTTTACTCAAACAAGGCATTATTTTAACATCCCCCTTGAAAATCAGGGTTATTAGACATGATGTCACAAACGTTTAGGGCCTACATTTCACTCGTTCTCAGAATAGGACGTCGATTCCAATTTGCAAATTGAGCAAAAATGAACTTCTTCAAAACCGTTATTTTTCTTTTTAATTCCGTAGAACAAACATTTATGAACAATAATGCGAAATATCAGAACTCAAATACACTGATTTTTATTTTTTACAATACTATTTCTTAACTCTGGTATAAATAGAGTGTAATCTGCGTTATGAGTAAATTATTGACAATATTTTACGGATTATTTTACATTTTACCGTAAGAAATGATTTTATCACATTTCTTGATATTCTAACTGAAAAGGTTTGTTATTTTTTATTCTGAATTCCTATTCTCAGTCTTTAAATAGTCATTTTGATAGATCTGTCGACGGTGAAAATACACATTCTTTCAAAACTAAAAATAAAAGAAGATAAAAAATCATAAAGTTGTCGATCTACAACTGTAATCCTGTAATAAATGTAATTTACTATTTAAAGAGATATGAAAAGTATCTATCATTTGTGATTGTTTGCGAATTTTTACTTTCAAAATTGCCTATCCTCTTCATAACGTAGATTAAATCACGACATAGTGTAGATTACACCAAATTATAAATGACTTATTTGAGCTTAACAAACCGTAGGGTACCAAGGAAAAGACTATAAAAATGCTAAAAATATCTGGGAAGAAGTTTTCAGAAATCTATGAATGTAAAATTGTCTAAGGGAAACTATATTTACCGTAGACAGTAACAAGAACAGTAACAACTTTAAAATTATAGACTGAAATTCTCCACGCTATTGTTTTTACTTTTACGATTCTTTTCTGAATATCAAAACCTTTTATTAAATAGGTATAATGATTTTTGAAAAAAGTTCCTTGTAAATTTTCGAAACAATTTTAGATGTGCACAAGCGAAAAGAAAGGGTATCATACACAAAGAATAATACCCCTTTTCTACGAAGTCCTGGTTCTGACCACCCTCTAGAATGGAAAGCAAGGAATAGATAGCGGAAAAGAAAATGTCAATAGTCAGCATTTTCTCCTTTTCCTGAAAAGTTTCTATGCCATGAATAACACACTGTCTGTTTTGAGTAACATTGGTTTCACCTTCAAATTTGAGTTTAGATTTAGACCAGTCTAAAATTACCCTTTATTATCCATATTCAGAATGCGTATGTTATATAATTTAATACTATTTTGATGATTATAATAATTATAAAGGCTCTGTGATGCAAAAGTCAAATTTGCGCGGATCTTTATTTTTGTAATGAATATATTGTTTTCAAAATATAAAAAAATGAAAAAAAAAGAAACGAACGTATCCATATCAATGTACACATTGAGGCAGAACATTTAAGTGTCTAAATTTATTTTGTTAATGCACTCTCCAAGAATAGTGTATCTTCAACAGCCTCGACACATGGCACATTGTGGAATTATTCTGCGTTTAATGCCATCAAGCTTAACCAACAGCTGGTAAACAGGGACAATTTCTCAAACAGCAAACACTCAGCTTTGCAATTCAAACGATTCTATTGATGGCAAAGTGGGTGTGGATATTGAATGAATTAACTTGAAATATAGCTTAGAAAATAATTATTCAAAGAGAGAAAAAACTGAATAGCAGCGTTTTTGTCTTTTGTTTAAGTATTTTCTCAAACCGTTTCGTTCAAGGGCTTTAAAACAGTTAAAAATATGTAACAATTGATGTTATCTGTGCAATGTGACACTTTTAAAACGTAAAATTTGATTTGTAATCTACGTTTTCTACCATGGTAATCTACGTTAAGATATCGAGATTAATTACTCTGATTCCACAGGGAAAATCCATATGTAAGCGAGTAGATTTAGAAATCCGGCATCTAAAGCCCATGATAACATAGGTTAACATGCTATGATATCTTAAAGATATACTGGTAGACGTTTAGAGCAAATATATATCCATTTTTTGAAAGCTACGTTATCGCCTTTTTTGCACAGCAGATCAATTCAATCTTTTGAGTGAAATTACAATTAAAACATGTCAGATAATTATTGTGCTTTTAAATTTGAAAACAATCCACATTTCTTCACGGGTTACATTTAGGTTTCTGTAATAATGGTAGATAAATATTAGAGGGTAAGTCAAGAATTCTAAACACGAATTCAAAGTTTTTGTTAATAAGTGTGCTTTAATCAGGTCTGCTGTCACAATTTGGAAAACATCTTATACAGTTTTTGCATCAATATATCCTTCATAGTATGAAAATTAATAAAACCGTAAAGAAATTGTGGAAATTCTTTAAAAAAATGTAACTTACCTCGCATTCTGCCACCCGTCACAGACTTCTAATGACACTCCACGAGACTGACATGTTGAGCAATGAAACAAGGAATATGATTTTTTCAGACTCTGTATGTATATCCTACAGTTTAACAACCAATAAATCTCTCTATCGGGCTCAAAACAGCGAATTTCGTGTTTTTCACTAACGTAGCTTACATAACGTAAATTACTGCATAGGAAACTTTTCTCGATTGACAATTCGGAACAGATATGAAAGAATAATTTATTACCCCTATTTCCTCCTCAAGTTCAATCCTACTTCCTACTATATTGTTTATTTTTCTATTTCTTATAGTATGGGGAAAATGTCACTAACGTAAATTACAAGCTTAAAACAACGGTCGTACCTTGGTTGCATTATTGTGTTTTTAAACAAAACATGGAACACATGTGTGTCTATATTGCAGTCTGATTATTCATATGCTTGTTTGAGATGTTAATTTCGTTGATAATCATTGTTTTAAAGGAGTTCTTGAATTATTTATTATTTTTTTAAATGATGCTTAACGTAGATTACCTAAATTCGGGGACAAAATATTATTGCAGATATTTTTTTCTTTTCACCTCAATTAGTGGAATATTGCTTGTTTTTACGTTGGCACATAGCCATTTATCAGTTTCAAAAATATCTTTTTTGTATTGCACTTTGCCAACTTGCCCATAAAAGCTTCAAATCAACAACGAACAGCGCGGGGACAGGCGAAAAATCGACCCCTTGGTATAAACATGGATTTCCCAAATTCATACAGTTGTATACTATGATGAGTTTTACCCATTTTTTATTTGTACTATAAATGATATTGAAGGTATGCAAACTTATTTTGAACTATTGATGATTTTCTATTTTTTAAAAATATTTTAATAGCGAAGACAGCCTTTTTCAGAAATCGACGTCCTATTCTGAGAACGAGTGATTTACTCCTTTTGCTTTTTTTTATTTTCTGCAATATATCGTCACTTTTCAACGAAAACCTCGTAACTGCAGCTTGTTTTAAGCTGCAGTTACAAGATTTTCGTGGAAAAGCATCGATATTGAACACAAATCCTATGCATAACTCAACGTCCATTTTGCCTGTTTTCAGTTTTCATTGACTGATTCTTTAAGTTCAAATATCGGTTATCACTAGATAAATGCTGACCATGAAACGTTTTACTTATTTTCGAAATAAAAGAATATTGAAAGAAAAGGAGAATATGCTGATTTTTTTCGGCATTTTGTTAAATTCTCTACACGTTTTAAAAGTTTATCTAACATACTCAAAACAGAGATTTGTGTGGGAGCGGACGAAGATAAAATCTAAATATATTTTACCACTGAAAACAGTGACAACTTCCGATCGTTTGTTTGAATCTCCAACCGAACTAATAATCAATAACTTGAGCATGTTCTTAGACAAGGTATTTAACACGGTGATGAATTTTTCGATGTTTGTCAATAATTATGTTGATTATATGACCGAAGTGCGAGAAAGATTTGAAGCAGAGAATGCGAAAAGGTTACAGGGATTCGCTGAATGCAAATAATGTTTTTTTCAGCTGATTTTTAAAAGATAAACCACGTCCATTCTTCTTTGCTTCAAGCTGAATTCAAATCGGTCTGATATCAATACTATTATCATTGAAGAATTCAACAATTATTGTGTCACATAATTCCTCGCCCGTGAAGGACAACAAAGGGGCTGGGACGGAAAAAGCACCAAGATTGCATTTGCGATCTGTGTACATCTTGATTCGTTGTAAATGTGACCCGTCACGCATAAAGGGACCTTACAGGAAGTATGAAACATATCGACCCTAGTCAGTGTGCGCAGTCCGCGCAGCAAGACTAGGGCCGATGCATTTCACTTTCATGTCATTTTCTGAATCTGGCAAATCTTTTCTAACTTACTAGATCTATATACTCATCATTCATATAGGCCTACGGGATCCGGTTGACCTGTGATGAGTCTGAACAGTTTGTCAAAACTTGGATCTTTGGTCTTCTGATATGGCCCCTTTTAGATTGACGGGTCAAAATTATGAGTACAGTATGATCATGGTCCCAGTTGATAGACGCCACGAAAAAAGCTTATTTCAAAACAGCAAAGATCCTGATTAAACTGCGTGTACACGCAGACTGATCTGGATCCATGTTCGTGTTGACCAAATGCAATGAAGGCCCTTTTCCAGCGGTTCACTTACACAAATGGTCTTCGTCATGATACTATTCTAAAGCCCCTTCCTCTCACCGACAAAAATTATGACAACCTATTTTTTTTCCTTTCCAGTAAATAGTTTCTATGCTGATTAAGTAGGCCTATTCAAATCTCATCTTTATCAAAATCTATTGGTACTAGATTTTAAATTAAGTTTTGCTGTTAAGGAGAGGATAAAACATGTTAAACGATTAAACTCTTCAATTCGACAATGGAATTCGATTACATGTTTGTTTACTTTTACTTAGGGCCCTCCAGATTCGATGTTTACGGTTGTTATGCATAACCATTACTCAAACGACATGAATTAGACCAGGCCCGTAGGAAGCAATTCATATGGGGGGGGGGGGGGGCTTCTCCTGAATATTGGGGGGGGGGGCTAATTTGGATTTTCCCAAAATTTTCAGTGTAAAATTAAGAAAATTCGGCATTTTTGGCCAACATGGAGGGGGGGGGGCTAAGCCCCCCCCCTAGCCCCCTTGTTCCTACGGGCCTGTAGACTGCAACAATTTAAAATGAGCTGCAAATGACAAAAAATGTATATCAAAAATAGAAATATGTACGATTTGAATTAAAATCATTGATGGAAAGGGGAATATTGCTGATCGTCAGCAATTTCTTCTTTTCTCTCGATATTTTCCTTACCTATTTCTAGCAGGGACGTCAAAACCAGGTCTTGTTTTGGATAACGTTGAAATTTTAACCCATTACCACTTATTGACTCTTCTTGACTCCCCACAAGATAGATATAATGGTTTTGGAAAACATTTTGGAAAATGAAGAAATTGCTTGTGACAAGCAATTTCTTCATTTCCCACAATGTTTTCTACACAAAAAGTCTAAAAAAATTGATGTACTTGAAATTGTCGTCTGCAACATCTTTTATCTTGGACCAGTCTAAAACTTTGCTGTCTGGTAATGGCTTAACAGTACAGTCCTGCCACGATATTATGTCACATGTTTACGAATTCTACTAATGTAAACAATAGAAACATCGTCTATAATCTCAATACATTTTTTCATGCGTTGGTTTGAATCTTGCAGGTGTGGTAGATCGTTCATGGGAAATGGGCATTGATTTTCATTGCTCCTTTTTCAAGTATGTTTCTTTTATACCAACCCGATTTTTTAATTTGAACAAGTTTTTTTTCTTTTGAAAAAAAGAAGTTTTGTACCTTCCTTTTGAATTATGCAAATGGTTTGATATCATTCACCTATGTAGTAGTATAGGCAGCTCTTTAACAACTAACAAAGGTGACGTAATCGCAGCCATATTTTTACTATTTATAGATTATAAAGATTGTGTCTTTTTTTTAACTGGCGGTCATTTCGAATGACATACTATATTCATTTTGGCCATTAAAACTAGGTCATTCAAAATGGCCGCTAGTCTTAAAGTAGAACGCCCATTAATTGCAAATGAGTTATTACAATTCGTGACAAAATGGTGGCGATTTCGCAATCTCTACATTTCAAGATCTGCCTGTACTTTTTATGTGGGCGAACAGATGGAGGCTAGGTTAGAATGTTGTGGTAGCACTGATATGAGGAGCAACATGAATACATTGTTAGGTCTTCAAGTCGTCGGAATATGACCATAGCAGTAAAAAACAGCGTCAAAACCCAATAAACCAGCGATTTTTTTAAACTATGAATGCCCGGACTGTATCTCGTTTTTCTGGTACATCTACCTAATCTAGAACGAGTCCCATAAATCAAATCCTAAAAGGCAAATATCCTAACGGTTCCAATTTGAAAGCTGCCACAGACAACAAAATATATGTTCGTTATAACTGTACCATATAGCACAAAATATTGAGGTTAAAGTTGAAAACGTAGGTTATCAACACTTTTCTTGTTTTGCCCGAATGTTTAGGGACTTCAAAAGCGGGGTTTGTGTGTAAGACGATTAAAGTTATAACGGGGCATAAAAAGAAAACACAAAACGTAATGAATAAAATAAAATATATTAATGTTTTTAAAACATTTCATCACGCATTATATTACAAATGACATTTAAGAAGACAAAATTGCAATTGCAGAAATTCGATATCTTAGGTGAAATTAGCCAACGTGTATCCTTTCCATGATAACAAAAATCGGGACTGGTCAAGTTTAAATGCGGCTACAGATAACAAAAGAGATATTGATAGATAAAGACTATGTGTGCCACACAGCATAAAAATATTGAAACCAAATGAGAAAATGCTGTTTATCAGCATTTTCTTTTTTGTTTCAATAATTTTCCATGCCTTTTATATTAGAGACGTTTGGGAAAGGATAAATACATGCATCGATGTAACTTTCAAGGATGTAGAAATGCCTACGTTATGATCAGCTACATTATTAACAGCTTCAATTCAGCATTTTCAAGCTATAAGTAGGACGTTATAAAATATATTGAGGCAAAGGGAGAAAAAGCTGGTAATCAGCATTTTCTTCATTTGCCTAAAATTTTCCCAAAACTATTAGATCTACAATGATGAATGTAATAACCTGGTATTTTTTATAAGACATTGTTTATGAGAATATCAGATGTCTCGAACTAAGGATATTTCGAGGTAATCAAACTGCCCCTTTAAATTACAGATTTTGTATGAAATATAGTCGAAACCCATTGTCCCGATGCGGCAAAGAACGTCATTTTACCCCCGATATCCGGAGTTCGAGCCATCCGATTCGACTCATACCATATTATGATAGCGACTGCCAACTGAAGTCATTTTCATACCTATTACCGCAGTTTAAGTTTTTTTTGTTCAGTACACCTTTCAATGCATAGGCCTACCCAAAAGGACAAAATATCAGTATAAATTGAAAAATTATGCAGACAAGAAAATTTATGCAAAATAAAGAAGTATATTTACATAATTACATAAATAAACGACTTTGTGGCAAACGGATAAAATACTGGTTCTCGGCAATTTCTTCTACCCTGTCCGCACAATGCCGTACAGCTTTGTATAATTATGTTGGAGATGTCAAAACCTTGACTTTTTTAGGGGGGGGGGGGAGAATTAGCCCGCATCTTACCGATATTTTTTCAATGGTTACATACTACCAACTGGGGGTCCGTTTGGACCCTACAAATAATTTTGTATTTTTCTATTATCAAAAATATGAAATCCAAAAGAAATTTCATTGATTAAACACTATATTGGTTACTCACAACTAACACAAAAATATGACCAGGAAATGACATGAAATTCGTGTTTCTTGCTTATTTAAATTTTGATCATCATTAAAAAGTGTCTGGTGAAAACATGATCTTAGCAAAATTTAATCGTAATGCACAATTTGTAGTAGAGCTAAAACGGACCCCAGTATAAAAATCGGTTTCGTACTCTGCTAGCATCTGAAAGTGCTGCGTGTCCTGAAGAAGGCTATGGAAGACCAACATACTCCTAAAATTTGGACACCAAAGTCAATGTGGTAAAAATGTAACATGTACATACAGGCCCCTAGAAAGCAATTTTATATTGTGGTAACTTAAGCCCCAGTTTCTGAATATTGGATTGTCCCTGAATGTTTAGTGATAAATAAAGAAAATTTTGCATTTTGGGTCCAATCGGGCCCTAGTTGGTAGAATGATGGTTTAACACAGTATGCGTCATGAATATTCTTTTTCTTAGATGAAGTCCACAGGTTCTTACTTAACCCTTTCCCAAACAGCAATAATTTTTAATTTTCAAATATGAACGCTGATGCAGATGACAAAATGTGTTTTAAATACATGTAAGACTTATTGATAATATAGCCAAGAAAACGTTGAGGCAAAAGGAGAAAATGCTGATTATCAGCATTTTCTTCTATTGCCTCAATGTTTTCTCAGGCCTTTTATGTTAGGGACGTCAAAACCAGGTATTGTTTGGGAAAGGGTTAAAAAGTACGTGTATGTGATTGGGTACTAAGTACCGACTTGTTCTAGAATGGACGGTGTCTAACACATTTTTTTATTTACAAACTGCTATTTGAATAACGCCAACTTTGTCTCTGTGAGTTCTGAAATAAAATTAAAATTTTCCTTTAATTATGGCGGTTTAGAACATAGCCTACGATTTGTCTTGATCATTTCTTTCCTATATAATACGACATACGGATATTAAACAGTTCTTATACAAAAATCCTAATAAGACAGTATAAAGTTTGGAATTGTGTATGATATCTTTAATATCTTTATTGACAACATCATCTGCAAATCCGTTCTAAGAGAAGCAGTGTGAAATATGTTTTTTGTGAAAGTGGAAAATGAAAAATCAATGGGTGAAGAAGTGGCTCTTACCTCTCTTAAAGCAAAATTGTACCCTTCATATGCTGGGTTCGTTTGCAAATCTAAAATAAAATGAGAACAGGGGCCGTATTCACCAACACTTCTATTTCGATTTAATTATCTAAAGCAAATTACGTTACAAGTCATCTGATTGGACGAGATGCCTGTCACGGCCAAGCGGATAGGTTGAACATGTATAATTTTACAGGTAAATTTAGAATTAGATTGGTTGGTGAGTGTCACTTCAAATCTTTTTAGATTTTCATCAAAACTGCCATATCAAGAACATAATTATTTTCATCTCTTTATAGATATATTATGTGAATAAAAAGATATTCCAGATGAAACGGATTTCGTTCAGACATATCTACAAACGATTCAGAATCTTTCACTACCGAGGTGTTAGACTGATCACGCGAAATATGTAAATCTGTTAGATGTCACTATTTATAGAAATAACATTGAAAATACAATTTAAAACACCTGACCTGTCTAAAAACAAATCAAAACATTAATTTTGTAACGGTTCTGTCTCTGTCAGTGTGTTTTCAGTATAGCATTTAAAATGTACATAGATAATCACGAAGTTGCAGTCGTTAATAACGTAGACCACCATCACGGCAAACGTGGATGACAAAATAAGAATTAAGTTATATGACCCATCATTAAAAACACCACTTTCTAGCTATACGAAATGCATCAAATTACACACACTTGTAATTCACTTCACAAAAGTTGATTCACCATGCCGGATTTCAAGATTATGCTTCAAGAAGAAAATAATTTACTAATATTACATGTATTTTACTCTATATTCATATGCAAGGGAGGTAATTTAGAACATTTTTGTCAAATATTTCCATAAGTATGCATTAATTCAAAATTCTAAACCGTTCAAAATTCTTATGTTTGTATTTAGAATGGAAATGTAACACAGTTTAGGAATTACTGGCACTTTTCAAATTTCGCCTCTGGCTCTTTGGTGCTAATGATGGGTTGTATACCTTAATAATTTAGCAAGAATCTAAAAAGGGTCCTTTATAGCATTTAAGACATCCATGTTTCAAGAACAGTCTGTGCATAAGCCTGACCGTGATCCATGCTATTCTCATTCAGTTGCTACAGACCATGGCGAAGCTATTGCAGAACAAAATGGTTCTTGGTCAGACCGCGTGTATACGCATGCTGATCTGGACCCATGTTTGGCTAAAAAGCCCGAGTGGATCTATTTCCAGATCCTGGCTCAAATAAAGTATTTACGTACAATATAGAAAGGAAAGTCAAAGAATGGTGATTATCAGTATTTTCTGCTTGGCTTAATGTTTCCTAAAGTTTTCTCCTATAGACACGTTGGAACAATGTGTTATTTGGGAAGGGACTAATAGTCTGTGATGGTATGTCCGGAAATCTCGTCCCGTATGCATTAGAGTATTAAGCATGCCAACAACTGCAATTGTGTGCTCCAATATCTGAACATTCATGATCCACTTGTTGGCATATCTGGAAACGCGTCATTACGTCGTATTCCGCCGTTTACGTAACGTTGTCAATTTGCTTAATTGTAAACCGAGTTTAGTGAAACATATGAAAATGATTTTGTTTTTGTGTATGTGTGTTTCTATCAACAGATATCTGGATATAGATATAAGATGCTTTGAAATGAATAATCCATATGATGCATAGATATGCCGTCGTTAACAATATTGAGACAAATACTGACGTATTCAACGTTCTTTACTTTTACACTACTTGACATCTATCTTGACATTTAAGTTTCATCGTGCGGGTGTTGTAGTGGTTATAACCTTATTGATCGGACGTCTTCGACTATATATAGGGTAAATAAATATCGATTTCATAGATTTCACGAGCCGCCGTACATGCACTTGACCCACGTGTGTGTGCTATACTGATCAAAAGTTCTAAAGCGCCACATTACAAATGACTGTAACTATTTAAATAATTATGATATCTTTATAAAATTTTATATGTGAATTAAAAAGTACCAATTAGATTTCTTTGCACGATTTTTTGTCAGTTATCACTGAAAGTAAGGATGTTATATGAGTAAAGGTTAAAAAGCTCTAAATCGTCATAGAACTTCAGATAATGCATTTATAATCATTTTAAGTTACATGATTTTTAAGCAGAACCCAATCAATGGAGAAAAAAAATGAATGACACGCTTGTATTTCTGATGAGTACAGCAAAAAGAGAAAAGTTGTGGGTGGGGCAAATCATGGTGTTTTAATTTTCCAAACAGTCTTCTTTTTATTGACAATTGTCACAATCCTTTTTGCACAATGAATTAACAAAATCAAAAGAATTTTGAACATATTGTGTAATTTTGTGTCTCGGGAATCACGAGGGCATATTTCAATCATTTTCTAAGAAAACCAGTATATATGGTAATTTTGTCAGTCGAAACTGTCCTCATGCGAGCGTACATGTATTGAATCCCAAATATTGTGTATCTTGTTTATATTTTTGTACGTTTAGTATTCAATTACATAAGTATTTAGTTCTTATATACAAAATAATTTACAACTACGTGGTTGTTGTACAAAGACATGTATTGCGTACATTATTGTGGGTGATATTTATACCCGTGTGGATTAGTTTTTTGTATTATACATATAATGCCGAGCAGATTATCTGTCGAAGAAGCCAAAGATATCTACCCAATGGAGCCATTGTATCATGCTGCCAAATTCTTAATCGAACTCTAGTCAGTGAAACAACAAAAGATTCCTGTGAGATTTTACTTCAGGATGTAGATATCATGTGCCAGTATGGGGACAAAACCTGAAATTGCTCAACATTTCAGCATATTTGATGACAGCTTTTTATGTCAAAAGAATAAAGCTTCTTGATAGAGACAGTAATACAGTGGTGCTACAAAAAAGACTGTGCAAGAACGAGCAAAGAAACGCCATGAAACACTCCTTACGGCCATACTCAGAGAAAAGGCAATATCAAGCATGGCACTGGTGTCTTTTTTACCTTGAAACAGAGAAATTACAATTCTTGATGCAATGATTTTGTTGAAGTGCCTTAAAAAACTAGCATCGTTAAATCAGGCAGAGATCTGTAAAACAATCGGAATTTGAAGGTTACAAAGAGGTTCCTTACACATTTGACCGACATGCACTCTGGGAACTTGAAATGTGTCGCTGTATCAAGACAATGTGTCGGCCATCAAGGCGTACATTTTAAAAGTCAAACGGGCTGGTCTGTATACTGGTAAAAAAGGAGCGGACGAAGATGCTTGTTTGAATCCATAACAGTTTACAGATTAATAAATGTTTTAAGTCATCTACCGTACTTCAGCTAATTATGGTGTGGCTTTATAGAGATCTATTTTTTCGATTTTGTACAGCGTATAATTTATCATACTTTAATTTCTTTTAAGAATCGTTAAGAATCTCTTCTTAATCTATATGCATATTCTGTTTTTATTCATAGTTGTACACCACAATCCAATTACGCCAGAAAACTTAAAGTTAAACGTTGACATCTACTAGACTAGTATATAGTTTTAGGATAGTTTTTTTTTTTTTTTTTTTTTTTTTTTTTTTTTTTTTTTTTTTTGAAAATCACTAACAAGAAGAGAAACGGATCTTGAAATAAAGTATATTACATTTTCCCACACAACTTTAAACTTATAAAGGAAAATCAAATAAACAAATGAAATAGTGGTAAGTGCAATGAATATTCGACATTACGGTAAATACCTAAATCAAACTTAAAAAGTGAATAACAAGCCTTATAAGTTTAATTTTTTTTGATGTTTATGTACTGGTTTCACAAATATTAATCATCAGGATGTTTGGATGTACGTTTTATGATTATTAGTAACGACGTTACAATGACGTTGTTGACGTTAAGGAGTCAGAGCAAAAATATCGCAGGGAAATCACATAATGGAACATTAAAAAATTAAAGTTAAAGGGTTTTTTCACTTTGCAATCGGAATACAGTGGATATATGTTTTTAATAAAATTGACCTATCGTCGGCGTTATTTATCGCTTTACGTAATCAGAAGATGTGACTCTTGGTATAATATTTTCATGATGTTACCTTTATTGTATGTGATCATGAACAAAAATTTGCTAAAACCGTTCATATAAGCAATTAGCAATTATGTTTGTAATTTGATGTCAGTGTGACGTCTGAATACTAAAACGCATTTAACAGGTTTTACAAACTGACGCGTTTTCTCTAAAACAATTATATCAAAGAATTTCAGTTATTTTCTTTTACTTTTTCTGTATAATATCCCTGGAATCGACTGTTTATCTCAATTTTGTTGTGTTTTATTGTTGTTTTTGACGTGACGTCACAGGAAAACGACGCGTCTACAGAAATGCCAACAAGCAGTTTCATCTTTACTAAGAAATTGTTTCTCTGATTTGCGTTGTTGGCATTCTTAATACTCAAATGCACACGGATTACCGATTATCACAGACTATAACAGTGAACTTACAATCATAACTTTCGGAACTGTCATACAGATCCTTGAATACTCCCGAGGTACTGGACGGCCGCGGCTGAAACAGAGTTCGTAGGTGTTATTGCAAAACCTCGTTACTACAGATTAAATCAAGCTGGAGTTACGAGGTTTTGCAGTAACACCGACAAGTTGATACCTTTCTCATTTATCTCGATATCGCTTATGTCCAACATCTGCCCTTTGTGCTTGTTTTATGAAATCAAAACAATGCACCATTTGAAGTGACTTAACAAAATATCATAATTTGGTGTAGAAGTAAGAACAAAGAAACTTCTAAATGGATCGATTGACCACAAAAGTTGGTCGTATTAATTAAAAAAAACATGGGATATCTGAAACTTGTAAATGTATTGATTGAAAGGGAGTTTCCCAAAATGAAATAATTGATGGAAAAACTACTTGTATATTTCTTACTGCGTAAAATCTTTTTGGGTTTATTTGGGCTAATTTGACCACCATCAAAGGCTCAAAAGGACACATTTTGGTCATTCAATTTGGCTCCGTACCATCATTTCGTCTTGTTTCCAATAGGAATCTTTGTATATTTTAAAGGAATAATCGCTAAGAATGAAATGGGAATTTTCATGGTCGTAATTGCAAAATTCTTTTTTTTTTCAACCCAATTCGAAAAACCGTCCCATTTTGAAATGGTTCAATATTCAATTGGGTCTTAGTATGCAAGGTATTATCATTATAATTATTCACTTTTAATGGACATCTTTGTTTATTTTGCATTGGCCTAAAATAAATATTGATTGTAAGAAATGAACAGAGATTCACATTTATGCATTTTTTTCCAAATGACGTTACAACCCATTTAGAAATATTGCCCCATTTGGAAATATGTATAATATAGGTGTCACACCAGTATCATTAGAAAAAAATAAACAGAAAGGGACAAAACACTGTCAAATTTTTGGACGCACAACTCACCCCAAATGTTTTGTTGGGGAAAATTGCTAAAAAAGCGATTAGTTTAGATTGGGTCTATAACTACAAAGCAGGGAAAGGATACCATGATCATCTTAAATTGCTCACAAACACAATTACCAACCAAATTCTTTACGACGGACAGTATGCCTGTCTACAAATGTCTAGGCCTGAAAACATCTAATTCTATCTGCATCAGCGATATATATTACAGCAGAACTGCATCTAAAACATTTCCTCTTTTATGAATTTAAAAAACTCTTGAGAAAAGAAAGATATCAAATTTCTATCGGAATATATTTATAATATACCATCTGAAAGCAAATCCGTTGTGGACTCTCTCCTGGTGCCATTTTTAGATTTGCTTATTTGCCAGATACATTCAAGAATAATATACCATTAAGATGAACACAGATGTGAGTAAAAGGCTCGAAAGAGTATTTTCTTTTTCACACAATCTCTTCCGCGAAATCCTTAAGGTGTCGCTCTTCTAGTAAAGTCAAAACGGCAAACCCAGTCTACTTTTAGAACAACATTCATTGCTATTGGTTTTCCATGGAAGAGGAAACGTATAATGTAATACGCACTATTGAAACTGTCTTTCCTGATGATCTTGTGAAAGAGCTTGATGCCAGGTATTTCTTTCTTCTCTTCGCTATGGCAATCTTCATCTGAAATTAGATTGATATCTGTTTATATCGTGCTTTATGAAGTAATTTGATTTCATTATATTTCATATTACAGATTTTCATTAATTCTTTCTTTGGCATTCGAGAAAATTCCGGAACTGTAGCCTATTAACTGGAAAAAAAAAACACTTTTTTCTGTTCTTACTCGATTCCTTATGGACAGATTCAGGTAAGTCCTTGGTGAGACATCAAATGCTGCTCATAAAGTCCTTAAATCCTTCCCCAAACAAGACATGCTTACGACGTCCATAAAAGAATACACTGGAAAAAAATAGATAAAAGAAGAAAATGTGATAATAATTCTATTGTCATCAGCAGCTTTCAAATTGGATCGTCCTAAAATTTTGTAGTTTGGGAATGAGTTATCCCAGAAAGTTTTACTATTTTGTCCATAGACGTTGTACATTGCACATGTTGTATATAGTAAAAAATAGACAAAGAAAAATAAAATACTGGTCATCATCATTTTCTTGCTCTGATTCAAGTTTTTAAAGCCCTTTATTATTGTTCACCTCAAAGTCAGATATTGCTTCGGACAAGACTAATAATATGTGTATAATGATGGCTTACCTGAGAATTTATTACACAGTGAAATAACATGATGAACAATCCCTGAAATAGACGAAAAGAGCAAAATTCGTTTATGGAAACGAAAATGCAAACATAACGGCAAATTTTACAAAACCAATGCTATTTGACATTCCTTTCACCAACGAGCTGAGAATGTTCACTATGTAAAAGATCCAGAAATGACAAATCCCTGTTTTTTAATTGCTAATTAAGACCAATGGTTCAGGTATTGACCAATTAGATCAAAAAGACAAAAATCGTAATTATATTCATCGATTTCTTGATTAGGGGCATCATATAATAATATCCGACCTCGTTCAAAACCAGATTCTACGATATATCTCAGACCAAGCCTCGCGGACCTTAAAATCTAGGAAACGATTGGTGGTATCCAATTATGCATGCAATATTTACCATTATTATATGTAAGTTAATATGCAAGATACCTGTAGACTGTTTAAGACAGCAAAGACATACTGGATCCACACCATACTTTTGTTGACGTAAAATACACCTATAATCCATGTTCCACCAGTAAGTGGTAGTAAGATGCACAGACACCTCACCCCAGTCCTGGAAAATAGCATTTTGTTGCAAAATAGTACAAACATAGTTATCTGGGGCCCCGTTTTAGCATCGACCTTACGATCACGTTTTTATGTAAACTAACAAAACATCTGATTGAACGAGAAATCAGATTGGGCCAATCTGGTTTGTTGTTACAAGTAATTACGCAAAATAATAATATTATGATCGTTGATAAAACGGGCCCCTGAATTCTGTAAGTGGTGTAATACGACCCTTTGGGATGATAAAATGATGTCAGCCTTCGCCTGAGACTAAGCTGACTTTGCTTTTTCATTCGTAAATAAATCGTTATAATTATGTACCTTAATAAGACACAATATAGAGAATACCTTATTTGCCAAAATATTATACAAACATATCGCATAAAATATAATGTACAGTTACTTACTTAACTTTCTCGACTCTCGATTTGTCTTTCAATGTCTGGACATTGAACATAGCCTTGATAACTATGAACAGCTGGATGAAGTTAGCCTATAAAATAAATTGAGTTTATTGGGGTTTTACGCCGTTTTCAACTACCAGGGTCATATCGCGGCGGCTGGAGCACCTACCCATGGATTCCTGTTGTTTCTCAAACCAGTACTACCACAACACCCTTACCGAGCCTCCAGCTGCTCGCCCACTTAGGTTAACGATTTCAAACCCATTGGTGGGTGACAATTTTGTCAGAAAGGGTATTAGCCGCGGCCGGGTATCGAACCCGGGACCTCTCGAATGAGGGTCAGATGCGCTACCAACTGCGCTAAGGCCGCGGCCCCTATAAAATAAAGGCATTGATATATGAAAAAAATGCAAACATGAAAACTGTTATTAAGACGATAACATTTGAAGCATATATGAAGTAAAAGTTGTGAACAAATTATCAAAATCAAATTTAGGAAATTCTATAACAGAACAAAGTTATTGCTAAAGGTTTTTTTTAACTACAGTTGATGTCGTTTATTTTCGTAAACGATTTATTCTTATAATATGTATCGCCAAAACAATACTTTCAACGATTGTCAAAGACTGCGTATCAGGGGATATAAAATGCAGATTGCTTGTATGATCATATTGCTACCTGTTATGATTTAATCAAGCGAATGTGTTGAAGGGACATACCCTATCCTTAAAGTGTTGCCAAAATAGACACTCCTGACAAGAGGTTACTGGTAAGGTTTATGGTCCTGGAGGGTTAATCTACAGTTATGGGGAGTTTCCTCCCTTTTTTGGAACTATCGAACGTTAGATGAAGGAATTCCAGCGATTCAGAGAAAGTTTAGAAAGACAAAATTGATTGTTTGACTGCTGCCAAAGAAGGCTCGTAATGGCACTAAGTTTTTAATGCCTATAGATAGGGTATGAGTGTTGGCAAACCAGATCGATGGAACAGGTTAATAGGGTTGGAAGTTCTTCTGATAACTGCTCAGTTATGATCCAAATATCTGATTATTTCTATTTGAAGTTCAAAACTATATGATACTTTCTCGTACTTGAAGTTTAAATAACAATCTTACATGTACTTACAACGATGATAACAAGTGCAGGACCAACAAATGCCCATATTAGTCCGCTATTTACCGATAACCAGCAACTAAAGAGTAAAAAATGTAGAACGCAGTTGTAAACAATGAAAAACCATTGCATTGTTCAAAAGCAGGAACTATTTGACTCCTTCCTCAAACTGCTATTTTACTGATAAGTCCTAATTCAAAGGTCCCACATTACGTCAGAATCAATATTACCAAGGTGATAAAAGAGTGTATTGAAACAGTAAAAGCATATTGAGGGAAATACAGACATACTTGTTTTGTCTTCAATCCTCAGAACGGTTTTCAAATATACTTTGTTTAGGGACTTCAAAACAAGTCTTGTTTAGTATATTTAGAAACCGTTAGTTTACATTATAATAATTTGGTATGAAACGAATTTGATGCAAGTAATCCAGCTTTGAAGCAAAAATTAGAACAACATACATTCAGGACAATTGTCATATTCATATAGTTCTGCCGGATCAATAACAAAATAATCGTGAAATAACATACAAATCCTTTGATCCATATCCCTCAGCTTTTGTAATTCCTGCAGATATTGCTACAATCACCGCCGGAACTCCTATTAAAAGAAAACATTTACGTCAAGCGCACACTCACTAGTTTTGTACATTGTGTAACTTTAATTCTGATATCTAAACACATCTCAGATCACATTGATAAGTATTTCTTTACTGACTTTTAATAAGTTATAAGCCTTCTTGATTAATGGTTTTCATATAACATTTTTTTCATTTCTATACAGTCCCAGAAAATAAGTGACGGAGAGAAAACACTACGCGTGATACAAAAGCTTTGTCCATGGTCAAGTTATTTTAAGGTATATGACCCATCATTAAAAACGCCACTTTCTAGCCATGGCACATGTATCAAATTACACACACTTGTAAATACACTTCAAATAAGTTGATTTGCCGTGCCGGATTTCAAGATTATTCTTCAAGAAGAAAATAGTTTACAAATATCTTTTTACTCTATAATCATTTGCAAGGGAGGTAATTCATAACATTTTTGTCAAATATTTCCATTATCATGCATTAATCCAAAATTCTAAACCGCTCAAAATGCTTATGTTTGTATTTGGAAAGGAAAAATAACACAGTTTAGTAATTACTGGCACTTTTCAAATTTTGCCTCTAGCTCTTTGGTGCTTATGATAGGTTGTATACGTTAAGCTATATGGAACATGTTGGAACATGTATAAACATGAAATAAAGTTAAGACAGGTCATCATACCCCAGGACATTGGAAGCAAGTATCTGAGTCTAGACTTGGTGGCGAAGACGAATTTGACGGTGATCAATATCTCGATTCCTTCAGACAGCATAAGGAAAAACACGACCAGGTAGATATAGTGAAGGGCAACAGCCACGGCGGTACACGCAATCTGGGGACAGAGAAATAAAGAATGTAATTGTGTCATTAGTTGGAAGAACCAAATTGATGTACCCTGAACCGCGTTCTTTAGAGCGAGATCTCTTAAGATATCTTGAGATTTCTTAAGTTGTTTTAGGATAAAGCGCTCTTTTGAGCAACATTTTTAAGACGATCACTGGGAGCCGCCATTGCTCTATACTTCTTTAGGAACCCCTCGGTAAATTCTGCAGAATATATATGGGACAGAATTGACCGAGTTGTTCCGAATGCTCCATGATTCATTAACCATGGAGTTCCGAATGCTCCATACTTCATACAAATGACGTCATCATGACGTCATTTGTTTGAAGTATGGAACATTCGGAACACCTCGCTTAAAATCTCGGTCTCAAAAATGCTGTATCAAAAACATCTTAAGAAATCTTAAAAAATCTCGATCTAAAGACCGCACCTCAAATACTTTGATTTACTGAATAACAACAGACACGGTGGTACACGCAATCTGGGGATTGAGAAATAAAGAATGTACTGATGTTATAAAATGTGTGTACCTCTTTGGTGTTCCGATTAAATTTTGATCTAGTGAATAGGAATAACCACGGCGGTGCACGCAATCTGGACATAGAGATATGATTAAGCCGAGTGTTCTTAGTTGTGAATACCTCGTCATTTTGTGTTCTATATATTTTTGGTAACGTTCGAAAAGGTCCCAACTGCACAAACGCAGTACCACCTGAAACTATCTGGTTACCAAATAAGTTCATGAAATAGGTATATTTGATTTACATAGTGTACGTGTATGTACAGAAACAACCCCAGAAGTACAAGCTTATGGCTCTTATTGATACGTATAATTAGTTATGAATTTTCTCAAATGATAAATTAAAAGTTGCCTTGACAATTAACCTTTTACAAATGTACATGTGCACAATGAAAATTTTATATAAACAAAATTTCTTACACTGTTTTCCGTCCTATCGACTCCAGCAATGAATACAGCATATGACAATATTAAGGCAACTGACAGATTCATCAGAATTTTAGCCCTGTCTGATTTCATATATCTGTAATAAAACGAATGTGTAAATAATAATCAATTATCTATTAGCCTGGACGTGGAAACATGACCTTATGCCATGAAATACCAACACGGATCCAAATGAGCCAATATAATTATAAACTTATTACGATTCATGAAGATCTCTTAAAGTTGCCACATGTAATGGAATGACATAACAGAATAACATTTTTGACAAGACTAAGTGCATACATGCATCCGCTTTATCTGAATCTATATACGGGAGACCCCTTCCACCAGGCCCAAAGATCATTCCATATATACCTTTTCAAATGCAGATGAATCATATATTTAAGTACTTATTTTTTTTAGTAAATACAAACAGTCTGACTGGCAGGGACATACTATAGAAGCTGGCGACTGGTCCAATTGCCATGTCAATTACGACGAGGATGTCGTAAATGTACACACGTTCCAAAAGCCAGTAAATAATCAGTACCAGACACTGTTGTACGGTCAGAAGCAAGTCCTACAACATATTATGCTAGGTAGACCCTTTCTTGGTCATTGGGACCGCATGCATGGAAATAAAAGTCAAAATGCTACAGAAAATCGCCGAAAAGAAAGTATCATTTTCTAAACCTATTTCATAAGGAAGACCATGATACCTTCATAGATAATAGCTCATTTACCTCCATAATACACCATGTAATACAATGGTTATGACCAGGCTGACGAATGACACACTACAGCCGATGATAGATATGTAATCTAGAGCTTTCGACTTCAGATTCGGCTGAAATATGAGTTAAGTAAAATTTAAACATATATCTGAGCTGGGATCTGGAAAAGGTCTACTATAGTATTTGAGTCATATTTCCAGATCAGTCTGAACATAAGTGCATTCTGGCTGGGACCCATGCTGTTCTATTACGTTTGTTAGATGTCATGAAGAATTGGAGAACAACATGGTTCCGGACCATCAGACTGACATATCTGGAATAATGTTGGGCTCAACAGCCAATTATGGGACCTTTAACCTGATCCTGACTCATTAATGTTCTAAAGACAGACCTCTGTCATTGAGTTTTTAGTCTCAATCAACATCTAAGGTCATTTGGGAACGAGACCTTGGATTTTCATCTCACTAGAAATACTAACATTGAGGAAAACTACTTTTATACGATTCAAACCTTCAATATATCGTTTATATGTATACAAATTGAAGTCTATGAGAGAACTCACAGTTGATGAAGGATTCATGAGAATGGCAAAGTTAGTAAGGTGATTACAACTACAGACTGTCATGGAGCTGTTGGTTCTGTCTGGTACGATATGACACCCTTCAGTATCCCACGAACTCCTGTAAAACGTACATCACGATCTTATTAACCAACATTTATCATTCCTATTGATTACAAAGTTAGTATAATGATTACAACTACAGACTGTCATGGAGCTATTTGTTCTGTCGGGCACAAAGCGACACCATGTGCTATCCCATGAAATAAATGTATAACTGAGAATATGTATTCTTTAACGACTCAAACGTCAACTTTTAAGATTCGGAACATTTTTATGTCACGTCTAATCAGATTGGTTTTCATTTTCGTAACAGAATATATCAACTTTGAGTTCATAAAAGTGAAGTAATTAAAGAAAATCATTTGCACAAGAAATATAAAACAGGTATAAAGTTTGTTACCAGCATGAAAATGGAAATAAATGGTAAGGTTTCTTAAAGCTTAAGGTAGATTTTGTAGTTGTGTAATATTAATGTAAAACTAGCTCCAAAACATGGACCGAATTTCAACAAACTCTTAGCCGCCCTCATTAATCAGCGACACGTTTGTTTTGATTATTGTTTTCTTCTGGATTCTATACTTTGAAGCGTCCATTGTCTAAGAATAATAACAATACTCACAAGTTGAAGTTCCAATAAGTACAGTGTGCCTCATAGTCCCCAGCCTAGTAAAATGAAAAAGGTTATTGAGAAATATTCTTAATAAACCCCACGAATTTTACAAAAAATAACTTCTAGTAATACGTTAACAATACGTTTAAAAATGATTTAAAAATTATTTAAAATATGAAAGAATATTGATTAAAATTACCGGATATAAGTTACGATCAACACACTTTTTATCACATGTTATCAAATACATGAAACGGTTATCAATGACCTCTGAGAAAGAAAATTGTTTTCAATTTTTAAAGATATGTTTAATGTCATGTCATTGCATGAACAAACAACAGAACAGGTGACTCCTTGACTAAATGTTTATGTACGACTTGAAGAATTGCTACGCTTGCCTTACTTTACCTTAAAATTCTGGAAGTTCAACGTAATATCTACGTTAGACGAAGACGCCTTTCCATCTTTGGAGAGAAGCTGCATGTCAACAACGGCTGCATTAATTTCGAAATGTGTAGGGGATGGTCTACAAAATACATTTGTAATGTGTCTCAATATTAAGAAAAGTAATGTTTCAACATAGCCCAACCGAAAGTACATTCCTTTTGAAAAAGTTGCAACTTTGCCTATCAATATCCAATTTCTTTGAAACAATCCACTGCCACAATCCATTTTCTCTATTCTTTTTCTTTCTTTTATTTTGACCTGTCTTTGAAATAATTTGCGAAAGAGGCAACTGTTTTATCAGTATTAAACGTTATCTTGCCTAATATTCACTCACCCATTCTCGTTTAAGCGTGGAGGCAACAGTCCAGACAAGTTTCGGTAGAGGACACCAGAGAAGCTGCCAATTCCTAGAAAGATTAGAATAATAGTTCTTTTATAGACGTGATGGATATTTAAACGTTTCATTTTAACATGAATACAAATTCTCTTACAGTTGTTCGCTGGTAAATAAAGTTTTATAGACCACCAGTACGAATATTTTCGTAATAAAAACTGTGTAAAACTGATAATGACTCATAGTTATAAGACAGTAACATCACATACCAACTTCATATTGTAATTCACTAAATGAAGATAAATCACAAAAGTTCTATAAATTGTTCAATTTTTCAGGCGATGTTACGATCACAGTCATTCAACACCTGATGGAAAGCACCAAAGCAACACAAATGAAGAGGTAAATATGTTCTTAACTTTTCATTCCGAATGCAATGACTAACCACAAGATATAGTTTGATTAATATTTAGAATCACTTTTCAGGTTCTATACTACACATCCTTTCTGTAGCTCAGAAACAATGCATTGTTTTGCCTCATGGACATTTAAGATTGTTTCAATGTTTCATAAAGAATCTTTTTTAAAAGACAAAGTGACTGCATAGAAGCATTGACTTGACGTTGATCTTGGTGCAATTACACCTTAAAAGGTCATGAGAGTGTATACATAAATATGATAAATGGAGCATTCAATGGATGCTTATGGAGGTCACCGTCTTCAGATCAATATATTTCTGCAACACATCAACGATATCAATTCTGATATGAGTTGATCTCGTTCTAGGACTTATCCAAGTTCAACTGATTGCCGAACATACAAAAACCAAATCTGTCCAAATCTGCCACCAACAATGTGCCGAATGTCCCTGTTCTTTACTTTCCCATTATGTAAATTTAGCATTTGAATACAGTATTTTATCTTTGTATTGCAACCCATTTTTTCCACACTTACTCGAGCGACGCCATAATTAACAAGAGATGTTTGTAAAACATATATGCCCCCTCAACGTCCTACATTTGACGTAGGTTAAAGTTCAAGGTCAAGGTCGCAAGGTCCAAGGTCATGGTCAAATGTGAAAGGTCTTGGTTGTATGTGTCCATGCGTCAAATATCAAGGCTGTATGTTTAAAAGTACATGATATATCGGCCAGGTTAAAGATTTTTTAAAAGTAGATCAAACTCGGAGATCAAGGTCACAAGGACCGAGGTCATGGTCAAATGTGAAAGGTCTTGGTAGGATGTGTCCATGTGTGATATATCAAGGCTGTATGTGTAAAAGGACATGAAATATTGGCCAGGTTAAAGTTTTCCAAAAGTAGGACAAACTCCAAGGTCAAGGTCCAAGGTCATGGTCAAATGTGAAAGGTCTTGGTTGGAGGTATCCATGTATGAAATATAAAGGCTGTATGTGTAATAGGACAGGAGATATATATGCCTGGTGTAAGTTTTTTAAAAGTAGGTCAAACTCCAAGGTCAAGGTGGCAAAGGTCAACGTCATGATCAAATGTGAAAGGTCTTGGTAGGAGGTGTCTATGTGTGAAATATCAAGGCTGTAGGTGTAATAGGACATAAGATGTAGGCCAGGTTAAAGATTTTTAAAGTAGGTCAAACTCCAAGGTCAAGGTCACACAGGCCAAGGTCATGGTCAAATGTGAAAGGTCTTGGTAGGAGGTGTCCATGTGTCAAATATCAAGGCTGTATAGGTAACAGGACATGAGATATAGGCCAGGTTAAAACTTTTTAAAAGTAGGTCAAACTCCAAGGTCAAGGTCCAAGATCATGGTCAAAAGTGAAAAGTCTTGGTTGGAAGTAACCATGTGTGAAATGTCAAGGCTGTATGTGTAAAAGGACATGAAATATAGACCAGGTTAATAGATTTTAAAAGTAGGTCAAACTCCAAGGTCAAAGTCACCAGGTCCAAGGTCATGGGCAAATGTGAAAGGTCTTGGTTGGAGGTGTCCATGTGTCAAATATCAAGGCTGTATGTGTAAAAGGATATGATATATCGGCCAGGTTAAAGTTTTTTAAAAGTAGGTCAAACTCCAAGGTCAAGGTCACAAGTTCCAAAGTCATGGTCAAATGTGATAGGTCTTGGTAGGAGGTGTCCATGTGTAAAATATCAAGGCTTTATGTGTAATAGGTCATGAGATAAAGGCCTAGTTTAAATTTTTTAAAAGTAGGTCAAACTCCAAGGTCAAGGTCACAAGGTTGAAGGTCATGGTCAAATGTGAACGATATTGATAGGAGGTATCCATGTGTGAGATATCAAGGCTGTATGTGTAAAAGGACATGAGATATAGGCCAGGTTAATAAATTTTAAAAGCAGGTCAAACACCAAGGTCAAGGTCACCAGGTCCAAGTCATGGTCAATTGTGAAAGATCTTGGTTGGAGGTGTCCATGTGTCAAATATCAAGGCTGTATGTGTAAAAGGACATGATATATTGGCCAGGTTAAAGTTTTTTAAAAGTAGGTCAAACTCCAAGGTCAAGGTCACAAGTTCAAAAGTCATGATCAAATGTGATAGGTCTTGGTAGGAGGTGTCCATGTGTGAAATATCAAGGCTTTATGTGTAATAGGTCATGAGATAAAGGCCCGGTTTAATTTTTCTAAAAGTAGGTCAAACTCCAAGGTCAAGGTCATAAGGTTGAAGGTCATGGTCAAATGTGAACGATATTGATAGGAAGTATCCATGTGTGAGATATCAAGGCTGTATGTGTAAAAGGACATGAGATATAGGCCAGGTTAAGAATTAAGTGTGAAAATCAAAAAAGGGCAATAACTCCAAATATGTGATTGGCAGAGTTACTGCTCTTGTGCACTGCACCTCTCCATAATGAGATCTATCCACCTGTAAAGTTTCATGATTCTACCTTACATACTTTTGGAGTAATGCTCCGGACAAGAATCAAGTTTGAAAATCAACAAAGGGCAATAACTCCAAAAATTTGATCGGTAGAGTTACGGTCCTTGTGCACTGCACCTCTCCATAATGAGATCTATCTACCTGTAAAGTTTCATGATTCTACCTTACATACTTTTTGAGTTATGCTCCGGACAAGAATCAAGTTTGAAAATCAACAAAGGGCAATAACTCCAAAAAATGATCGACAGAGTTAAGGTTCTTGTGCACTGCACCTCTCCATAATGAGATCTATCTACCTATGAAGTTTCATGATTCTATCTTACATACTTTTTGAGTTATGCTCCGGACAAGATTTGGTCTACGGACAGACCGACGGACCGACGGACCGACCTACCGACCGACCGACCGACCGACCGACCATCCGACCGACCGACCGACCGACCGACCGACACTTGCAAAACAATATACCCCTATTTTCTTCGAAAGGGGGCATAATTAGAAGAAGAATTTTAATGACCTGCCAAAGATTCCTTTGCGATTTGCACTGATGTAGCTGTGTCAAGAGTATTTGCTGATCCTTTACTTGGAAAACTGAGATCGTCGGTCTGTTTCACTGGAGCAACTGTCAATACTGCGTATACGTACATAAAATGAAAAAAAGCCATACTTTAAAAAAAGATTGCCTATTTTATATGTCGTGAAAACAAATTTAATTTTTGATTAAAAAGAATAATGTCGTTTAAATTATGCATGTGCTTTATGCAAAATTATTATAAAGAACTGTTTATACTCTCTACTTTTAAGAGACTTGAATTGGACTTTCAAATTGAACCTTTCTAATAATTTGCATTTTGGGAAAAGATTAAACAGTTTGGTAGCATGGAGTCACGAATTAAACATATATATACCTAGGTTATCCTTTTTAATTGTTTTTCCTTTTCCAGCCGCATTTAGGCTTTTAGCAATAGCTTTAGCAAACTGTCCAACAACTTTCAGAACTTTGTCCGCTCCTCCAGATGTATTTGTATTCTAAAACAAATTAAAATAACATTATTCGTTGAAAAATATGGTTATAATATCTAAATCGATGGCATTCCTTCTCAGACATAACATATTGGAGCCACGAATAAATATTTTAGTGAATTAGAAGCGAATCAAAATTGTTTTATTTAATGTTTTCTTGAATGCAAGTTTCCAGGAGCATCAGAAAAGAGGGATATAATACTAAACTTTCTTTTATTTTGAAATCCATTCTATACTTTATGTACTCATTTGCATCATGTCAACATAGAGATTTCAATGAGTACGGACAACACAGAATTTGAAGATGTATAAATGCATTTTGAAAAGCAAATATATCAACACTTTTCTGTTGCTCTTCTTGATATATCGACAACTTACCGTTTGGTCCTTGTTTTCTTCCAAAGACTTGTATGAATCCTTGTTCGTGTCGCTTAGCAGATTACTTGTGGTATCAATGAAACTCTGAAACATGAAACAGTCGTTTTTTTATCTATATTATAATGGTAAAGTAACTTCACTCATGGCATAATTATGTTGTTTTGGAATCAATGCACTGCACATGCGAAGCATCGGGTTTGTATGTACGTACCATATTCGATCGATTAAATTTGTCATAGCATAAATAGAAAAATGCGTACTGAGAGGAAACGTTTGAATCAGCACTCATTACCAGCTGGTGGTTTGTCTCCCCTAATAATTTTTTAACCCTTCCCCAAACAAGACCTGGTTTTGACGTCCCTAATAGAATTGGCTTGGGAAAACATTGAGACAAAAGAAGAAACTGCTGATAACCAGCAGTTTCTCCTTTTGCCTCAATATTTTCTTGGCTATAACATAAACATTTTGGCCTTTAGTGGTCATTTACTTTGTCGTCTGCAGAAGCTTTTGAATAGGATCACCCTCAAATTTTGTCGTTTGGGAAAGGGTTAAAGGATCAGGGATCGATTTATTAGATGATCACCTGCTGTCAAGGAATAAGTTAAAGATCGTTTCTACATATAACTGTCAAGATCAAAGGTATAGTTGATGTACTATACTTGTCAAGAAATAAAAAATATAATGTGTCCAGCGTCTACATACAAATACCAAGAACAATAGAATGGGTTGTGATAAGGGCTCAAAATAGATTTCTTAATTTACTGTGGATTAAAAATTCAAATTAAAGTCACACAACCATTCCGCATAATCCAAAGAAAATCTATTTTTGCGACCTATTCCTTGTACATTTTACTATACAGTACCTCGGTTTGTTTCTCTGTCACGTTTATATGTTCACTTATATTGGCCACCTGCTCTAGGATAGTCGTCACTTTCTCAATGTCGCCATTATATAATGCACTTCCGTTTTCCTTTGATGTGTTTGTTGATGTAGCCAGAGTATCTAACACATCCGTCACCGCCTCTGACTTCTTCTCGACAGATACGCTATTGCTTTGGATCGAGTAAAGCTGTGGAAAATAAACATACCGCCTTTTTAACTATAAATATATTCATGGACAAGCAAGTGACTTTGGTTAAGAAATGGTTTCTTTCTACTGAAATGTGTTAAGGAAAAGCACAAATGCGCTGCAAGGGTTGAAAATGTGTCTGATTGAAAATGTTTTTCACTATACGTTTGTAAACAGTAACACATTGTGTCAAGCTTAATAACAGAAATTCGCCATCTTAAAAGAAGATCCTCACACAAAAAATGAACTCGTTTATGAGAAAGAGAAAGTCATACATATTGATAACACAATCGAAATGTTTCATGTTTTATCAATTTTTTTTTTATTTTGTAGTAAAACTTTTCAGACTTAGTCGCATCTCGAGCTTGTGGTTGGTCACAATTGACCAAACGCCGACTGTCAATCAAAAACTTCGATTAGCCAATGGACGATCAGAAAAATGTCATGCCCCAATTGTTCTTCGTTGCAGTGTTATTGTATCGATTTATCGACCGACAATCAAAACAATCGACAGGCCAATGGCAAAGAATTTTGTGCTAACGATAGACAAGGTTAACCGCTATGTTTTGATAAACGGTCGGTGTTGCTATAAAATCTCGTAAGTACGGCTTAAATCAAGCCGTGGTTACAAGATTTTATAACAACACCTACGAAATACTATTTTGTTTGTCCGATTTTACGTCACGATTAACTGGATGAAATAGTTCCCTATGTACGATCACATTCCCATTGTTTGTCTTAAATTCTATGTTGGGTGGAGCGATCTTTCGATTGGCGTTTGGTCAATTGATTATTTATTGTATATAAGAACATCATTTCTATAATCGATTCACTATTAAACGAGAATAATTTCAGTTGAATTGCTTTATCAAAACAACTGAAATTATTCTCGTTTAATTGTGAATCTATTATACGTCTCCATTTTAAAGCAGAATAAAGGTATATCAGAGTTGAACCGTTGGATAACAGATCGAAGATATTAATGAAATCTGCATAAGGCCACCTTAATAATTGAACAAGAAGTTTTACAGATTAATTACACATTGGACAATATTATATACTAAAGGAAAAAAGAAACGCAACAAAAAATAATTTGGCCATGCGTTTAGTTTTTGTTTTTTAAAAATCCGTCATAATTCGCATACTTTGTTCTATGCATAGTAAAACTTAATCATGTGACTTTCTTGTGTCAAAATTTCATCAATGCCACAGGTTATACGTGCCATCAATATGCGTTTAAACGAGAGCGGTTTGGCGTCAGCGTTAAATGAGTTCTTGCGCGCAATCCAAACAGACTATAACGACACCTGGCTGAAATTTGATTTCTGTACGGTTCATGAATAGCATCAACAGTTTTTCTCGATAACAGAATTTGTTTCCGTAGGTTAAATAAACGCACGTTATGGTCCCGACGTCATGACGTTAGACGTTGACGACCGCTTTTCGGGCGACCACCAGTTGTTCCGTTAGTTCTGAGACGTTATCTCAAGCAATATTTTGTAAACCGATGTACACCAACCTCAGCAGCAACTGCGGGTTGAGATGTTCCATTCGTAAACATCACAATTGCTACCGGACGACGTCTTTGAATAGGTTGCAAAACGATATTAAGGATTTAGTTCAAACAAAAAGCATTGCATTTTGTCGAGTCGACGTGCATCTGTACAAATTAAAAGAGTTCTATGTAAAGTTTAGATATCTAAAGGTTTACACGTGAGAAACGTGTAAACGTCTATTTTGACGTTATCTCACAGGTAAGACAGGTTCTAACGTAAACACAAAGTTTAAAATCAAGATACAGTACCCTGCAATAATCAGTTACATTTTTTGACTCAACAACATAAACGAATTAAGAGAAATAACAAAAAATAGTTGTTGCGTTTCTTCTTTCCTCTAGTATTCTTGCTCTACTGCCCTTTGATTTAGTTTACATATGTTTTCGAACTCTATTCTGCCTTCGGTATTTTGTAATCACGGGCTACTCTTTTAGGGTATTTTACCCCAAGACTTACAACTTTTTCTGCTTCTGCTATTTCTTTCTTTACACACGAATACAATGGAAGCTTCCATATTCCATCCTTAGAACAAGATCTTGATATCAATCCTAAAAAAAAGATTACCGGGATACAGGTGAAATCAACATGTCATTGACGGTAAAATAATTAATTGATTTGCTTTAACATCTGTCTTATTGAATGATGAAATTGTACACAGCGTGATTTGCAAAGAGAATTGTACACTTAGGTTGTCATTATCTTTTTCTATATTGATAAAACGATTGAAAATTATAAACAATTTTATTGAGTTAGGATTTTCTAGACTTTTGTTGTGATATCAATACATGTAGTAATTGCACTGTCTGAATGTTGTGTGGTATTGTCAAAGTTTTGAGTATAGTATTTCTACTTTTTAGTTTCAATGTTTTCAAAATATATGTCGCTGCTTTTCAACAAAAATCTCGTAGCTGCAGCTTGTTTTAAGCTGCAGTTACGATACTTCTGCTGAAAAGTTTCCCCATGTTTCTCTGTGTGGTCTCGCATTTTCCCGATTTGCCAACCCCTTTCCTACTCCCTATTTAACTTGGTCTCTGTCTGTACAGACCTCTATTTTATTGTTCTTACCGTCTAAGTCTCCTTTACATGGTATAACAACTGTTTGTCCTGGTGTCGTTTTATTCCAAATTTGCCCTCTGGTGTCTGCATTTTTCTGACAATCCGGCACTCTCACATCAACTAATCAACAGTAAAATATCGTCGATTTTCAACAAAAACCTTTAAACCCTTAAAACAAGCTGCAGTTACGAGATTTTTGTTTGAAACTAGCGACATGCAATATGAAGAATATGTTTCAAGTTTATCATTATCTCTATTTATCAACATTTCCAATATACACTCTTAATTACAGCTAATAAGGGATGAGCGGTTTGATTAAATATACAAATATTCAGAAACAATGAGAAAAACAAACTATTCATTAGATTATCGAAGTATCGTATAGATATACGATTAATTTCAATAAATCAGTGTTCGAAAGCAATTGTCCACATACCTTTTGTACAAGTAGGGATAGGACGATTCCATTCTCCGGGAGTCACACATGTAAGCGATTTAAATCCAGTCAATGAATAGCCTTCGTCGCATGTGAATGTGAGCAACCTCGTTGCGTTATCATATGTGTAACCACCATTTGTTGGCTTTTTGGGAGATTCACAGACTGAAAGAAAATATGTATTTGTAAAGGCTTTGTTCATTGTAGTGTCATTGAGCTACAATACTTCAATACTGCAATACGAGTCAGATAGAGAACCAATCTCTGTGAAGATGGCGGTATAGCACATGGTCGCACTTTAAATCCGGTAATACAGCTGCGAGCAATTTCGAACCTTGGATACACCGTTTCCAAATCAAGAACCGTTTGTTTTCACTTGGTCAAGGGGGCATGAAGCATAGGTACTAAATTCAGCATCGAATTTAACCAAAACTTATCGTAATTATCAGATTAAGATCGAAAGAACATTTTTACAAAACTGAAAATGATTAATTATAGTTGTTGACACAAATTAATTGTTTTCATCACACTTTTATTTGAGCCAGGATCTGGAAAAGGGGCCATAAAAGCATTTGAGCCCAGCATGGTTCAAGATCAGTGTACATGCAGTCTGATGATGAACCATGTTGTTTTCCAATAGGTTGTCCATGAACAGTAGCAACTGAAAATTAGCAGAATGGATCTGTATTGGACTGTACTTGAACACAAACTGATCTGAAAATTGAATTTTCTAAAATGCTTTAAGATAACTTTTTTCCAGATCCTGGATCATTTATTTGTATCAAAGTTATGTCCCATGTAAAGTACTTATATCTATGTTTTAACTTTTAATTAGACGTGTTACGTCCATTTGTATATGACCGGTATTGGACATTCGAAATGGGTTTTATTACCCAAATTTATACCCTTTCGGGCTCAATGATAAGTTGGCCAAAATTCAAAATTGATTTGGTTGACATACAGGACAACTGATTTGTATTTATTTTCTTTCTATGAACAAACACTATCTAGTTAATTGCCCAATTAAATACATGCCATGTGTTTTCCTGCTTCTTTGTCTACTTTGATCCCACCAACGTTAGGCAAGAAACAGCTAATGTGATTTAGACTCAATCTAAACTCACATTTAAAGAAATTAAAGAATATAGCCCCTATCATTTATTTACAATTCCGCTAATTTAATCAAGCCACTGTTCCCAGCACTTAGATGTAATATTACAAGTACATATAGTGTAGTACGTTCATATAAGTCTATATAAACTTAATGCACATACAAGCTTAGAAGTACTAAAACATTTTTCTTCCATGCCTCCAGAGTACACGTATGAAATAGTGCATATCATTGTACTGACCTATTGGCACACAGGACACGTTGCTTACTGACCAGGATCCATTTGCTAGACATCTTGGATACGAGTTACCCTGAATTTTATACCCCGCAACACAGGAATATGCTACAACCGATCCGTATGTAGTTCTCTCAGGATTAATAACTGACCCAAGAGAAATGTTTGGTGGGTTTCCACAATCTGAAAAATAAAACCAAGACTGTTGTCTTCTTTAAATAATTTGGAATATTAAATTTGCGTTTATTACAGGTAAAGCTTTGACAAACTGTCGTATGGAAGTTAATCCCGAAGGATTCTATTGTCATAACGTTTACTAGTATAAATCCTTATCTGTAACACACTTTTGCTGGCTATTCTTTACATGCTATGTCCATAAATAAAGTGGCATATCTATTTAATCATCTGTAAAATCATTCAATTCGGAATAAATCGGATTGAATCCCAAAACATAACATGGAACATGTACTATCAAAACAACTCATACATAAAATGAATATTCAGTTAAATACAGTACGTTGTCAAGTTTTGAACTTACTGCTAGATACTAGAAATGCGGCATATGATAACGCTTTTACAGATGAAAAACATACATTTATATATTCAAAAGGAGACGGCAGTTGATGAGAAAAGAAAAAATACTTTCCGGCAGTTGTTGAAAAAAAAAGAAATATTTTATGAAAATAAGTTTATTATAGAATGAATCTAGTTATCAGATACTACCTTTTATGTTACACATCGGTGTGTCTCCATGCTGTGTTGTCCAAAGACCAGTTTGAGGGGAGCACATGATTGTGTCACTATCATTGACGCGATAACCTTCATTACAAACGAGCTTTCCCATAGACCAAGAGGTTGTGGAGTTTAAGGTGAATCGCCCTTTTGATATTTTGAACGTCGGAGTTCCACAATCTGAAACGTGTAAAATATTGTTGAAATAACTATGTTTTTTACGTTCGAAGATGTAATTACAGCTCGACGATTTGTTTGTCATTATTTTAGATACATACATAGATTGTAAATTTATATGATTGTACATGTATTAAAAAAGAAACTTTATAAAAAAAGTACATTAGTTATTTTGGACATTTCGTCATCTCTATTCACTGTCCCAATTACAGTTTTCCCCAAAACCAAATACTTCTGGCCTTTATTTTGATTTCAACACACACGAGTCCCGCAGATAAATTCTATTAGGCAATTTTAAAATTTCAGAGCAAGAATCTATATTTAAAAAAGACACAATACAAATTGAAAACTACATTTGCACACATACACTTATTTCATCAAACTCCAAATAGCGATTATGCCAGTGTCATGTAATCATGTGATGATGGTATACATGTAATCGCTGGAATATGTAAAGTTGTTTGGCACACTCGGGTATTGTCGGACACACGAAATCAGATGAGTTATGACGAATGTACATGTATGCTTCGTAAAACGTCGTTTTCAAAATATTGTTCTCTGAAATTATCTTATTTTAAATCTAACACCTAACTATCTTAGAACGTTCGCAAAACCGTGTTTTCTTTTTTAAATAAATATCAAATTGAAAAAAAAAATCCAACACTAGCTTAGCGTTTGATAGTTTCATGTATGTTCGTGATAGGATAGAATGAAATTGCATAATCATTTGCCAAAAATACCTAAACAAATTACCGTTTATTTTACATTTGCCGTAGGGATATTCCCATGAACCATCTTCTTGGCACACTGTCGTATTCTGTCCAACCAAATGATACCCTTCATTACATCTAAAGGAAAGGGTAGAGTTAACAGTCGTCTTGTCTAACAACATGTCTGCATTATCAATCGTTGGGATTCCACAATCTGGATTAAGATATGAACACATTTAATTAATCATTCAATCAAATTATCGTGTAACAGAATAATAATCACTTGAACAATACATGAACAATTTTGTAGTTTCACGTTTTTTTTATTTGATAATTATAGAGATAAAAATATGTATACAAAGTGTTGAAAAACAACCAAAAACAAAACCAAAAAGCAATGAAAAAACCAAAATCGGAACCCATTTTCGAAAGTGAATTGCTAATGTTTGAAGAAATAAACTGACACGATTTAAAAACGTAAAAAAGTACTTTTACATATGGTATCTACTACAGTCTACAAAACCGATGTTTAGTCGTGTATAATTGTAAATGTTACAATTGTTAAAATAATAGGACAGAAAATGACATTTAAAGCAATGAATAATGCCTGAATGAACGTCAGATTATGCCAACATGCACATTGATTCAAGAGCCTGGCATCGAATAGCTCAACGACAGTGAACCCAGTGTTTTCACAGGCGATTTATCACCGTATTACGATGCACAGGCTGCCCACGATTACCAACCATAGAATTTGCTGTAGACTGGGCAGTCACAAATCTGTTGCGTAAGTGACGTTGACGTATACAATTTTGTTGACGTACAGTTGAAATACGCGGCTGACCTTGACGTGGGCGGTCTGTAAATGTTCCCGTGTCGTTTACACGTCTCATTAACCGTGGAACCGTCGATTCGGCTACATTTAAGTGTCTAGCTACCATCATTTGCGAAAGACTGTCAAACAAAAGCCCCAAAAGTCGGTTCCATTTTCCCAAAGTAAGCCTCAGCATTTTATACACAAACCCTTTTCGTAGTTCTCGTATGTTTTCAATAAGTAAATCGAGGTGGCAATTTGTACACAAAAAAATCTTAGTGATTTAATGCACGAGACACACGAGCATTTAGTGATGGGCGGTTCAGATGTCCGGATATTTTACAGAAAACACGGCAAATTCGCCGGGTAGTGAAGTGTATACATTGCCTCATACATGTCCCAAAATATGGTGCCGATCGAGGCAATAGGAAAGGCATGGATAATGAAAAAGTGTTTTGCGTTTTTAAATCATGTCAGTTTATTTCTCCAAAATATAGATATCATGGATATGCAAACACGAGTTATTCCCTTTCAAAAATGGGTTCCGTTTTTTGGACACTCCTAAGTCAACAATTCTCAGAGTATAAAGTTTGTGCATGACATGTGACCGTGGCATATACCGACAACATCGACAATGACATTGCATGCTGGAAGTGTACGTGTATAATATGAATGTCCTATTTTATATTGTTGAAAAGTAATCGGAAAACTTTGAAGTTTATACCGATAATGATATAGAAATTCATTACCACTTATTTTCATGAACACATACCTCTTGTACAAATAGGGATTGTACCATTCCATTCTCCAGAAATGCCACAGATTAACGATTTCAATCCTGTCAGTGAATAACCTTTATCACATGTAAATGTCACCATCATTGTTGAGTTATCATATGTGTAACTACCATTGAGTTGTTTATCGGGAGGTTCACAGACTGAAAAAAATTAGAAATGTCGCAAAGCGGACAAATACCCCCCACTAGCGCGTTGTCACTTAAAAAAGTGCTATAGGCCAAACGGTTCTTGACTAAGAGTACGGAAACGGAATTTAAACGAAGTCCAATTGTGACCTTGACCCTTGACCTTCATGACCCAAAACCAATATGGCACCTCCTTGGATCAACTGCAACAACTGTGTAAAGTTTCATGGTCCTAGGTCAAACGGTTCTTGACTTACAGCACGGAAACGGATTTTAAACAAAGTCCAATTGCGACCCTGACCTTTGACCTTCATGACCCAAACACAATTGGGCACCTCCTTGGGTCAAGGGCAACAACTGTGTAAAGTTTCAAGGTCCTAGGTCAAATGGTTCTTGACTTAGAGCACGGAAACGGATTTTAAACAAAGTCTTATTGTGACCTTGACCTTAGACCTTCGTGTTCCAAAAAAACAAAAGTCAAGGGCGACCACTGTGTAAAGTGTCATGGTCCTATGGCAAACGGTTCTTGACTTAGAGCACTGAAATAAATTTTAAACAAAGTCTTATTTTGACCTTAGACCTTCATGACCCAAACACAATAGGGCACCTCCTTGGGTCAAGGGCAACAACTGTGTAAAGTTTCATGATCCTAGGTCAAACGGTTCTTGAGTTAGAGCACGGAAACGAAAAAGTCTACGGACGGACGGATGGATGGACGGACGGACGGACGCGCCAACATTTCAGGATTAAGTGTTTTTTTTCTTTGATCTCTATGAAGAAAAGTGCCACATAAAATGTCATTGTTTAAGTGGAATTGTTATTATTTCATATAAATTATGGACGGATTGAATCACATAAACCCCCGGACGTTGGCCCGGACAGACAGACAGACAGACATAGTGAAACCAATATACCTCCCTCTACTTCGTAGGTGGGGGTATAAATATCCTCGCTTTTCAACAATACCCTCGTAACTGCAGCTTGTTTTAAGGTGCAGTTACGGAAGTTTTTGTTGAAAAGCATCGATATGTAATCGCAAAGGAATAATTCAGTGAGGTGTCATTCCTATTTAAGAGAAACGTTAATATCGGACTTGTTTATGATACAATAAAATATAAGAATTGAAGTCTGTTTTAAAGAGATGCGTTTCAAACCCAAAAATCCTCACCCCAGATAAAATGATCCAAGTCAGATACTTCTTTACAAGGAGAGGTTATGTGGGTATTTTACCATCGTTTCCATCCTCTACTGATTGTTTGGGTTCAAGAACTTTCATTCTATGGGTGATTTGATATACTGAAAGGATCGGTGTCGAACTAAAAGGGCCTTTGGCGTAACAGAAACAAGCAACGGGGAACAATTGTGACGTAATTTCAGACAAACCAATAAGCTTTCGTGGGTGTTGTTATATAATCCCAAAGCAGCAGATACGAGATTTTATAACAACTTCGCCGGTTTTTTTTATGTTGTTTAAAGACCATGCTCTATTTGCCAGGCATCTTGGATACATGCTTCCATGAACAGTATACCCTTCGTCACAGGGGTATTCCGCAATCGTGTTCCAAACATTACTCATTGATCCATTTTAAATTCGTGGTGGTTCTCCACAATCTATGAAAGGACAATCGAGACATAATTACTTTACATAGCATTTCTGCGTTCTCTAATATAGAAGTCTTCGGAAAACATTAATAGGAAAATATTTTTAACATTTCTCTTAATACATATCGTTTTATTATTAATTACAACGATTTCGTTATCTCAACGATTGGGTTTAGAAAAAGTTTGGAATGTACACGCTTGTGTAAGCCAGAGCCAGAGCGTGTGGAAAAGTTAGCCAGACTACATTTATGGACCCATCAAAATTCCATGTGCACCCATGAGTCACTCAAGGAACAATTCTACCAAATTTGGTCTGAATTAGCCCAATAGTTTATTTCTAAAGATTTTTTTTTTGTAATTTCTCGAAGTCTGGTGAGCCGCCCGCAGCCACGCCCACATTAATGGATGAATCAAAATTCCTTAAACAATTTAAGGAACATTTTTGCCAAGTTTTCTCACCTATTCGAGTACATTTTGGAGAGACATCTGACCAAATACCAGTGGCTTGACACGTTCTGTTTTCAGATGTTACATTATTTGTACCATCAATGACATAACCCAGATCACATTGAAATGTGGCAACTGATTCAAACGTTGTGTTGGGATAGAAGGTCACGGTACCATCTTGCGGATTTGACAAATTACCACAATCTGTGAGAATAACAGTTTACATAGGTAAATATAGAATCAGCATAGTTTAAAATATAGAATGAATTGAGACATCAGTAGTTGGACTTCATCCTAATTAGAGTAAGCTTTTGGAAAACGTTTCGATGACTTTTAGAACGTTTTTCAGAATACAGAATTTGTTTTAAGAGAGAGAACGTGCTTAGCATGAATGCTATAGAAACAGTGTATCTAACTAAAGTAGTGCTACTGGTAAGAAACATACACATAAAATGGCGAATTTGCCTATAATTGAAATATTAAACTTAGAAATGAAATGAAAAAGATATTGGAAGCAAGCTTAGGATTTTACAATTTGCCTGTTAATGTAACCGTACAATTTTTACAAATTAAATTTTCTAAAAACTCACTTATTCGAGTACATGTTGGCGAGACATATGACCAAGTACCATTGTCTTGACAAGTTCTGTTTTCAGTCGTTACATTATTTGTACCATCAATTACATAACCCAGATCACATTCAGTTGTTGCAACTGATTCAAACTTTGTGTTTGGTTGGAAGGTTACGGTACCATTTTGTGGACTTGTCAAATCACCACAATCTGTGAGAATAATAACCGGTTTCATTTGTTAATATAGAATCAGCATATTTTAAAATAAAGAATGATTTGGACTTCGTCCTAATTAGAGTAGGCTTTTGGAAAACGCTCCGATGACTTTAAGAGCATTTCTTTAGATTTCAATATTTGCTTTAGAGAGAGAAGGTGCTTAACATTTATTGTATTTATTCGAAGTAATTATTGAGCAATCATCATTGATTCATTTCTAAATATGGTTTAGAAATATGGTTGTTTTATTCTTTATTGTGAACCAATTCTAATCGTCTCGCGCATCCTCAAAACATTTTCATTTGAATAAAGTGCTTTCAGTAAGAAACATACACAGAAAATGGCGTATTTACCTGTCATTTACCTGTCATTGAAATATCAAAATAAGAAATGAAATATAAAAGAGAATGGAAAAAAGCTTAAGGTTTTACAATTTGCTTGTTAATGTAACCTTACAATTTAAACCAATCCCAAATTGTAAAGACTTACCTATTCGAGTACATGTTGGAGACACATCTGACCAAGAACCGAGGGCTTCGCAAGTTCTGTTTTTAGAAGTTATGTTATTTGTACCAACAATAACATAACCTGAATCACATTCAAATGTAGCAACTGATTCAAACGTTGTGTTTGGACTGAACGATACAGTACCATTCTGTGGACTTGGTAAATCACCACACTCTGTGATAGATATATCAACGTTTACATGTAAAATTTTACGACTTATTAAAACCATCCTGTCATCGAAACCAGTTTTCTTTTTCAGATGGAATTGTTGAAGATTATGTCGTTATGTTCGTTTTTTTTTCAAGTAAGCATGCAAGTGATTCACGTTTGTAACTATTATATGATTGATAATTTACATAATTAAATGAAAAGTCACATTATTTTATTTATATGTGAAAATGTCTCTCTTCATTCACATTGCTTATTTCTTTGTTTTAAAGTATTTTGATACAAAATGGTTAATCTTTCATAAAGCCTGAATTTTTTATCAAACATTTGTGACCCGTCACGCTAAAAGGGACCTTATAAGAAGTGTGAAAACTATCGACCCTAGTCAGATTGTGTAGTCCGCGCAGTCAGACTAGGGCCGACACTTTTCACTTTTATGTAGTTTTCTAAATCCGGAATGTTCTCCCTATCTTATATTCGAATACGGGATCTGGTTGACCTGTGCTGAGTCCGACAAGTTTGTAAAAAAATGGATTTTTGGAATTCCGCTAAGGTCCCTTTTAGCGTGACGGGTCACACTTGTATACATCATTACATGCATTTGATTTTGCTGATAACACAAAAACCCATGTTGACAAAGATGCGAATTATTATAAATCGAATTTCGGAGAACTTTTTAACCTTAAAAAATGACCGATAATGAAAACTAAATATTCGACACAAATAAATATTACACGACTCACCTATTCGAGTACATGTCGGAGCAACATCTGACCAAGTACCGTTGGCTTCACAAGTTCTGTTTTCAGACGTTACATTATTTGTTCCATCAATGACATAACCCAGATCACATTCAAATGTTGCGTCTGATTCAAACCTTGTGTTTGGACTGAAGGACACAGTACCATTCTGTGGACTAGGCAATTTACCACAATCTGTGAAATTTTGGAGCAGGTAATAATAAACTTCCGAATTATGTGAGTTTTCAATGACAAAAATATAAAACATCATTCCATTCACAAAAAGTTACCTTCATAATACTTTCCTCTGTAAGTTGTTTCCATTGTTTTTTTTATTATTAAAGCAGCAGCAACAACAAAATCATGCCATACTGTTTTGGAATAAGTGTAAAACGATTGTATAGAATTAGTTTTAACATGGTACAATTGAATTGAAAATTGAGAATTAATTAATGGAAATTGGAAATAATGTGGGAAAAGAAGAGTGTGCATAATACCGTTTTTAATCTTAGTATTTCGAAATCAAAATGACCTATTTGATACCGGCTATGGCGGATCAGGGATACCTCATAAAACATATAGGAAAATGAAGATAGGAATAGTTTTTAAGGGGGAATGCTCCAGTTTCCTACTTATTCCCCCAATAATAGAATTTATTCATATTTTGTATGCTGAAATTACATGTTACCAATTGAAAAATAAGATAAAAATGGATGGTCAGCGATCTTGTTTGAATTTTATAGGCATTCGTATCACATACCCCTACATCGAAAAATGCACAATTTCTTGCAACAGTCCAACGTCACTAGAATGCTAATAAAATACTGTAAATTCATCGTGTAGTTCCGATCACATTTAGTAAGAACAGAACCCCCAAAATATGCGCTTTTATAAATGCGTCTATGTATAAAACAGCATGCTCACGTGTTCGGTTAGATCAACGAAGCTGGAGTGTTTAATGTCAAAATTTGCATATTTTTGAACATATTTCACGTTCTACATAATAGAATTTGATAAAACTCCCTCATTGTATCAAGCAACATGTCCTGGTAATAATTCAAAAAGAAAATGTATAGGTCAGCGCACTTATTAGTGACTTACAGCAATTTTTATCGGCTACACATGAATAAAATACACACTTACGACTGTTTTGCTCTAAATAATCGATTTCCATCTTGAGAAAATCAGTTTTGCATAAAAGATACACTTTTACCGTCGAAAATGGTAAATTGTAATGATGTGTTATATTATTGAAAATATGGTAGCGAAACATATTGGTACGAAACATTTAATTTACTACAGTAATGACCGAGTGTTCCGAAAAACTGGAGCATTCCCCCTTAAACTAAATTTGATTCTTATTACTATTTATCAAACCTCACCTATTCGAGTACATGTTGGCGAGACATCTGACCAGGTACCATTGGCTTGACAAGTTTGAACGTCAAAAGTTACATTATTTGTTCCACCAATGACATAACCTAGATCACATTCAAATGTTGCAACTGATTCAAACGCTGTGTTGGGGTTTAATGATACAGTACCATTTTGTGGACTTGGTAAATCACCACAATCTGTGAAATTGGATAAGGCATAAATAAACTTACGAATAATGCTAGTTTTCTATGACAAAAATGTTAAACATCATCCAATTCACCATCAGTAATCTTCAAGATACTTTCATCTGTTTTGTATTATTAAAGAAACAACAACAAAAAAACCCTATGATTGTTGAAAATGTGTAATAATCATTATAAAATTATCATGGTGGAATAACATTGGAATTTGATAATTGATTTATGTAAAATGGAAATAATATGGGAAAAGAAGATTGTGTTTACTGTAATATCACTTTTGATCTAAATCTTTCTTAAACAAAATGATCAATGTTAAACGGACTTGACCGATCAGGAATATCTCAAAAATATATAGCATGTAGATAGTAATAAAAACAAAATGTGATCATTTTAGACATCACCTATTCGAGTACATGTTGGAGACACATCTGACCAAGAACCAAGGGCTTCGCAAGTTCTGTTTTCAGAAGTTATGTTATTTGTACCAACAATGACATAACCCGAATCACATTCAAATGTTGCGACTGATTTAAACGTTGTGTTTGGATGGAAGGTTACGGTACCATTCTGTGGACTTGGTAAATCACCACAGTCTGTCAAAGATAAATACGTATACATGTATAATTTTACGACTTATCAAAATCAAACCGTTTTCAAAACCAGTTTGCTTTTCCAGGTGGAAATATTTGAAGAAAATGTCGTTATGTTTTTTTTTCTTTTTTTCAAGTAAGCATGCAAGTGATTCCCTCCTTTTACCATTATATTATTGAGAATTTACATGATTTTTTTTGAAAAGTAACATTCTGGTTTAGATGGGTCAAACTGTCTCTTTTTATTCCAATTCATTTTTTTATTATTTGAAAGTATTTTGATATTTTTTTTACCTCTTTAATAAAGTTTAAATTATTGACAAATATTAATAATTATACATTAATACATGTATGTGATTGAGCTCATAACACAAAAAACCACTGTTGACAAAGATGTATATTATCATAAACCGAGTTTCGAAGATCTTTATAACCATGAAACATGACCGATAATAAGACCATTTAGAGTTTACAATTCGACACAAATAAATGCTACATGACTCACCTATTCGAGTGCACGTCGGAGCAACATCTGACCAAGTACCGTTGGCTTCACAAGTTCTGTTTTCAGACGTAACATTATTTGTTCCATCAATGACATAACCCAGATCACATTCAAATGTTGCGTCTGATTCAAACCTTGTGTTTGGACTGAAGGAGACAGTACCATTCTGTGGATTTGGTAAATCACCACAATCTGTGAAATTTAGGAGCAGGTAATAATAAACTTCCGAATAATGTGAGTTTTCAAAGATAAAAATGTAAAACATCATCCAATTCACAAATAGTTACCTTCATGATATAATTATCTGTAAGTTGTTTTCATTGTTATGTATAATTTAAGAAGCAACAACAACAAAATCATGACATACTGTTTTTGAATAAGTGTATAAAGCTTGTATAAAATTAACATGGTTCAATTAAATTGAAAATTGAGAATTAATTAACGAAAAAAGGAAACAATATGGGTAAAGTGGGTGTATAATACCGCTTTAAATCTTAATATTTTGAAAAAATAGCAAATTTCTTACCGACCAGGATGGACTAGGGATATCTCACAAAACATATAGGAAAATGAAGATATCAAAAGTTGAAAAAACAAAAGATTCTAATGATTACTAGTATTTATTAAACCTCACCTATTCGAGTACATGTTGGTGAGACATCTGACCAGGTGCCATTTGCTTGACAAGTTTGGACGTCAAAAGTTACATTATTTGTTCCATCAATGACATAACCCAGATTACATTCAAATGTTGCAACTGATTCAAACGTTGTTTTAGGGTTGAAGGATACAGTACCATTCTGTGGACTTGGTAAATTACCACAATCTGTCATAGATAAATACGTATACATGTAAAATTTTACGACTTATCAAAATCAAACCGTTCATATTGTTATCAAAACAGTTTGCTTTTCCAGTTGGAACTGGATAATGTCGTTTATGTTTTTAATTTTTGATGGGTGAAACTGTCTCTATTTACTCCCATTCCTTTTCTTATTATTTAAAAGTAATTTGATATTTCTTTTAATTCTTTGATGAAATCTAAATCCTTGACAAATATTTATAATTATACATTAATACACGTATGTGATTGAGCTAATTACACACAAAAAATAATGTTGACAAAAATGTAAATTACCATGAAGCGAATTTTGAAGATCTTCGAAACCATAAAACATGGTCATTAAGACTTTAAAATTAAGAGTTTAAAATTCGACACAAATAAATGTTACACGACTCACCTATTGGAGTACATGTCGGAGCAACATCTGACCAAGTACCGTTAGCCTCACAAGTTCTGTTTTTAGAGGATATATTATTTGTACCATCAATGACATAACCCAGATCACATTCAAATGTTGCGACTGATTCAAACGTTGTGTTTGAACTGAAGGATACAGTACCATTCTGTGGACTTTTTAAATCCCCACAATCTGTGAAATGTTGGATAAGGTATTAATAAGCTGACGAAAAAATGTGAGTTTTAAATGACAAAAATGTAAAACATCATCAAATTCACGAAAAGTTACCTTCATAATACTTTCATCTGTAAGTTGTTTTCATTGTTATGTATTATTAAAGAAACAATAACAACAAAATCATGACATACTGCTTTTAGAAAAGTATATAAAGCTTGTATAAACCTAACATTATACAGTGAAATTGAAATTTTAGAATTAATTTATTTGAAATGGAAACAATAAGGGACAAGAAAATTGTGTATAATACAATTTTAAATCTTTATTTTTCGAAATCAAAATTACCATTTTGTTACCGGTCAGGACCAATCAGGGATATCTCCCAAAATATATAGGAACATATGAAAAAAATAGCTTTTTAAACAAAATGCTATTCTAATAACCATTTTAGACCTTACCTATTCGAGTACATGTTGGCGAGACATCTGACCAAGTACCATTGGCTTGACAAGTTTGGACGTCAAAAGTTACATTATTTGTTCCATCAATGACATAACCAAGATCACATTCAAATGTTGCAACTGATTCAAACCTTGTGTTAGGGTTGAAGGATACGCTACCATTCTGTGGACTCGGTAAACTACCACAATCTGTCATAAATTTATTAGCGTATATATGTACGATTAAAATAATACTTTACCGAAACACGTTTTCTTTTCAGATGGAAAGATAAGTATACTGTCGTTATGTTCGTTTTTCATTCAAGAAAACAATTGATTCCCGTTCGTAATGATTTTATGTTCGATTATTGCATAATATAATGAAAAGTCACATTATTCTATTAATAGGTGTAAATGTCTCTATTTTTTCATTGTTTCCTTTATTTTGTAGTATTTTGATATAAAATAGCAAAATCTTTATAAGGCCTAAAATCTTCATTAAACATTTGTAATCATACATTAATTTATGTATGTGATTGAGCTCATAACGCACAAAATACCCCATATTGCCAAAGATGCAAATTATCATAAACCTATTTTGACTTAGAAATGACCGATAATTAAACTTTACAATTCGACACAAATAAAAGCTACACGACTCACCTATTCGAGTACATGTCGGAGCAACATCTGACCAAGTACCGTTAGCCTCGCAAGTTCTACCTTCAGACGTTACATTATTTGTACCATCAATGACATAACCCAGATCACATTCAAATGTTGCGACTGATTCCAACGTTGTGTTTGGACTGAAGGAGACAGTACCATTCTGTGGACTAGGTAATTCACCACAATCTGTGAAATTTTGGAGCAGGTAATAATAAACTTCAGAATAATGTGAGTTTTCAATGACAAAAAAGTAAAACTTAATCCAATTCACGAATAGTTAACTTCATAATACTTTTTTCTGTAAGTTGTTTTTATTGTTTTGCATTAATAAAGAAGCAACAACAACAAAATCATGACAAACTGTTTTTGAATAAGTGTATAAAGCTTGTATAAAATTAACATGGTACAATTAAATTGAAAATTTGGAATTAATTTATGGAAAATGGAAACAATATGGGAAAAGAGGGTGTACAATACCGCTTTTAATCTTAATATTTTGAAAAAATAGCAAATTTCTTACCGACCAGGACGGACTAGGGATATCTCACAAAACATATAGGAAAATGAAGATAGCAAAAGTTTAAAAAAAATAAAAAATGATTCTAATGATTACTAGTATTTAGTAGACCTCACCTATTCGAGTACATGTTGGGGAGACATCTGACCAGGTACCATTTGCTTGACAAGTTTGGACGTCAAAAGTTACATTATTTGTACCAACAATGACATAACCCTGATCACATTCAAATGTTGCAACCGATTCAAACTGTGTGTTTGGGTTGAAGGATACGGTACCATTCAGTGGACTTGGTAAATTACCACAATCTGTAAAAGATATATTAACGCATACATGTAATATAAAAGTCGCACTGTCATCGAAACAAGTGTTTTTTTTTAGATGGAATTGATGAAGATAATGAAGTTATGTTTTTTGTTTGTTTGTTTGTTTTTCAAGACAGTATGCAAGTGATTCCCGTTTGTAATGATTTAATGATTGACAATTACATTACTAAATGAAAAGTGAAAATATTATATATAAAAGTGAAAATGTCTCTATTCATTCTCTTTCCGTTTTTTTTATTTTAAAGTAGTTTGACATTGAATAAAATAAAAATCTTTAAAAAAACTTAATTGTTATCAAACATTTGGAATTATACATCAATACATGTATGTGATTGATTGAGCTGATTACACAAAACCTAGGTTGACAAAGATCTGAATTATGAAAAACCGAATTTCAAAGAACTTTAAAAACCATACAAATAACCGTAAATTAAACATTACAATTCGATAAAAATCAATGCCTAGTACACAAACCGGGTCATATGAAAGTTTGTTTATTTATGAAACTTCACAATTCGACACGAATAAACATTACACGACTTACCTATTCGAGTACATGTTGGAGACACATCTGACCAAGAACCGAGGGCTTCACAAGTTCTGTTTTTAGAAGTTATGTTATTTGTACCATCAATGACATAACCCTGATCACATTCAAATGTCGCAACCGATTCAAACTTTGTGTTGGGGTTGAAGGATACGGTACCATTCTGTGGACTTGGTAAATTACCACAATCTGTAAAAGATATATTAACGTATACATGTAAAAAATCACACTGTCATCGAAACAAGTCTTCTTTTCAGATGGAACTGATGAAGATAATGACGGTTTTTTTTTCTGTTTTTTTTTTTCAAGAAAGCATGCAAGTGATTCACGTTTGTAATGATTTCGTGATTGACAATTACATTATTTAATGAAAAGTGAAAATATTATATTAACTAGACAGCCCTTGCGGTCTGGACGCGCTCCACAGGCTTGAATTGTTTGTTTTCTTGAAAGCAATTTCAAAAGTTTAGGTTGTGCAAACAAGCAAATTCATGACTACTTTTACATCAATGCTTTCACGTAGTCTTTTTTCTTGTTGGCAATTTTGTCAAATTCAAGAGCACATAATGTTTTATTTCTATCAAGCTTAGGATCACACTCAAGCAAGATTTTAACTTTACCAACATTTTATTAAAGCTTTGACCTGATTGATCATTATTTGTGGATGTAAAGAGGGTGAAAACAAAGTGGAAAAGAGCTATTTTGTAAACTCAAGGGCACATAACTCTTGATTTGACATTCAGATCATGCTGAAATTTACAAGCATGTAAGATATTAATGTCAGTAAGATTCTGTTAAAGTTCTGTATTGATTGGTTCATCCTTGTGGTTGTTACAACCACAAGGATGAAACAATCAATACAGATCTTATAAGAGTGAAAATAAAGCCCAAAATGGCAATTTTGTCAATTTCAAGGGCAAGTTACTCATGATGTATAATCAAATCAAGCTGAAAATTATGCCAAGGCAAAATCTTATGGTCACCAACATTCTGTTTTAATTTTGTCTTGATTGGCCTATATTTGTTGTTGCTAGAGTGAAAACAAAGTCAAAATAAGACCGACAATGGCAATTTTGTCAATTTCAAGGGGACATAACCCATGATGTAAAATTCAGATCAAGCTGAAAATTATACCCAGGCAAGATCTTAAAATCATCCCCATTATATCCTAGTTTTGTCTTGATTGGTAAATATTTGTAACTACTAGAGTGAACACAAAGTCAAAAAGAAAAGCTGAAAATGGCAATTTTGTCAATTTCAAGGGCACATAACTCATGATATAAAATTCAGATCAAGCTGAAAATAATACCTAGGCAAGATAGTATAGTTACCATCATTCTGTACTAATTTTTTTTGGCTTGGTCAAAATTTGTAGTTGCTAGAGTGAAAACAAAGTCAAAATAAAGCCAAAAATGGCAATTTTGTCAACTTCAAGGGCACATAACTCATGATGAAAATTCAGATCAAGCTGAAAATTATACCAAAGCAAGATCTTATAATCACCATTATTCTATCAAAGTTTTGCCTTGATTGGTTGATATTTGTAGTTGCTAGAGTGAAAACAAAGTCAAAACGGTCATTTTTGACAATCAAGGGCAGATAACTCCAGACTTTCTACTTCAATCAGAATCCTTTGATGGAATCTGAGAGAGTGTCACCCAAGGATCATTCCTGTGAAGTTTGCTTGAAATCCATGCGATAGTTTTTGAGAAGAAGATTTTTAAAGAAAATGTTTACGGACGGACGCACGGACGGACAGACGCACTGACGCACGCACGACGGACACAACGCCATGACAATAGCCCGCTGGCCTGACAGCCTGTGGAGCTAAAAAGTAAGAATGTCTCTATTTATTCCCGTTTTGCTTTCTTTATTTTAAAGTAGTTTGATATTGAATAGTAAAATCTTTAATAAAGCCTAAAATTGTTATCAAACATTTGTAATTATACATCAATACATGAATGTGATTGATTGAGCTGATTACACAAGACCAAGGTTGACAAAGATCTGAATTATGAAAAACCGAATTTCAAAGAACTTTAAAACCATACAAAATAATCGTAAATTAAACTTTACAATTCGATACAAATAAATGCCTAGTACACAAACCGGGTCATATGAAAGTTTGTTTATTTATGAAACTTCACAATTCGACACGAATAAATATTACACGACTTACCTATTCGAGTACATGTTGGAGACACATCTGACCAAGAACCGAGGGCTTCACAAGTTCTGTTTTTAGAAGTTATGTTATTTGTACCATCAATGACATAACCCTGGTCACATTCAAATGTTGCAACCGATTCAAACTTTGTGTTGGGGTTGAAGGATACGGTACCATTCTGTGGACTTGGTAAATTACCACAATCTGTAAAAGATATATTAACGTATACATGTAAAAAAAATTAACACCGTCATCGAAACAAGTCTTCTTTTCAGATGGAACTGATAAAGATAATGGCGTATATTTTTTTTTGGGGGGGGGGGGGGGTTTAAGAAAGCATACAAGTGATTCCAGTTTGTAATTATTTCATGATTGACAATTACATTATTTAATGAAAAGTGAAAATATTATATTAACAAGAGGGTCAAGATGGCCCTGGATCGCTCACCTGATAGAAGTTTGAAATTTTCTCCAAGCAGAACAAGACCCACCTTACACATGACCTAGGGATCTCTAAGATTAGAACACAAAACTGAAGATGCGAGATTATGATCCAGCTGAAAACAGCATTTTTAATCTTTAATAATCAATATTTGTGGCTGTTAAAGTGAAAACCAAGTCGATAAAAATACATCAATTTTGTCATAACCCAGGGCACATAACTCTGTTCTGATAAACATATTCTCATCAACCATTATGTCCAAATTGTTTTTTGATTGGTCAATATTTATTACTGTTTGAGTGAAATTAAACACAAAATCGGCAATTTTGTCACCATCAAGGGCACACAACTCTGTTTTTTCTAGTCCGATCAATATGAAAAATAAAATCATATAAGATCTCATGGTCACCATCATTGTGACCAAGTTGTATCTTGATTGGTCAATATTTGTGTTTTTTACAGTGAAAATAAAGTCGAAAACGGCAACTTTGTGAAATTCAAGGGCCAACAACTCTGGTTTTTCTGGTCTGATCAAGCTGGAAATTTAACTCATTCAGCATCTTATGGTTACCAACATTGTTGCCAAGTTTTGTCTTGTTTGGTCAATAAATGTAGATGCTGAAGTGTAAACAAAGTCGAAAACAGCAAATTTGTCAAATTCAAGGGCACATAACTCTAGATTTCCTACTTCAATGACACTGAAAATCCAACTCATTCATTATTGTATGGTTACCAACATTCTAGCCAAGATTTGTCTTGATTGGTCAATATTTGTAGATGCTAGAGTGGTAACAAAGTCAAAACTAGCAATTTTTGATATTCAAGGGTGCATAACTCCGGACTTCCTGATCCGATCTTACCCAAAATCAAACCCATCCGATAACTTATCGTCATTCATGTTTTGACTAAGTTTGGTTAAGATTGATCAATATTTGTAGATTCTAGAGTGGTAACAAAGTCAAAACTAGCCATTTTTGACGTTCAAGGGCACATTACTCTAGACTTCTTAGTCCAATCTTACTCAAAACCAATTTCATCCGAGACCTTATGGTCATACATGTTTTGACTAAGTTGGGTTAAGACTGGTGAATATTTGTGGGTGCTAGAGTGGTAACAACGAAATGTGAACAGACGGACGGCCAGACGGACGGACGGACGGACGGACAGACGCCGACGGACAAAAAGCGACCACAATAGCTCACCTTGAGCACTTCGTGCTCAGGTGAGCTAAAAAGTGAAAATGTCTCTATTCATTCCCGTTCCGTTTTCTTTATTTTAATGTAGTTTGATAATGAATAGAAAAATCTTTAATAAAGCCTAAACTTGTTATCAAACATTTGTAATTCTACATCAATACATGACTGTGATTGATTGAGCTAATTACACAAAACTCAGGTTGACAAAGATCTGAATTATGAAAAACCGAATTTCAAAGAACTTTAAAATCATACAAAATAACCGTAAATTAAACTTTACAATTCGATACAAATAAATGCCTAGTACACAAACCGGGTCATATGAAAGTTTGTTTATTTATGAAACTTCACAATTCGACACGAATAAACATTACACGACTTACCTATTCGAGTACATGTTGGAGACACATCTGACCAAGAACCGAGGGCTTCACAAGTTCTGCTTTTAGAAGTTATGTTATTTGTACCATCAATGACATAACCCTGGTCACATTCAAATGTTGCAACCGACTCAAACTTTGTGTTGGGGTTGAAGGATACGGTACCATTCAGTGGACTTGGTAAATTACCACAATCTGTAAAAGATATATTAACGTATACATGTAAAAAATCACACTGTCATCGAAACAAGTCTTCTTTTCAGATGGAACTGATAAAGATAATGACGTTTTTTTTTTTTTTTCAAGAAAGCATGCAAGTGATTCACTTTTGTAATGATTTCATGATTGTCAATTACATTATTTAATGACAAGTGAAAATATTATATTAAAAAGTGAAAATGTCTCTTTTCATTCCCGTTCCGTTTTCTTTATTTTAAAGAAGTTTGATATTTAAGGAATGAATGCAATTTATATTTTTCATGCAGGTATGAAAAATAAAATCTAATCACACTGTATGAATCCGCGAAGCGGTTCATACAAAAGTGTGATTAGATTTTTTTTCATACCTGCATGAACAAAAAATAAAATTGCATTCATTCCTTATAATTTAATAATACATTTTATTATCGTAAATAGTAATTTTGCGACTAGAAAGAATGAGATATCGTTCGGACTATGTTCACAGAAGCGGATAGATGTGCGATATCTGCCCGCTGCCAAGGTATTCAGATCTTACGCACGTGCCTTTCCGTAACGAAAACTTTAAATGACGTCATAAAAAGCGCGCGTAACTTCAACGTCGTTTACAGCGAATTCAGTCGTCGTAACGTTATTTTCCATCCCCTAAAGTGCGTTTCAAGCAATAAGTTTTTGAAGTTGAGTTTGTTTCAACTAGAAAATCTATTTAAGAGTAAGATTTAATGATAAAACTTGCAGTTTACTACTCAAAAGGAACGTAATATGCCGATTTGCACAGGGCACATCCATTTATCCATATTGTTGACTCCGACAGAAGTTCCGGAAATGTCATTTTTTTCATGGAGTTATGAAAAAAAATTAGCCAATCAAAACGCTCGGATTTTAATAAAATCAACTAATATTAAAATCTTTAATGAAGCCTAAAATTGTTATCAAACATTTGTAATTATACATCAATACATGAATATGATTGATTGAGCTGATTACACAAAACCAAGGTTGACAAAGATCTGAATTATTGAAAACCGAATTTCAAAGAACTTTAAAACCATAAAAAATAACCGTAAATTAAACTTTACAATTCGATACAAATAAATGCCTAGTACACAAACTGGGTCATATGAAAGTTTGTTTATTTATGAAACTTCACAATTCGACACGAATAAACATTACACGACTTACCTATTCGAGTACATGTTGGAGACACATCTGACCAAGAACCGAGGGCTTCACAAGTTCTGTTTTTAGAAGTTATGTTATTTGTACCATCAATGACATAACCCTGGTCACATTCAAATGTTGCAACCGATTCAAACTTTGTGTTGGGGTTGAAGGATACGGTACCATTCTGTGGACTTGGTAAATTACCACAATCTGTAAATGATATATTAACGTATACATGTAAAAAAAATCACACTGTCATCGAAACAAGTCTTCTTTTCAGATGGAACTGATGAAGATAATGACGGTTTTTTTGTTGTTTTTTTTTCAAGAAAGCATGCAAGTATTCCCGTTTGTAATGATTGCATGATTGACAATTACATTATTTAATGAAAAGTGAAAATATACTGAGAGGCAAAAATAAGTATACACCCTAGTTATTCCACGTTTTCTAAGAAAACGATAGATAGATTATATAGGATGTTTAATCGCCACCGAATGTGGTCGTTTACTGATGATGCCTTCTCCGCCTATCCGTCTATCCGATTTTCCTTCCGTTGCGAATGTGTTTTCATAGCATACAGCGTCATCGAAAAAGGGGGTTTAATCAATTAATTAATGCAATCATTTACGTTGATACAGACGCTACATTTATGAACGGATTTGGATAAAATTTTCACAGAAAGTGCCTTGGCATCTAGGATCATGCGAACGTGGTTATTGCTATTCCTTATTACGGTGTGTCATGGCAAAAGGGGACTTGATGCAAACAAGATATCTGACATTTTTCCTTCAAAATTTATTGACGGAATTTGATGAAATCTGTGCTAAATGTCCTTAGTCACTTGAGTGAGTGTATAAAGTGTATTATAGTGTAACGTTTCTTTCATTATCATGCTGCGTCGTAGAAAAATGGGTCTTAATGAAAAAAGTGGCATATTGATCGATTTCTACCTGCCACCGAAAATTGTGTTATAACGTTCGAGGAAATTTAACATTGTGATTTGTTGTGATAAAGAATAAAGAAATCAAATACGGATTAACGGCAATATTTGATGCTACACTAAGTCGCACGTGCAAATTTTGTAAAATCAATATGTAGCAAGAGTATGGGTAGTCAAGTAATTTCAGGTAAAATCTATTAGGACTGTATCATTGGTTGATGGGTAGAAGTAAAAAGTACAAAATTTTGAGCCGATATGATTGAAATTGGAAGAGATATTGAAAAACAAAAAGTGTATACTTTCTTTTGCCTCTCAGTATATTATATCAAAAAGTGAAAATGTCTCTATTCATTCCCGCTCTGTTTTCTTTATTTCAAAGTAGTTTGAAATTGAATTTTAAAATCTTTAATAAAGCCTAAAATTGTTATCAAACATTTGTAATTATACATCAATACATGAATGTGATTGATTGAGCTGATAACACAAAACCTAGGTTGACAAAGATCTGAATTATGAAAAACCGAATTTCAAAGAACTTTAAAACCATACAAAATAATCGTAAATCAAACTTTACAATTCGATACAAATAAATGCACAGTACACAAACCGGGTCATATGAAAGTTTGTTTATTTATGAAACTTCACAATTCGACACGAATAAACATTACACGACTTACCTATTCGAGTACATGTTGGAGACACATCTGACCAAGAACCGAGGGCTTCACAAGTTCTGTTTTTAGAAGTTATGTTATTTGTACCATCAATGACATAACCCGAATCACATTCAAATGTTGCAACCGATTCAAACTTTGTGTTGGGGTTGAAGGATACGGTACCCTTATGTGGACTTGGTAAATTACCACAATCTGTAAAAGATATATTAACGTATAGATGTAAAAAAAAATCACACTGTCATCGAAACAAGTCTTCTTTTCAGATGGAACTGATGTAGATAATGACGGTTTTTTTTTGGGTTTTTTTCAAGAAAGCATGCAAGTGATTCCTGTTTGTAATGAGTTTATGATCGACAATTACATTATTTAATGAAAAGTGAAAATATTATATTAAATAGTGAAAATGTCTTTATTCATTCCCGTTCCGTTTTCTTTATTTTAAAGTAGTTTGATATTGAATGGTAAAATCTTTAATAAAGCCTAAAATTGTTATCAAACATTTGTAATTATACATCAATACATGAATGTGATTGATTGAGCTGATTACACAAAACCTAGGTTGACAAAGATTTGAATTATGAAAAACCGAATTTCAAAGAACTTTAAAACCATACAAAATAACGGTAAATTAAACTTTACAATTCGATACAAATAAATGCCTAGTACACAAACCGGGTCATATGAAAGTTTGTTTATTTATGAAACTTTACAATTCGACATGAATAAACATTACACGACTTACCTATTCGAGTACATGTTGGAGACACATCTGACCAAGAACCGAGGGCTTCACAAGTTCTGTTTTTAGAAGTTATGTTATTTGTACCATCAATGACATAACCCTGATCACATTCAAATGTTGCAAGCGATTCAAACTTTGTGTTGGGGTTGAAGGATACGGTACCATTCTGTGGACTTGGTAAATTACCACAATCTGTAAAAGATATATTAACGTATACATGTAAAAAAATCACACTGTCATCGAAACAAGTCTTCTTTTCAGATGGAACTGATGAAGATAATGACGTTATTTTTTTCAAGAAAGCATGCAAGTGATTCCCGTTTGTAATTATTGCATGATTGACAATTACATTTTTTAATGAAAAGTGAAAATTCTTTATTAAAAAGTGAAAATGTCTCTTTTCATTCCCGTTCCGTTTTCTTTATGTTAAAGTAGTTTGTTATTGAATAGTAAAATCTTTAATAAAGCCTAAAATTGTTGTCAAACATTTGTAATTATACATCAATACATGAATGTGATTGATTGAGCTGATTACACAAAACCAGGTTGACAAAGATCTGAATTATGAAAAACCGAATTTCAAAGAACTTTAAAACCATACAAAATAACCGTAAATCAAACTTTACAATTCGATACAAATAAATGCACAGTACACAAACAGGGTCATATGAAAGTTTGTTTATTTATGAAACTTCACAATTCGACACGAATAAACATTACACGACTTACCTATTCGAGTACATGTTGGAGACACATCTGACCAAGAACCGAGGGCTTCACAAGTTCTGTTTTTAGAAGTTATGTTATTTGTACCATCAATGACATAACCCGAATCACATTCAAATGTTGCAACCGATTCAAACTTTGTGTTGGGGTTGAAGGATACGGTACCATTCTGTGGACTTGGTAAATTACCACAATCTGTAAAAGATATATTAACGTATACATGTAAAAAATCACACTGTCATCGAAACAAGTCTTCTTTTCAGATGGAACTGATGAAGATAATGACGTTTTTTTTGTTTTTTTTTTTCAAGAAAGCATGCAAGTGATTCCCGTTTGTAATGATTTCATGATTGACAATTACATTATTTAATGAAAAGTGAAAATATCATATTAAAAAGTGAAAATGTCTCTATTCATTCCCGCTCTGTTTTCATTATCTTAAAGTAGTTTGATATTGAATGGTAAAATCTTTAATAAAGCCTAAAATTATTATCAAACATTTGTAATTATACATCAATACATGAATGTGATTGATTGAGCTGATTACACAAAACCCAGGTTGACAAAGATCTGAATTATTGAAAACCGAATTTCAAAGAACTTTAAAAGCATAAAAAATAACCGTAAATTAAACTTTACAATTCGATACAAATAAATGCCTAGTACACAAACCGGGTCATATGAAAGTTTGTTTATTTATGAAACTTCACAATTCGACACGAATAAACATTACACGACTTACCTATTCGAGTACATGTTGGAGACACATCTGACCAAGAACCGAGGGCTTCACAAGTTCTGTTTTTAGAAGTTATGTTATTTGTACCATCAATGACATAACCCTGGTCACATTCAAATGTTGCAACCGATTCAAACTTTGTGTTGGGGTTGAAGGATACGGTACCATTCTGTGGACTTGGTAAATTACCACAATCTGTAAAAGATATATTAACGTATACATGTAAAAAAAAATCACACTGTCATCGAAACAAGTCTTCTTTTCAGATGGAACTGATGAAGATAATGACGGTTTTTTTGTTGTTTTTTTTTTCAAGAAAGCATGCAAGTATTCCCGTTTGTAATGATTGCATGATTGACAATTACATTATTTAATGAAAAGTGAAAATATACTGAGAGGTAAAAATAAGTATACACCCTAGTTATTCCACGTTTTCTAAGAAAACGATAGATAGATTATATAGGATGTTTAATCGCCACCGAATGTGATCGTTTACTGATGATGCCTTCTCTGCCTATCCGTCTATCCGATTTTCCTTCCGTTGCGAATGTGTTTTCATAGCATACAGCGTCATCGAAAAAGGGGGTTTAATCAATTAATTAATGCAATCATTTACGTTGATACAGACGCTACATTTATGAACGGATTTGGATAAAATTTTCACAGAAAGTGCCTTGGCATCTAGGATCATGCGAACGTGGTTATTGCTATTCCTTATTACGGTGTGTCATGGCAAAAGGGGACTTGATGCAAACAAGATATCTGACATTTTTCCTTCAAAATTTATTGACGGAATTTGATGAAATCTGTGCAAAATGTCCTTAGTCACTTGAGTGAGTGTATAAAGTGTATTATAGTGTAACGTTTCTTTCATTATCATGCTGCGTCGTAGAAAAATGGGTCTTAATGAAAAAAGTGGCATATTGATCGATTTCTACCTGCCACCGAAAATTGTGTTATAACGTCCGAGGAAATTTAACATTGTGATTTGTTGTGATAAAGAATAAAGAAATCAAATACGGATTAACGGCAATATTTGATGCTACACTAAGTCGCACGTGCAAATTTTGTAAAATCAATATGTAGCAAGAGTATGGGTAGTCAAGTAATTTCAGGTAAAATCTATTAGGACTGTATCATTGGTTGATGGGTAGAAGTAAAAAGTACAAAATTTTGAGCCGATATGATTGAAATTGGAAGAGATATTGAAAAACAAAAAGTGTATACTTTCTTTTGCCTCTCAGTATATTATATCAAAAAGTGAAAATGTCTCTATTCATTCCCGCTCTGTTTTCTTTATTTCAAAGTAGTTTGAAATTGAATTTTAAAATCTTTAATAAAGCCTAAAATTGTTATCAAACATTTGTAATTATACATCAATACATGAATGTGATTGATTGAGCTGATAACACAAAACCTAGGTTGACAAAGATCTGAATTATGAAAAACCGAATTTCAAAGAACTTTAAAACCATACAAAATAATCGTAAATCAAACTTTACAATTCGATACAAATAAATGCACAGTACACAAACAGGGTCATATGAAAGTTTGTTTATTTATGAAACTTCACAATTCGACACGAATAAACATTACACGACTTACCTATTCGAGTACATGTTGGAGACACATCTGACCAAGAACCGAGGGCTTCACAAGTTCTGTTTTTAGAAGTTATGTTATTTGTACCATCAATGACATAACCCGAATCACATTCAAATGTTGCAACCGATTCAAACTTTGTGTTGGGGTTGAAGGATACGGTACCATTCAGTGGACTTGGTAAATTACCACAATCTGTAAAAGATATATTAACGTATACATGTAAAAAAATCACACTGTCATCGAAACAAGTCTTCTTTTCAGATGGAACTGATTAAGATAATGACGTTATTTTTTTTGTTTTTTTTTCAAGAAAGCATGCAAGTGATTCCTGTTTGTAATGAGTTTATGATCGACAATTACATTATTTAATGAAAAGTGAAAATATTATATTAAATAGTGAAAATGTCTTTATTCATTCCCGTTCCGTTTTCTTTATTTTAAAGTAGTTTGATATTTAATGGTAAAATCTTTAATAAAGCCTAAAATTGTTATCAAACATTTGTAATTATACATCAATACATGAATGTGATTGATTGAGCTGATTACACAAAACCTAGGTTGACAAAGATTTGAATTATGAAAAACCGAATTTCAAAGAACTTTAAAACCATACAAAATAACGGTAAATTAAACTTTACAATTCGATACAAATAAATGCCTAGTACACAAACCGGGTCATATGAAAGTTTGTTTATTTATGAAACTTCACAATTCGACATGAATAAACATTACACGACTTACCTATTCGAGTACATGTTGGAGACACATCTGACCAAGAACCGAGGGCTTCACAAGTTCTGTTTTTAGAAGTTATGTTATTTGTACCATCAATGACATAACCCTGATCACATTCAAATGTTGCAAGCGATTCAAACTTTGTGTTGGGGTTGAAGGATACGGTACCATTCTGTGGACTTGGTAAATTACCACAATCTGTAAAAGATATATTAACGTATACATGTAAAAAAATCACACTGTCATCGAAACAAGTCTTCTTTTCAGATGGAACTGATGAAGATAATGACGTTATTTTTTTCAAGAAAGCATGCAAGTGATTCCCGTTTGTAATTATTGCATGATTGACAATTACATTTTTTAATGAAAAGTGAAAATTCTTTATTAAAAAGTGAAAATGTCTCTATTCATTCCCGTTCCGTTTTCTTTATGTTAAAGTAGTTTGTTATTGAATAGTAAAATCTTTAATAAAGCCTAAAATTGTTGTCAAACATTTGTAATTATACATCAATACATGAATGTGATTGATTGAGCTGATTACACAAAACCAGGTTGACAAAGATCTGAATTATGAAAAACCGAATTTCAAAGAACTTTAAAACCATACAAAATAACCGTAAATCAAACTTTACAATTCGATACAAATAAATGCACAGTACACAAACAGGGTCATATGAAAGTTTGTTTATTTATGAAACTTCACAATTCGACACGAATAAACATTACACGACTTACCTATTCGAGTACATGTTGGAGACACATCTGACCAAGAACCGAGGGCTTCACAAGTTCTGTTTTTAGAAGTTATGTTATTTGTACCATCAATGACATAACCCGAATCACATTCAAATGTTGCAACCGATTCAAACTTTGTGTTGGGGTTGAAGGATACGGTACCATTCTGTGGACTTGGTAAATTACCACAATCTGTAAAAGATATATTAACGTATACATGTAAAAAAAATTACACTGTCAGCGAAACAAGTCTTCTTTTCAGATAGAACTGATGGAAATAATGACGTTTTTTTTTTTTTTTTTAAGAAAGCATGCAAGTGATTCCCGTTTGTAATGATTTCATGATTGACAATTACATTATTTAATGAAAAGTGAAAATATCATATTAAAAAGTGAAAATGTCTCTATTCATTCCCGCTCTGTTTTCATTATCTTAAAGTAGTTTGATATTGAATGGTAAAATCTTTAATAAAGCCTAAAATTGTTATCAAACATTTGTAATTATACATCAATACATGAATGTGATTGATTGAGCTGATTACACAAAACCCAGGTTGACAAAGATCTGAATTGTGAAAAACCGAATTTCAAAGAACTTTAAACCATACAAAATAACCGTAAATTAAACTTTACAATTCGATACAAATAAATGCCTAGTACAAAACCGGGTCATATGAAAGTTTGTTTATTTATGAAACTTGACAATTCGACATGAATAAACATTACACGACTTACCTATTCGAGTACATGTTGGAGACACATCTGACCAAGAACCGAGGGCTTCACAAGTTCTGTTTTTAGAAGTTATGTTATTTGTACCATCAATGACATAACCCTGATCACATTCAAATGTTGCAACCGATTCAAACTTTGTGTTGGGGTTGAAGGATACGGTACCATTCTGTGGACTTGGTAAATTACCACAATCTGTAAAAGATATATTAACGTATACATGTAAAAAAAATCACACTGTCATCGAAACAAGTCTTCTTTTCAGATGGAACTGATGAAGATAATGACGTTATTTTTTTATTTATCATTTTTTTCAAGAAAGCATGCAAGTGATTCCCGTTTGTAATGATTGCATGATTGACAATTACATTATTTAATGAAAAGTGAAAATATTATATTAAATAGTGAAAATGTCTTTATTCATTCCCGTTCCGTTTTCTTTATTTTAAAGTAGTTTGATATTGAATGGTAAAATCTTTAATTAAGCCTAAAATTGTTATCAAACATTTGTAATTATACATCAATACATGAATGTGATTGATTGAGCTGATTACACAAAACCTAGGTTGACAAAGATCTGAATTATGAAAAACCGAATTTCAAAGAACTTTAAAACCATACAAAATAACCGTAAATTAAACTTTACAATTCGATACAAATAAATGGACAGTACACAAACCGGGTCATATGAAAGTTTGTTTATTTATGAAACTTCACAATTCGACACGAATAAACATTACACGACTTACCTATTCGAGTACATGTTGGAGACACATCTGACCAAGAACCGAGGGCTTCACAAGTTCTGTTTTTAGAAGTTATGTTATTTGTACCATCAATGACATAACCCTGATCACATTCAAATGTTGCAACCGATTCAAACTTTGTGTTCGGATTGAAGGATACGGTACCATTCTGTGGACTTGGTAAATTACCACAATCTGTAAAAGATATATTAACGTATACATGTAAAAAAATTAACACCGTCATCGAAACAAGTCTTCTTTTCAGATGGAACTGATTAAGATAATGACGTTATTTTTTTTTCAAGAAAGCATGCAAGTGATTCCCGTTTGTAATGATTTTATGGTCGACAATTACATTATTTAATGAAAAGTGAAAATATTATATTAAAAAGTGTAAATGTCTTTATTCATTCCTGCTCTGTTTTCTTTATTTTAAAAGTAGTTTGATATTGAATAGTAAAATCTTTAATAAAGCCTAAAATTGTTATCAAACATTTGTAATTATACATCAATACATGAATGTGATTGATTGAGCTGATTACACAAAACCCACGTTGACAAAATTCTGAATTATGAAAAACCGAATTTCAAAGAACTTTAAAATCATACAAAATAACCGTAAATTAAACTTTACAATTCGATACAAATAAATGCCTAGTACACAAACCGGGTCATATGAAAGTTTGTTTATTTATGAAACTTCACAATTCGACACGAATAAACATTACACGACTTACCTATTCGAGTACATGTTGGAGACACATCTGACCAAGAACCGAGGGCTTCACAAGTTCTGTTTTTAGAAGTTATGTTATTTGTACCATCAATGACATAACCCTGGTCACATTCAAATGTTGCAACCGATTCAAACTTTGTGTTCGGATTGAAGGATACGGTACCATTCTGTGGACTTGGTAAATTACCACAATCTGTAAAAGATATATTAACGTATACATGTAAAAAAATTAACACCGTCATCGAAACAAGTCTTCTTTTCAGATGGAACTGATGAAGATAATGACGTTTTATTGTTTTCTTTTTTCAAGAAAGCATGCAAGTGATTCACGTTTGTAATGATTTCATGATTGACAATAACATTATTTAACGAAAAGAGAAAATATTATATTAAAAAGTGAAAATGTCTCTATTCATTACCGTTCCGTTTTCTTTATTTTAAAGTAGTTTGATATTGAATAGTAAAATCTTTAATAAAGCCTAAAATTGTTATCAAGCATTTGTTATTATACATCAATACATGAATGTGATTGATTGAGCTGATTACACAAAACCCAGGTTGACAAAGATCTGAATTAAGAAAAACAGATTTCAAAGAACTTTAAAACCATACAAAATAACCGTCAATTAAACTTTACAATTCGATACAAATAAATGCCTAGAACACAAACCGGGTCATATGAAAGTTTGTTTATTTATGAAACTTCACAATTCGACACGAATAAATATTACACGACTTACCTATTCGAGTACATGCTGGAGACACATCTGACCAAGAACCGAGGGCTTCACAAGTTCTGTTTTTAGAAGTTATGTTATTTGTACCATCAATGACATAACCCTGAACACATTCAAATGTTGCAACCGATTCAAACTTTGTGTTGGGGTTGAAGGATACAGAACCATTCTGTGGACTTGGTAAATTACCACAATCTGTAAAAGATATATTAACGTATACATGAAAAAAAAAATCAAACTGTCATTGAAACAAGTCTTCTTTTCAGATGGAACTGATCAAGATAATGACGTTATTTTTTTTTTTCAAGAAAGCATGCAATTGATTCCCGTTTGTAATGATTTTATGGTCGACAATTGCATTATTTAATGAAAAGTGAAAATATTATATTAAAAAATGAAAATGTCTTTATTCATTCCCGTTCCGTTTTCTTTATTTTAAAGCAGTTTGATATTGAATAGGACAAGTTTAAGAAATGTGACCATTCACTTTTTACATGCCACGGCTTTTACAGAGAAACATATTCAACCCAATCAAAGCTAAAGAGATGTGTTATTGTATCTATATACTGGGTACCAAGTTTAAAGAAAATCGCTTCACAAATAAAAAAGATATGTCATTAAAACATGTCAAAAATGTCAGGAGTGAAACGTTTTTGTGTGACACTTAACAGTTTTACCAAGTTTCTAAGCTATGGTAAATAAAAGACAATGACAGGATACTACAATAAGCACTTGTAATTCATAAAACAACATGTGCACCATCATCTTAAAATTACTTTTTTATCTTATCTTCCTTGGTTTAGGATGTGGAGCCTGTTTTATACAATACCCCTCTGAATTTTATGTCAGGAGTGAAACACTTTTATTTTTCAAAATGTGCTCTCTTTTTTGTCTATTCAGCCAGAAATCTACGACTCAATTTTTTTTAGGAAGCCATCAACCTTGTGGGCATTCTACACTCTACTTTTTAGTGATTCGTGGGTTACAATTTCTCATATTGTGCAATATATATGCTGTCAGGAGTGAAACGCTTTTTTGTTGTCTATTTTGCAAGATTGTGCACACAATTTTAGCTAAAAAGTAGTGAACATGAATTTAGAATATAATTTGGGCACTGCTTAACCATTTAGAATAGTTTTTAGCCACCCTAATTAAGAAATCTGGATGATATTCTGTAAAAATAGCTGTTATTCTTAACATTTAAATGTCACACTTTGGTCACATTTTTTTAAACCTGCCCAATAGTAAAATCTTTAATGAAGCCTAAAATTATTATAAAACATTTGTAATTATACATCAATACATGGATGTGATTGATTGAGCTGATCACACAAAACCCAGGTTGACAAAGATCTGAATTATGAAAAACCGAATTTCAAAGAACTTTAAAACCATACAAAATAACCGTAAATTAAACTTTACAATTCGATACAAATAAATGTCTAGTACACAAACCGGGTCATATGAAAGTTTGTTTATTTATGAAACTTCACAATTCGACACGAATAAACATTACACGACTTACCTATTCGAGTACATGTTGGAGACACATCTGACCAAGAACCGAGGGCTTCACAAGTTCTGTTTTTAGAAGTTATGTTATTTGTACCATCAATGACATAACCCTGATCACATTCAAATGTTGCAACCGATTCAAACTTTGTGTTGGGGTTGAAGGATACGGTACCATTCTGTGGACTTGGTAAATTACCACAATCTGTAAAAGATATATTAACGTATACATATAAAAAAAATTAACACCGTCATCGAAAAAAGTCTTCTTTTCAGATGGAACTGATTAAGATAATGACGTTATTTTCTTTTTCAAGAAAGCATGCAAGTGATTCCCGTTTGTAATGATTTTATGGTCGACAATTACATTATTTAATGAAAAGTGAAAATATTATATTAAAAAGTGTAAATGTCTTTATTCATTCCTGCTCTGTTTTCTTTATTTTAAAGTAATTTGATATTGAATAGTAAAATCTTTACTAAAGCCTAAAATTGTTATCAAACATTTGTAATTATACATCAATACATGAATGTGATTGATTGAGCTGATTACACAAAACCCACGTTGACAAAATTCTGAATTATGAAAAACCGAATTTCAAAGAACTTTAATATCATACAAAATAACCGTAAATTAAACTTTACAATTCGATACAAATAAATGCCTAGTACACAAACCGGGTCATATGAAAGTTTGTTCATTTATGAAACTTCACAATTCGACACGAATAAACATTACACGACTTACCTATTCGAGTACATGTTGGAGACACATCTGACCAAGAACCGAGGGCTTCACAAGTTCTGTTTTTAGAAGTTATGTTATTTGTACCATCAATGACATAACCTTGATCACATTCAAATGTTGCAACCGATTCAAACTTTGTGTTGGGGTTGAAGGATACGGTACCATTCTGTGGACTTGGTAAATTACCACAATCTGTAAAAGATATATTAACGTATACATGTAAAAAAAATCACACTGTCATCGAAACAAGTCTTCTTTTCAGATGGAATCGATGAAGATAATGACGTTTTTTTTCAAGAAAGCATGCAAGTGATTCTCGTTTGTAATGATTTTATGATTGACAATTGCATTATTTAATGAAAAGTGAAAATATCGTATTAAAAAGTGAAAGTATCTCTATTCATTTCCTCTCTGTTTTCTTTATTTTAAAGTAGTTTGATATTGAATAGTAAAATCTTCAATAAGGTTTAAAATTATTATCAAACATTTGTAATTATACATCAATACATGGATGTGATTGATTGAGCTGATTACACAAAACCCAGGTTGACAAAGATCTGAATTAAGAAAAACTGATTTCAAAGAACTTTAAAACCATACAAAATAACCGTAAATTAAACTTTACAATTCGATACAAATAAATGCCTAGAACACAAACCGGGTCATATGAAAGTTTGTTTATTTATGAAACTTCACAATTCGACACGAATAAACATTACACGACTTACCTATTCGAGTACATGTTGGAGACACATCTGACCAAGAACCGAGGGCTTCACAAGTTCTGTTTTTAGAAGTTATGTTATTTGTACCATCAATGACATAACCCTGATCACATTCAAATGTTGCAACCGATTCAAACTTTGTGTTTGGGTTGAAGGACACGGTACCATTCTGTGGACTTGGTAAATTGCCACAATCTGTAAAAGATATATTAACGTATACATGTAAAAAAAATCACACTGTCATCGAAACAAGTCTTCTTTTCAGATGGAACTGATGAAGATAATGACGTTATTTTTTGTTTTTGTTTTCAAGAAAGCATGCAAGTGATTCCCGTTTGTAATGATTTCATGATTGACAATTACATTATTTAATGAAAAGTGAAAATATTATATTAAAAAGTGAAAATATCTTTATTCATTTCCGCTCTGTTTTCTTTATTTAAAAGTAGTTTGATATTAAATGGTAAAATCTTTAATAAAGCCTCAAATTTTTATCAAACATTTGTAATTATACATCAATACATGAATGTGATTGATTGAGCTGATTACACAAAACCCAGGTTGACAAAGATCTGAATTATGAAAAACTGATTTCAAAGAACTTTAAAAACCATACAAAATAACCGTAAATTAAACTTTACAATTCGATACAAATAAATGCACAGTAGACACACCGGGTCATATGAAAGTTTGTTTATTTATGAAACTTCACAATTCGACACGAATAAACATTACACGACTTACCTATTCGAGTACATGTTGGAGACACATCTGACCAAGAACCGAGGGCTTCACAAGTTCTGCTTTTAGAAGTTATGTTACTTGTACCATTAATGACATAACCCTGATCACATTCAAATGTTGCAACCGATTCAAACTTTGTGTTGGGGTTGAAGGATACGGTACCATTCTGTGGACTTGGTAAATTACCACAATCTGTAAAAGATATATTAACGTATACATGTAAAAAAATTAACACCGTCATCGAAACAAGTCTTCTTTTCAGATGGAACTGATCAAGATAATGACTTTATTTTTTTATTTTTTTTTTAAGAAAGCATGCAAGTGATTCACGTTTGTAATGATTGCAGGATTGACAATTACATTATTTAATGAAAAGCGAAAATATATTAAAAAGTGAAAATGTCTCTATTCATTCCGGCTCTGTTTTCTTTATTTTAAAGTATTTTGATATTGAATAGAAAAATCTTTAATAAAGCCTAAAATTATCATCAAACATTTGTAATTATACATCAATACATGAATGTGATTGATTGAGCTGATTACACAAAACCCAGGTTGACAAAGATCTGAATTATGAAAAACCGAATTTCAAAGAACTTTAAAAACCATACAAAATAACCGTAAATTAAACTTTACAATTCGATACAAATAAATGCCTAGTACACAAACCGGGTCATATGAAAGTTTGTTTATTTATGAAACTTCACAATTCGACACGAATAAACATTACACGACTTACCTATTCGAGTACATGTTGGAGACACATCTGACCAAGAACCGAGGGCTTCACAAGTTCTGTTTTTAGAAGTTATGTTATTTGTACCATCAATGACATAACCCTGATCACATTCAAATGTTGCAACCGATTCAAACTTTGTGTTGGGGTTGAAGGATACGGTACCATTCTGTGGACTTGGTAAATTACCACAATCTGTAAAAGATATATTAACGTATACATGTAAAAAAAATCACACTGTCATCGAAACAAGTCTTCATTTCAGATGGAACTGATGAAGATAATGACGTTATTTATTTGTGTTTTTTTTAAGAAAGCATGCAAGTGATTCCCGTTTGTAATGATTTCATGATTGACAATTACATTATTTAATGAAAAGTGAAAATATATTAAAAAGTGAAAATGTCTCTATTCATTCCGGCCCTGTTTTCTTCATTTTAAAGTAGTTTGATATTGAATAGTAAAATCTTTAATAAAGCCTAAAATCATTATCAAACATTTGTAATTATCAATCAATACATGAATCTGATTGACTGAGCTGATTACACAAAACCCAGGTTGACAAAGATCTGAATTATGAAAAACCGAATTTCAAAGAACTTTAAAAACCATACAAAATAATCGTTAATTAAACTTTACAATTCGATACAAATAAATGGACAGTACACAAACCGGGTCATATGAAAGTTTGTTTATTTATGAAACTTCATAATTCGACACGAATAAACATTACACGACTTACCTATTCGAGTACATGTTGGAGACACATCTGACCAAGAACCGAGGGCTTCACAAGTTCTGTTTTTAGAAGTTATGTTACTTGTACCATTAATGACATAACCCTGATCACATTCAAATGTTGCAACCGATTCAAACTTTGTGTTGGGGTTGAAGGATACGGTACCATTCTGTGGACTTGGTAAATTACCACAATCTGTAAAAGATATATTAACGTATACATGTAAAATAAAAATCTCACTGTCATCGAAACAAGTCTTCTTTTCAGATGGAACTGATGAAGATAATGACGTTATTTTTTTTTATTTTTATTTTCAAGAAAGCATGCAAGTGATTCCCGTTGGAATGATTGCATGATTGACAATTACATTATTTAATGAAAAGTGAAAATATCGTATTAAAAAGTGAAAATGTCTCTATTCATTTCCGCTCTGTTTTCTTTATTTTAAAGTAGTTTGATATTGAATAGTAAAATCTTCAATAAGGTTTAAAATTTTTATCAAACATTTGTAATTATACATCAATACATGGATGTGATTGATTGAGCTGATTACACAAAACCCAGGTTGACAAAGATCTGAATTATGAAAAACCGAATTTCAAAGAACTTTAAAACCATACAAAATAACCGTAAATTAAACTTTACAATTCGATACAAATAAATGCACAGTAGACACACCGGGTCATATGAAAGTTTGTTTATTTATGAAACTTGACAATTCGACACGAATAAACATTACACGACTTACCTATTCGAGTACATGTTGGAGACACATCTGACCAAGAACCGAGGGCTTCACAAGTTCTGTTTTTAGAAGTTATGTTTTTTGTACCATCAATGACATAACCCTGATCACATTCAAATGTTGCAACTGATTCAAACTTTGTGTTGGGGTTGAAGGATACGGTACCATTCTGTGGACTTGGTAAATTACCACAATCTGTAAAAGATATATTAACGTATACATGTAAAAAAAATCACACTGTCATCGAAACAAGTCTTCTTTTCAGATGGAACCGATGAAGATAATGACGTTATTTTTTTTTTTTCAAGAAAGCATGCAAGTGATTCCCGTTTGTAATGATTGAATTATTGACAATTACATTATTTAATGAAAAGCGAAAATATTATATTAAAAAGTGAAAATGTCTCTATTCATTCCCGTTCCGTTTTCTTTATTTTAAAGTAGTTTGATATTGAATAGTAAAATCTTTGATAAAGCCTAAAATTATTATCAAACATTTGTAATTATACATCAATACATGAATGTGATTGATTGAGCTGATTACACAAAACCCAGGTTGACAAAGATCTGAATTAAGAAAAACTGAATTTTAAAGATCTTTAAAACCATACAAAATAACCGTAAATTAAACTTTACAATTCGATACAAATAAATGCCTAGTACACAAACCGGGTCATATGAAAGTTTGTTTATTTATGAAACTTCACAATTCGACACGAATAAACATTACACGACTTACCTATTCGAGTACATGTTGGAGACACATCTGACCAAGAACCGAGGGCTTCACAGGTTCTGTTTTTAGAAGTTATGTTATTTGTACCATCAATGACATAACCCTGATCACATTCAAATGTTGCAACCGATTCAAACTTTGTGTTTGGGTTGAAGGATACGGTACCATTCTGTGGACTTGGTAAATTACCACAATCTGTAAAAGATATATTAACGTATACATGTAAAAAATCACACTGTCATCGAAACAAGTCTTCTTTTCAGATGGAATCGATGAAGATAATGACGTTTTTTTTTCAAGAAAGCATGCAAGTGATTCTCGTTTGTAATGATTTTATGATTGACAATTACATTCTTTAATGAAAAGTGAAAATATTATATTAAAAAGTGAAAGTATCTCTATTCATTTCCTCTCTGTTTTCTTTATTTTAAAGTAGTTTGATATTGAATAGTAAAATCTTCAATAAGGTTTAAAATTATTATCAAACATTTGTAATTATACATCAATACATGGATGTGATTGATTGAGCTGATTACACAAAACCCAGGTTGACAAAGATCTGAATTATGAAAAACTGATTTCAAAGAACTTTAAAACCATACAAAATAACCGTAAATTAAACTTTACAATTCGATACAAATAAATGCCTAGTACACAAACCGGGTCATATGAAAGTTTGTTTATTTATGAAACTTCACAATTCGACACGAATAAACATTACACGACTTACCTATTCGAGTACATGTTGGAGACACATCTGACCAAGAACCGAGGGCTTCGCAAGTTCTGTTTTTAGAAGTTATGTTATTTGTACCATCAATGACATAACCCTGATCACATTCAAATGTTGCAACCGATTCAAACTTTGTGTTGGGGTTGAAGGATACGGTACCCTTATGTGGACTTGGTAAATTACCACAATCTGTAAAAGATATATTAACGTATACATGTAAAAAAATCAAACTGTCATCGAAACAAGTCTTCTTTTCAGATGGAACTGATGTAGATAATGACGTTTTTTTGTTTTTTGTTTTTTTCAAGAAAGCATGCAAGTGATTCCCGTTTGTAATGATTTCATATATTGACAATTACATTATTTAATGAAAAGTGAAACTATTATATTAAAAAGTGAAAATGTCTCTATTCATTCCCGATCTGTTTTCTTTATTTTAAAGTAGTTTGATAGTTTGACAAAGATCTGAATTATGAAAAACCGAATTTCAAATAACTTTAAAACCATACAAAATAACCGTTCACATTCAAATGTTGCAACTGATTCAAACGTTGTGTTGGGATGGAAGGATACAGTACCGTCATGTGGACTTTGTAAATTACCACAATCTTTGAAAGTTTGGAGAAGGCATTAATAAACTAACGAATAATTTGAGTTTTCAAAGACATAAATGTAAAACATCATCCAATTCACGACGTTACGTTCATAATTCTTTCATTCATTATTTTGTTTTATATTATTTAAGAAGCAAAATAAAACATATAGTATTCTTTTTTATTAATGTAATGGACTAGTATAGAATTAATATTGTAGAGTGACATTCAAACTTGAGAAATAAGAAAAAATACGGGAAAAGAAGATTGTGTTTAAAACATTTGAAATCTTAATAGTTCGTTATCAAAATGCCTTTTTTCTAACTGGTCAGGAATCAAACAAAATATAAAGGAAAATGTAAATGGGAATTTTGTTTATAGAAAAACGTGTTTGTCATAATTACACGTATTTTTAACCTTTCCTATTCCTGTTCAGGAGACAGCTGATCAAGTACCGATGACATCAACGTTCGGTTTTAAAGACTTTACATTGTTAATGGTTATGTATTTATAGTGAATATTTGTTTTTCTCCTCACCCTTTATTTTACATGTTGTTGTTGTAATAGAGCATGTGCCGTTCTCTAGACAAATGATATTTGCTGCATTTTGTATATCAAACCCTTTGTTACTAGAGAAAGATGCCGTAGAGTTGAATGTAGTTGTACTAATATTAACACCCCCATTTTGTATTGTCGTCGGAGTGCCACAATCTGGAACGTTGTAATGGCATTAATAACAACATTTACTGTGATATGGAAAGATAATGCCAATTGGTGCTCAGAAATTGCTTTACTTGGAGTTTATTGAAAGTAACTTTCCAAACCTTGTTAAGGAATCAATGCAGGAAATGATGCGCAAAATTGTAGCGAATTTTTTGTTGTAGATATTTTAGTTCTATAAATAATTGTGCACTTAATTTCAATTTATTTTGCGTCTTATTTTTCAAGTAAAGAAAAGCTGTTTACATATTACTTTGTTATTCTCGTTTTAAAAGGAGCTTGCATGAAAATAAAACCTGCAAAAGTACATATGTATCAAATGGATCATATGAAAGTTTGTTTATTTTAAGGTTATTGAAGTTGTGCCTTCAATATCTACAATTGTCACATCTGCTCCAGGTACACACAAGTATCCGACGTTGCATGGGCTAAACATCACGTACTTCAATTAAAACAGAAATGTTATTTTATTCCTGAATGAAAGCAGTGACTAAATTCCGCAGATTGTTGATGTTTTGCGCGATGCAACATTCTTTCCTAAATTATCCAACATGTTCAAGCAGATCCATATCCGGTGAAATTGTTGCAAGGCAAAAACTTCAACATTTTCTGTTTAGATAAATTATTTTAAAGTAAACGAACTTTTATTGTGACTAATTTTTGTGTACATTTACACATTTTATGTGTACACAACCTTCATTAAACTAAGAAAAACCTAATTCACCATTTCAAAAAAAATAAATAATGCTTACAATTTCTTCAAACTATAAGCTTCAAGATGATGTCATACATTTTTATCTTCAGTGAAAATTTAGAAGAGAAATAAAAAGAAAATAAATACACATTTCATCTTATTCATGAAATATCATAATGATATATAATATTATTCCTGCCATTAGCAGTCTACCTTAAACAATGCCACACTTTGATTGAACGAAAGGAATGACATTAGTAATAGGAGCTTTTGGGGAAGAAAGAACAAACACTACGTTTTGCTGCAGAAAAAGACCTATTCGTATAAATATCTTTTCCTCATTGAAAAGATTTGGAAAGGATAGCCCGTACATATCTTTATTTGTCCCGTCGAGGAATTTACGCTGGGCTTCGCCGGGGACAGATACTAAAATAATTTATTTGAATTCCATTTTCACATTTTGGTGGCCATAAAGAACAAAAAAGATCAGAAGAAGCATTGTTTACAATGAAGAAATTTATGGTGACATTTAACTGCTTTATTTCCAACATCGCCCCCTACCTAGAAAGCTGTAAACGTTCCAGTTAAAAGTATCAGCTTTTATTTGTCGTCTGCAGCTGCTTTAAATATGAATAGTCTAAAGTTTTTTTTCCGTTTAGTTATTGCTACCTGGCGATTGGTCAATCGTGTTTATCATGGCTCTACAACAGTGGGTAATTGTATGTAAGAATGCAAACTTTTTCTTTCATTTATCTTGTCTTTTATTTAAACTTAAAATTCGAGACTTTTTCAATGTGTATCCGCAATAAAGTATTTGGATGTGAAATAACAAATTCATGACGATGACTTTTAAATGCCCTCTTAGCTGTTTCATGGTTTAATATGTTTTACCTTTAACTGGCGTATTGGTGGATGTAGAGATTGTACTTGTCGCTGCCTTTGATGTCGGTGATTGCGTTTTTGGCGCTGCTTGTGTTGTCGGTGATGTTGCTGTTGTTGTCGGTGATGTTGCTGTTTTTGTCGGTGATGTTGCTGTTGCTGTCGATGATGTTGCTGTTGTTGTCGGTGATGTTGCTGTTGTTGTCGGTGATGTTGCTGTTGTTGTCGGTGATGTTGCTGTTGTTGTCGGTGATGTTGCTGTTGTTGTCGGTGATGTTGCTGTTGTTGTCGATGATGTCGCTGTTGTTGTCGGTGATGTGGCTGTTGTTGTCGGTGATGTTGCTGTTGTTGTCGGTGATGTCGCTTTTGTTGGTTTTGTAGTCGGTGATTGCGTTGGCGCTGCTTGTATTGTCTGTGATGTCGCTTTAATTGATTTTGTTGTTGGTGATGTAGTTTTCGTTGTCGTTGTTGTTGATGATGTCGATGCCGCTATAGAATTATGAGATTCCGGAGTCTTAGATGTGACTTGTGTTGCTGAAGTGGTCGTATTTGGATTTGCCGTTGGGTCAGGTGCTGTGGTTGAGTTTGCTCCTCCGCTATGGCAGATAATGATTTGAAGTACAAGAAAACTAATAAAGAGAACCTCTTTTGCTCTATTCCAAAGCATCATAGTTGTCTTTTCAGATTTCGTCAAATATGAGCTAGTATCTCATTTTCTTTTCTTTTTTAAGTCACCTGAAAGTGTGAGAAAATAAGTGTATGGAAACGCATGATGCAAATATTATTCCTAACTTTCCCAAAACAGACCTGGTTTTAATGTCCCAAATAGAGATAGCTTAGGAAGATATTGAGAGGAAAGAAGAAATTGCTGATTATCAGCAATTTCTTCATATCTTTAATTATTTTCTACGCAATGCCATTTATATTTCTACGTTTGATTTCGACTTAAACACTTTTCACGGGCATCTTCTTCTCTTAGTCTGATCAGTCTAAAATACCACTTTTTGGGAAATTGTTTAAGTGACCTATCAAAATTGGAATGTTGTGCCACATTAGATCAGCTTGTCCATAACGATAAAGATGGATCAAGATCTTCGCTCCTTGCCTACAAGTTTTATTTGTTTATGTACTTAGTTTTTGCAAGATAACGGTTTTGATCACAATACATATCGCTTATCTCAAATGTCAAATGTCCAGTATATGTGCAACTGTTCAGCATTGATTCTGGTGTAAAACTACACCAGAAGTAAGCTTATGTGATCTTTGACATGTATTAAGGTAAGTTTGGACTCGGGGGTTACTTTTTATCCGCCCTATGATTTTTTTCATTTGTACATATATTGTAAAGTTACATTTCCTGAACAAAATATAAATAAACCAGGGTAAGTTTCCTGACTCGTTTTTGTGTCAGAGTTATCTGCTTCTTGACTAGTAATGATCATTTTCGCAAAATTACCCTTATGTTTCAAAGTCATATAACAAGTTATTATGAACGGATAATTTCAAATGTTATATCAATTTAGAGACATAACATATGCACATATGTGATGAAATGATCGAACGAAATATTTCAAAACCATTTTCATGAAAACAAATATGGGAAAAGTTGAAAAATCACATTTTTTAGACAATTTTGCAACTTTTTTTCAATTTGCCAAAAATTACTTAATGAATATTTTTTTTGTTTTTGGATATTTTGAAGATAATATCATGATTTTTTTGTACACAAACAAATAAGCACACCTTTCCACGCAAATAAAAAAGATATTTGACTTTATCTTATCCCACCCACCCTGTTTCAGCATAATTTTGACAAAGATATCTATATTTTCAAAAAAAATCTAAAATTCTCTGGCAAATGTTTACATTTAGAACAGTAGAATACTTCATTTGACATTCACCATCACAAAAAAGGGAATGTTCCGCTTTAACAAAGCTATTTGGCTATTACGAAAAAAAAAAAAAAAAAAACATTTTAAGCCTTCCATATTTCCGTTTAACCGTATTCACTTTAAAATGTGTTACTCACAGATCGAGTTATTATATGGCACCAGTTACAACAAAAGCAAGGCTTACGGACAACGGACATTTCCGTCATCATTATGGGGCAAATTGCCCAATTTCGTCGGCGTTTTTGCAAAAGTTGACACAATTCTTTACTTAAGATACTTATCCCGAACAGTTAGAACTATCTAAAAGGCTGGTTACGAAGTATCGCCTGTATAGCCACAAATGTTGCATCTTGCTGGAGTCACTTACCACCAACCGATAACATATTCAATAACGAATCGTTTATATTGAATGGACAGCTAGAGCTTCTTTTATGCTAATGTGCACAATGTCAGCAAACTCTACAGGCAATGCACTCTGGCACATTCGAAATTTATAGTAAAATTGTGAAACATCATTTTAAACCCGTTGTCTAAGTCCATTCAAGGAGAACATTTCCGAAATTATGTCATTCGATATGCAGATGTCTTGGATCGTCTTGGACTAAAATGATATGATACACTAGTTTTGTATAAAATGAAAAAAAAAAAAAAAAAAAAAACATCAGATAATTCCGGATTAAATGGAAATAAGCATTTTTCAGACATAGAGTAGGCTACTTACAAGGTGTAATTCCTGCATAATGTCCAATATGCACATAGTCTAGTTCATTCACGGAAAATGGGGACGTTGTTATCAGTTTTGAGATTTGTCTGCGTCACGGCAAAAGCAACCTTATTAAGAATGTGTCAAGCAAAACAATTTTAGACTTGTCCAATTCAAAGTAGGTGATAATTATCATAATTATAAGGGAAATGTGTATATTTTAGTAAATACCTGTACGGGTTAATATAATTTCTAAATATTTTTTTTTTTAAATTTTTCCGTAATTTATTGTTTTCATTCTGTCATTCCAACTCGTTTTCCCACTTTCAAATAGCCTACTGATATTTTATCTTGAAGCGACTCTTATATCTTCGGCGGGAGGTCCAAACCTCGTAACTACAGCTTTTTCAACCTGTAGTTACGAGGTTTTGATCCCCCAGGACGATGTGACAACGACTAATCAAATACCGAGATAAAATATTTGTAAGCTGATAAAAATTGTACAAACCAGGCAATACACGTTTATTCTATGTAATATGTTATTGATTCATGAAATTTACAATCTTCCGATAATTTAATAGTTTAAATAGACATTCCATAGATAATATATTGTTGTTTTTTTTACTTGTTCTTTACCGGAAAGAGCATATTTTCTTGTGTAAGTTCTGACTGAGTCGGAGTATGACAATCCAGGGTCGCGAGTTCAAACCCCGGCTCGGCCTGTATCCATTCTGACATTTGACATATGTCATTTGTCTCCTACCAATGGGTGTGAATCATCTATGTGAGAGAAGAGGTGGATGCTTGGTTTTGATATTGTGGTAGTACTGTGCGAGAAATTCCAGGAATTCATGTTAGGTGCTCCAGCCTCCGCGATATGACCATAGCAGTTGAAACGGCGATACGTTTACCCCAATAAATTAAATCAAACCATTCGTAATAAAGTTTATGTGACATAAGAATTTTTCGTGCAATGCCGTTAACATCCGAACCTATTTGAGTGACGTCGTAAAATTCCGGCGATGGAAAATTCTACCGAAAAATGTTTACGACACTACACGAATCTCATTTAGGGTTGGATTTCCTTAAATTAAGACAAATGAGATAGATGCCTTTTATTCTTTATTTCTTCTCACCTGTTTCTCTGATATATTTTATCATATTTTTACGATATTCAATTATAATAATCTGTCACTTATTAATCATTTGATATTGGCATTTGAAAATTTATACGACACAAAATGTTTCTACTTTAGCTACATAAATATGCATGCTATAAATCTTTACTATCTATTACCTTTTTTTAATTTTATGTTACATTATATCAAAGACAGTCCCAGAAAAGATAGGTATCTTCTTCTCTATATTTTTCTTTCTCCATATTCTTATGTGCGAAAATGTACACAAAATTTAACTAAATCAACTGTCTTTTTGTTGTTTTTTGCAGCTTTTAAATAAGAGCATTATGCCTTTTGGAAAAGGGTAAAATGCACAAAATAAATTATTGTATGTGTGTCGATGCATATAATGCATTTCTTTTCGTTCCTGTTATGAATCTATCCATGTTCTTACAAAACCCGAATCATTTTAGACAGCCAGATTCACGCATAAAGTAGGCCTATATACGTCGATTGTTTTGACGAAGCACTATTTTTGAAATGACTCATGGTCATCCATTAAATTGATCCTGATTTTTTATGTATTTGTCCAGTTTTAGGGATGATATTCACAAACATGTCTGCTTCTTATCCCGCAAATGCACGTACTTTTAAAATTGTGACCCGTCACGCTGAAAGGGACCTTATCAGAAGTAAAAAATCACAATTTGACAATATTGTCAGACTCAGCTCAGGTCAACCAAATACTGTATGCGAAAAATGAACACAGAGTAAGAGAGGGAAAACATTCCAGATTTAGAAAATTACATAAAAGTGAAAAGTGTCGGCCCTAGTCTTACTGCGCGTACTGCGCAGACTGACTAGGGTCGATATTTTTTACACATCCGATAAGGTCCCTTATAGCGTGATGGGTCACAATTATGAAACGTTCAATCCGACTGGCCGAAACATACGTCTCGTTAAATCATATTTATCTTTTATGTTATTCATTAGCCTTATACAAACGACTTAAAACTTTGGAAAGCATTGTGAAAAATGAAGAAATTGCATGTCACAAGATTTTTTTTTTCATTTTCCACAATGCTTTTTTTACCATGAAAGAAGACACAAAACATTAAGCCAATGATTGATTTTGCTTTCGCCGATTTACATGTCCTGGGCAGCTATATTATATGTGTCCTTGACTTTTGGTCCTTACACAAGACCGCGGACCTGTTAATTACTTGGCCAATAGAAAACGAACGAATTAATGCATAAATAATTATATTTCTACATAAATAGTAATTCTATTTAAAACTGAAAGAGCATAATTATTTTCTTATAATTTAATATAAGTCGGATTTCATTGAAATCCGAACGTTCTGATTCGTTGATTTTTTTTTCATAACTCCATGAAAAAATGACGGGACCATTTTTCTGTCAAACACACCTTTTAAAAGTCTAAAAGTGAAACCCTGCATCTAAAGCAGATTTTAGTCACATAATTCGAAAAGGCAAACAGGACAATCATGATATTATATAATTATATTATATATTTCCAGTACTGCTTGTCTCTCATAGCTTCAAAGAAACCATACTTAGGAATTGACGTATCTCTCTTCATCCTATCTGAAAATGTCAACTTGTGTGCCCGTTTGTCTGGTGATGGTTATCTCCAGAGTATTTAATGATGCAACAAGTTCACCTGTTGTTTACATTAATGTAAATTGTAAATATGTGCCATAATTAATATCGTAGATGAACTAAAGATGTTTCATCTTTACTGAACAGATTTGAAATCAATGACAAAATGAAATATCGTCGGTGTTATTGTAAAACCTCGTAACTCTAGCTTAAATCTAGTTGCAGTTACGAGGTTTTGCAATAGCATCGACGATAGTTATGTCAATTGTTATCAGCAAACAGTTTGGGAGGATCAATTTGAAGATTTTATTCCGATAAAAAAGTGATAAAGCAATGTAACATAAATTCATTAAATGTAGCCTAGATAACAGGGGGTTGAGACGCTTTCAAAATATAATACCATGTACAAAAAGTTTAGCAACACTGACTTTGTTAATTGTATTTTCTGTGATATTTATTTCACAACCGTTATATATATTTTAGCATATGCATTTACGCAGAACATTCAAAGGTCGCTTTGTGGTAACGTTAAATATTGTGTTAGAAACATTGTCTTGACGTAGGTGAGGGGTCAAAATAAAAAGTTACAATATAATTCGGTATCGACTGTGCGGCCATTTTCAAGCAAGAACCACCGTGAAAAGTTTTCTAATCCACCTAAATTGTTTGTACACAGTATCAACATTCACTACTTTATCAAGAGATTGAACGTCATTCGCGTCAGTACGTTCACGCACACGTCTTCCTTAAATGCACCGTATGTGCTCTATGGGTGACAAATCAGAAAGAAATGGATGATAATTGGAGTCCATCAGTGTTGTATACGCTTAATTTGGCTTAAACCATTTAGGACTCTATACCAGTCAAGTCTGGTGCGTTCATGGTGTAGCGTCACGGAAATTACAACGTATGGTCAACGTCTAGTAACCGTTCATCTGTGGAGACGATCACGGATGGTAAGTGTGGATACTCTATATTGAAATTCTTGTGGAAGCCACTCGTAAGTTTTGGTGTTGATAAGGAACATCTTTGCCGTGACGTAACGAAATTATGACGGTCATCTTCTCGTGGCTTTTTTCTACGACGTCCTTGACCGGGACTATCTCAAACCACACAAATTGGCTCACATAGCATCCTCAAATTGTTACTTATGCTTTGAGATGCGCAAAATTCAAAAAGGTATCTTATTCGCCGGTTCTGCCACGTAGAAACACATTATCGATATAACGTCCTTCTAACGTAAGTCCATGGCGTAGTCCCACAGCGTTGCAGAAAATTCTTTTTAGTGGCCTTTTTTATGCTGGGCAAAGACAATTACGTTCACACCTTAATGTTTTCTAGAACTATGCTCCATACACATGAATACCATGGCAGACATGAAAACCGGAAATGCGCACCTGGAGTGCGAGACGCAAGGGATTGCGGTATAAAATTCATCTGTCTGTGTTCTCTAGCTATAATCTATTGTGTAAACGTTTGATTTTATGTTAAAACAAAACTATTTTGGTTACTACAGATATTACAGATATTTTTTTTTATTATGTATATTTCAATTAACCCATTACCAAACAACTTAATTTTGGGTTGGTCCAAATTCAAAGATGTTGTAGACGACAATAAAACTGAATGAAATTCTACATTTTTTTTTGTCTTTTTGTGTAGAAAACATTGTGGGAAATGAAGAAATTGCTTGTCACAAGCAATTTCTTCATTTTCCACAATGTTTTCTAAAGTCATTATCTTGTGGGGAGTCAAAAAGAGTCACTGTGTGGTAATGGGTTTAAAGTGACATTTCAGAATTATTTTTACATAAATTTCACTTTTATTCTATCTGAAAGAGCCTGTTTTCTTATGAAAATTCTGAAAATTTCAAGCCAAAATATTGAACCGATTACGAGAAATATATATTTTTGTGATAAAATTAAACAAATTGTTGTGGTCAACAGTTCAGATTTATATAGATTCATTTCTGTCTCAACTTTGAATGCGTATTTTTCGCTTATAAATAACAACTTCAAAAAACTGATAGCATTTCTACGCATTAAAATAAACAATTTTTGCATCAAGACATACTTTTAAAAAATGAAATAAATGTGAACTGTCACTTTAAAATGTTAAAAAACAAAACCCTATGTTGTGGTACTCATTGGTATCGTCTCGCACAGATGCCAATGAATACCCACAACATACAGCTCTGATTTAAAGTACACACAACCAATTTAGAATGCATTCACCCAGGCTTCTTGTCTGATAAAAAGACAAAGGGAGATTTTTCAATACAGGTCGACCGCAGAATTTCAAACTTCCTTTTTGTTATCAATGTGTGTTATCTAATAGATGAGTTGGAATCGGAAAAGGGGGCCATTTTATGCATTTGAGATCGATGTGGATCTGGATCAAATTGTGCTGGGGTGTTAGTCCGATCTTGATCCATGTTTCGTTCTAACAGTTCCGAAAGGCAGGATTTGGTGCAGTGGTAACGCATTGGACTTATAACTCAGGGGTCGCAGGTTCGATCCCTCGTCTCTCCAGTCTTTCGGGTGAGAATTTAAACCAAGGACCAAAGGACAGCAGTTTGGTGGGACGTAAAAACTCCATCAAATCAAAGTCTAACAGTACCTTGGGGAAATGCTGAAGAAATATTTTTTTCGTCGTAATTAAATAAATTAAATACATGTAAATAAATGCTGAAGAAATATGAGAACAAAGTGTAACCCGATCAGACGGCATTTGTACAGGCTGATATTTTTCATTGTTGTTCTCAAAAGCCGTAAGGCCCCTTCTCATAATTCGGCCCAAATCTTTCTGCTATCAATCAATAAAAATGCGCCAAGTTCAATCTATACAATTTATTAGCCGGGATTGGGACAAATTGATGGCTCAGCGCGAAACGGTTGTAATTGCCTATATGTTTATAGGCAGTTACAACCGTTCCACGCTGAACCATCGAAATGACCTTTATAGCATTTGAGACTGATATGTCGTCGCTTTTCTACAAAAACCTCATAACTGCAGCTTAAGACAAGCTGCAGTTATGAGGTTTTTGTTGGGAAACGACGATATATAAAAAGATAAGCATATGCAGCATAATCAGGACATATACTACTTTAATTCTTATTGTTCTTCAAATAATGAAAAAACTTTAAAAGGCCAACGTTGGTCTTGATCAGAATGTGCGTATGTACAGTCTGATCTGGATCCATGATGGTCTCAAATGCTATGAGTTTCTCTAGATCATGGTTGATAATGTCGACCGGATTTTGGGCTAGCCGTTTGAGAGTCAGGGGCCAGTTTCAAGAAAATGTTTAAGACGTATTTTTGTCTTACCGATGACTTACGATATGTTTAGGACAAGAATCGCGTATCACCAGTCTATTAAAGGGGCCCATGCTAAATTTTTATGCTTCTTAACTGTTCGGGAACTCATATTTGTGCATGGAAAAACAATTTGCAGTGCATAAAAACCCCAATCACGGCGAATAACCATCTGTCCTTTGCTAAAGATCAATCCTTTACAAGTGTGTTTACAGATTCTATTTTTACTTGAAAACGATACAAGGTCAAGGTCAACGAGACATCCCCGCGGTATATTAGGCTAACACACCGTTAAACCGGCTGCGCCGATGACTGTGACCTTATATATTTGCGAGGGATACGCGAAAAAAAAAATTTTTGTACGTCAAGCACTGAACATTTATACGCGTATTTATCAACTATAGAATACCAAAGATCCTTTCGTTTATTTATAATAGTAAATTAATTTGACCTACCAAGCACCCGACATCAGATGTCGAATCTGTCTTCGCTGACTTTCGACGCAGCCGATTGTACGGTGTGTATCATCTCGCTGAGCACAGATGACGTACCTCTGACGTAATTGCTTTTTGAAAGTTGGGCATATGTAACCGTTACAAAACGAAATCAAGGACAATACAAAACGGACCCGCACGTTATTCATTGACTTGGATTTTGATATTTAATAAAGCTCGATGAGTGCTAACAATGGGCATAAATGATCTACCCCTTCAGGTTGGTAATTTCATACGTTATTTCTGGTTTGCAATTATTGTGCCATTTGCATTTTCGACAGCCTAGCAGGCCCCCCTTTCACACAGATGTAACACGATTGTTTTAAAGCAACAGGCCCCAGCTTTTTGAACGGGCATTTACGCCATGTTCAGCAAGGTTGAATGTTGCGAGGGTTGAACAATAATTGCCCTCGCGGACAATTTCCCTTCCGCACAAATGTCGCCAGGCAATTGCCCTCCCGGACATTACCCCCCCCCCCCCCCCCCCCCTAGTATAGTATGGTAGACTTCTTTCTAGATATTTTCCTCGGAAAGAATATTTCAATTTCGCAAAGATTTGATGTCACACATTATCAAGGAATCTTTCCTTCTCAAAAGATTTTATTTTTCAAGGTACTCCATGAAAAATTGTATTTTTGTGTTGTATCGCTGTTACATAGTACCTAAATTATCAGGATCCTTGAGCAAAAAAAGACACTTTTTGGTACATTCCGTGGCTAAACGAAGATTCGAAATAAGGACAATTAATTTTACATCGTGTTGAGCAGATTTTCCCACAAATTCCATTCTTGAACGTACTACCTTGGTTGGTATTTCAGTGTTACATACGCACAATATAAGGATCCATGACTAGAAACCCGTTTTTGCTACATTCCGTGGTTAAAGAGGTTTTGAACCCTCATCCTACCGACATATTTTACATTCACATCCTACCAACTAGGGTCCATTTGGACCCCACACGTAATTTTGAATTTTTTTGACAAAAATAAGTTTCACAAATGACATATTCTTTGTTTAAATGTTATATTGGTTACTAATATTGGTAAGAAATGATGATAGCACAAAGACACTCGGAATTAAAAAACTAGAAGGCCCTAAAGGGCTTGAATCGCTCCACAGGCCTGTAATTAGTTTACTACTTTGTGCAATTTTTAACTTGCTTTTGCATAAAATTCAAGGGTACATCATTCATGATCTAAGATTTTGATCAAAATGAAAATTGCACTCAGGCAAGATATTATAGTCACCAACATTCTGTTTAAGTTTTGTTTTGACTAGCCAAAATTTATTTTTGTAAGAGTAAAGGTAGTAAAAAAATAGTCAAAACCGCATTTCTTTGACAATCAAATGCAAGGAGTCTCAGTTAAAACTGGTCAAGTTATAGCAGTTATTAATCCTTGAAGATACTGTATTGTACCGACGAATTAGAACCCAAACAGATGCGGTGGTAGCGCCCCACTAGCAAGTTTGATTTGGGTACGCTCAATAATGAATGGAGTTGCAGTCAAAACACTTTGTATGTACAGTCGGACGCATACACGGACGGGTGCCATTACACCTCTGATACCTCCCGATGGAGATGTGTAATTTAGTTGGGGTTTACCGTTAAGATTTGAGTTAAGAGTTTAGGTGTCTATGTGGGCGTGGGGTCATTATTTTATGGGGGTCACTTTAAAACGTTACACCGCCTAGTTTATGTGACGCCTATACATAGCCACGCCCAAATGAACCGCTAGCAAACACCAAATTCCACCGCCAAATGTTTACGACGTCGCTCGAATATTATTTTGGGCTCGACTACACGTACGTTTAAATTAAGAAAAAATGATATCTAGATGTATTTATCTCTTCTCATCTGCGTCTCATATATATCTTATTATATGTTTACAATATTTAATTATGACAATCTGCAGGTTATTAATCATTTGATATTGGTATTTGTAAATTTATACGACACAAAGTGTCAAATGTTTCTACTTTAACTACATAAATATGCATGTTATAAATCTTTTATATCTATTGCCCTTTTCATTTATATTACATTCTATCAAAGACGGTCCCAGAACACCAAGTAAGATGGAGCCTGCATAGTAGATTCACAGCCTGTATCATATAACAGTATTTAATACTGCAACATGTGTTTAAGCGGATAGAAAAAGAACGTGTCCTCGTTATCGGCATAGTTTGTAGATTAAGTGTGTTTTTGTAGGTCCTGAAATTAACAAATTCCCTTGTATAATATTACTTAGGTAATCCATGGGCGGATCTAGGGGGGAGGGGTCGGCGGGGGGGGGGGGGCCCGGACCCCCCCCCCCCCCCCCCCCCCCTTCACACACCCCTGGCATTGGCCGGAAATTGAATTTTGACTATATAAATTTAGTGTAACGTTACATATTTACTACATTTTAAGCCATAATTTGGGCTTGGACCGCCCCCCTGGAAAAAATTTTGGGCTTGGACCCCCCCTGGAAAAAGATCCGCCCTTGTAATCCACCCCCTAATGAGATGCACGCGACGTCGGAATTTTTCGTGCGACGTCCTGTACATTCGTTACGAATTTTAGAATAGAATAGAATTTTTTTTGCTCTGTTATACCCTTTACATGTTAAAGGCAAAATTGAACAAAACAAATACATAAATATTACGTATCCGAGCCAATTCGGGCGACTTCGTTAATATTCGGCGGCGGAACGTTCCATCGCCGAATGTAAACGACGTCGCCCGAATGATACTAACGTCTGCGCATGAATTTCGTTAGACGTGGATCTTATAATTAATGTAAAACCATTAATCCTTTCCGAAATGATAAAATTTCGCCGTCTGAAGCACCAAACCATGGATTCATGTAGTTTGTATTACCACTGAGTACTATCATAACATCTTTGCCGAGCTCCCAGTCGCTGGTCCACATAGATTTTCGATTATCTAACCATTGATGGGAGACAGCTACCAGAAAAGATGTTTGCAGCAACAGGGATCGAACCCAGGTCCTCATGAGAGTCCGATGTGCTACCAACCGACCGCAGCCCAAGTACTAGGCTGGAGCTCTGAAGTGCCATGGCCTTAACTCAATCCCAAACAAGACCTGAGGTGCGTTCTTTAGAGCGAGATTTCTTAAGATATCTCGAGATTTCTTAAGATGTTTAAAGATAAAGCGTTCTTCTGAGCAAGATTTTTACGACGATCATTGGGAACCGCCATTGCTCTATACTTCTTTCGGAACCACTCGGTAAATTCCGTAGAATCTCTATAGGATAGAATTGACCGAGTTGTTCCGAATGCTCCATGATTCATAACCACGGAGTTCCGAATGCTCAATACTTCATACAAATGACGTCATGATGACGTCATTTGTATGAAGTATGGAACATTCGGAACACCTCGCTTAAAATCTCGGTCTCAACTAGACAGTCCTGGCGGCCTGGAAGCGCTCCACAGGCCTGATTGTTTGTCTTGTTGAATACAATTTCAAAGGTTCAGGCTGCGCAAACAAGTAAATGCATGACCAAGCTGAAAATTACAAGCAAGTAAGATCATATGGTCAGTAAGATTTCTGTGAAAATTCTGTATTGATTAGTTAATACTAATGGTTGTTAAAGTGAAAATAAAGCCGAAAATGGCAATTTTGTCAATAACAAGGGCACATAACTCAAAATGTTAAATTCAGATCAAGCTAAAAATTACACCAAGGCAAGATCTTATAGTCACCAACATTCTGTACAAGTTTTGTCTTGATTAGTCAATATTTGTAGTTGCTAGAGTGAAAACAAAGTCAAAATAGAGTCGAAAATGGCAATTTTGTCAATTTCAAGGGCACATAACTAATGATGTAAAATTCAGATCAAGCTGAAAATTAAAACAAGGCAAGATCTTATGGTCACCAACATTCTGTACAAATTTTGTCTTTATTGGTCTATATTTGTAGTTGCTAGAGTGAAAACAAAGTCAAAATAGAGTCGAAAATGGCAATTTTGTCAATTTCAAGGGCACATAACTCTTGATGTAAAATTCAGATCAAGCTGAAAATTATACCAAGGCAAGATCTTATAGTCATCAACATTCTGTACAAGTATTGACTAGATTGGTCAATATTTATAGTTGCTAGAGTGAAAACAAAGTCAAAATAGAGCCGAAAAGGGCAGTTTTGTCAATTTCAAGGGCACATAACTCATGATGTAAAATTCAGGTCAAGCTGAAATTTATACCAAGGCAAGATCTTATTGTCACCAACATTCTGTTCTAGTTTTGTTTTGATTGGTTGATATTTGTGGATTTTAGAGTGAATTTAAAGTCAAAACCAGCTATTTTTGACATTCAAGGGCAGATAACTCAGATTATTCTGATTCAATCCAAATTCTTTGAAGGAATCTGAGAGAGGGTCACCCAAGGATCATTCTTGTGAAGTTTGATTGAAATCCATCAAGTAGTTTCTGAGAAGAAGATTTTTAAAGAAAAAGTTTACGGACGGACGGACGCACAGTCGCACGCACGACGGACACACCGCCATGACAATAGCCCGCTGGCCTGTCGGCCAGTGGAGCTAAAAACGCTGTATCAAAAACATCTGAAGAAATCTTAAAAAATCTCGCTCTAAAGAACGCACCTCTGGTTTTGACGTCCCTAAAGAAAGACTTGGGAAAACATTGAGACAAAAGATGAAACTGCTGATGATCAGCAATTTCTCCTTTTGTCTCAATATTTTCTGAGCTATATCGTACACATATCTCATCTCTATCAACATTCATTTTGTCGTCTGCAATGGCTTTCAAATAGGATCACCCTAAAATTTGGTCGTTTGGGAAAGGGTTAATATCGCTTGTTTCTATAAAACCTCGTAATTGCAGCTAAAAGCAAGCAGCAGTTACGAGGTGTTTTGTTGAAAAGCGACGATACGGCATCATGTCCTGAAAATATTTAGACGAGTGGCACAAATGGGACCTGAACAAGAGACCTTAACACATTACCAAACAGCAAAATTTTAAACTAGTCTAAATTCAAAATTAACATACGACAATTTCAAGTGAATGAAATTTTGCATTTTTTGGTGTCTTTTCACGTTGAAAAAAATGTGGGAAATGACGAATTGCTTGTCACAAGCAATTTCTTCATTTTCTACAATGTTTTCCAACGCCATTATCTTGTGGGGAGTCAAAAGGAGTCACTGAGTGGTAATGGGTTCAGATTTATCTGTGAATATTACGCATTTTTCACTTTTCTACAAAAATTTCGTAACTGTAGCTTAAAATAAAATGTGGTTATGGGGTTTTTGTTGAAAAACATCGATTTGCCACTAGTTCAAGCAATTCTACATCATTTGATATTTTGAAGAGGAAAACATCGGGGAAATGAGGAAATTGCTTGTCACAAGCAATTTCTTCATTTTCCCGGATGTTTTCAAAATTCTTTATTCTTTGGGGCGTAAAAGGCGTGAATGTGTTTAAAAGGATTTTAAACAAAAAAGTGCATTTTTTTTCTCTTTTACTTTAAAGTGTGTGTCTCATTTTTCTTAAAATACATTAATGCTTTAAAAAGAATCCCAAACACTCATATCTACATAACTATTAAAATATACATTTGAAAACTATTGCCGTAGGTTAGGTTAGATCACATAAGAAACTGTTTACAAACAACTCTGTCCCATCTGGTAATCCGTTCCCATGTGACTCAATTTTAAACTGCTCCAATTTGAAAGCTACTAAATTGGAATCTTTCAAGCGACATTGTAAACATGCGGCAATGGAAAATGTCGTTTTTTAACTAGTATCATGTTCATATAGGTGTGATACATTACAAATGTTGACAACAATGCACGAAAAATTTCGACGCCATACCAATCTCATTAGGGATGGGCTAAAGAATTTTTTGACAAAAAATAAAATTTTCGAGTCTTTATTAACTCATAACCAATCGGCAAATTTTAGACTAGTTTAAATTCACAGATGTTGCAGACAACTATTTCATGTGAGTGAAATGTCAAGGTGTTGGTCTTTTTGGGTAGAAAACATTGTGAGAAATGAAGAAATTGCTTGTCACAAGCAATTTCTTCATTTTCCACAATGTTTCCTAAAGCCTTATCGTTTGAGGAGTCAAAATGAGTCATTGTGTGGGAATGGGGTAAAACTGGCCAAGTGTGTTTGCATCGCTGTAGTCGTCAAAAGCAATTTGCTTCATTTTCCACAATGTTTTCTAAAGCTTTCCATGTTTGAGGAGTCAAAAAGCGGTATTGTGTGGCCATGGAGAAAAACTGTCCTAATGTGTTTGCATCACTGTATTACAGATTTCATTTCACATGGCGCAGCTTTAGCTTTTATAATCATAAATTACACACCCATATTTCTTTAAATAACAATTCAGTAATAATTTCTTGTATACCTGTATTATGATTAAAGTCTTTTTGAAGAATATGAACACATTTTGCATAGAGGTCAGTGTCAGGTCAAATGAAATCCGTAATACATTGTAATAACACTGTTCTGCTGACTCCCTGAATGATGGTGAGAGCTACAGATATGAGGGGAGTGATGTTTTTTTCAAAATGAAATATTTCATTAATTATTCATCAGACCCTATGTTGTGGGTACTCATTTGAATCGTCTCAGCGAGACGATTCAAATGAGTACCAACAACATAGGGTTTGAATTTGAAATAACAAATTCAGATCATCTTTACCCCCTCTTATCTGTTGCTCTAGTGAAAATACCACTGTCCCATCTAGCTGCGCCATTCACATTAAAATAACTTTGTTTCCCAAACGACAAAATTTCAGGGAGGTCCAATTTGAAAGCTTCTGGAGACGACAAAGTGGGTGCAGATAATTATTGGATGTGTGCACAATACGGCAAAGAAAATATTGAGGCAAAAGGAGAAAATGCTGATTATCAGCATTTTCTTCTTTCGCATTAATGCTTTTCCAAATCATTTTGGCAAGGGACATCAAAACCAGGTCTTGTTTGGGAAAGAGTTAAGACAAGAGTATCCATAACATAAGGTTTAGATGACTATTATGGATTTAATAATCCTTTCCAAAATAAGACTGTCGCTAATAGAAAAGCCTTCGGAAAGCATTGAGGCATGGGAAGCAGATGCTGATATCCAACATTATCTACTTTTGCCTCAATATTTTCTGAACTATATTTAACATAAATCCTGTATTGTCTTGTAAATGCAAAACCTCGTATCTCGTTTTTGCAAAATTTTAAAGGGGAGGGAAAAAGTGTAATAATTTTCCCAAAACTGAAATGTTTTACTTGAAATTTGGACATATTGTTCATAAATAATGCATCATTGATACTGATTGGTAAAAATATCTCAAAACCAGGATTTCTGTGAAGGGTGTTAAGGTCGTTATCATAGTTTTACACTATTTAACTTAATTATAAGTTAATATCTACATGAAAATGTAATAACTTGACTACAGAGAGGACTCATTTGAACCACTTGAACCCCCTCCAGATCCGCCACTGCCACTTATCTCATAATCTATGGATCTTGATAGGAAAATATTACATGCTATACAACAGAGAAACAGATAAGACATTCTAAATTTGTTATATCAAATCCAAACCCCATGATAAGGTTACTCATTTGAATCGTTCCAAAAAGACAATTCAAATGAGTACACCCACAACATACAGTTTGACAAACAATAAATGAAATATTGCATTTTGAAAAGCCGCCTTCACCTCTTATCACAAAAGAAACAACCTGCTCTTGACCTCCCTGGAAGAAATGGCTTGGAAAAACACTGAGACTAAAGCAGAAAATGCTGATCAATAGCATTTTCTTCTTTTGCCTCAATATTTCCTGTACCATTTTGTGTACATTGTACAAATTGTATCGTTATCAATATCCTTTTTAACTGCAGAATCTTTAACATTGGATCACTCGAAAATTTTGTCCCTCTGGAAAGGGTTAAATGGTAAAATGGCACTATCATGGTGTCCCTGAATCTTGATTGCGATTATCACCTTCACATCTAGCTGCTTATTTCACCTTAGTATGGATCATTGAATGGATAATACTTATGGCCTAACGCTCTGCAAACAGAAAATGATAAACACAAAGTTATTATCTTAATAAGTCACAACTAAATGACAACGTTTTAAACACTTAAAACACCATTTCCAAAAGAGTGTTACTTTTTGGTGCACCTGATAGCTTTTATACAGCTTGGTAAAACATTGAGGCTTTATAAAGCTTGAAAAAACATTGAGGCAAAAAAGGAAAATATTGATACCAAGCATTCTCTCATTCTCCCTGTAAATTAAACTTCACTTATTTAGTCAACATACATTCATCTGCAGCAATTTTCAGATTAGAAGTCTAAATTAGGTGCCATATTGAAAAGTGTTAAATTCATACTCACATTTCTTCTTTGTTCAATCTAATATCTTTGTTTAATGCTGACAATTTGCTCATCTCGTCCGAAGATAACTCGAAATCAAATACCTGTGAAAATAAAGAAGGAACATATAACCCATTACCAAACAACAACATCTTACACTTGTCCAAATTCAAAGAAGTTGCAGACAACATTTATGATGTGATAAAATTTTGAATTTTTATGCATTTTTGGGTAGAAAACATAGTTGAAAATGAAATAATTGCACATTTAAACACTTATTTATGTAATCCTAGTCATTTTGAACACATTTTGACAATTTGTGTTTCCAAACTGACAACGTTTTAGGGTGGTCCACTTCAAAACTGTCACAAATGACAAAATGGAAGTTATTGATGATAAAATTTGTGTGAAATATGGCATAGAAATTATTGCGACAAAAGGAAAAACTGCTGGTTATCAGCAGTTTCTTCTTTTGTTTCAATGATTTCCCAAGCCATTTCTATTATGGACGTCAAAACCTGGTCTTGTTTGGGAAAGGGTTAAGTGACACCTCGACATGGAATTTGATGAACAGTAAAAGAAAAATTGCATTTTGAAAAGCCATCAGCCCCTCTTGTCTGTTGGTATGCAAAATACTTACTTGGAAGTTTTCTTGTACTCTAGATATTGTAACAGATTTAGGAACAACGCTTAACCCCCTCTGTAGTAGGTACCGTAATGAAACCTGTGAATTTGGAAATCGTAGAAAATATGACAAGATTAACCCTTTACCAAGCTATCTGATTTTAAGCTGCTTCAATTTGTAAAACTCACTATTGCAGACAACAATGAATTCTGATAAAGACTGAATTCATTTACAATATCATCACTTTTCAACATAATCCTTGTAACTGCAGCTTAAAACGAGAGACAATACTGGCTATCAGTGTTGACAATCTTTATCAATGCAGTGGTAGCACAATCTACTGATTCACACCAAAAATTTAGACTATTTCCATTCAATAATTATAGTTTATACAGACCAAAATGAAATCATATGGTTGATAATCAGAAGTGTTACATAATTGTGATGAGATAATTTGCATGTGCATTTTTATACTAGATCTAACATGTTTTAATAGGCTTAATTGTTTTTAAACACCACCTTGCCTTGCTTCCGCTGGAAAACAAGTCTGTTTAACCTATGGACCGAGTTCATTGTATTTATATTTACATAAATGAAAATAACTTTATTGGCATTCAATGTACAGTATATTTTATGCATTGGATTCTGGCAAAGTTTACAATTCATCAGTCACATTAAAAAATGTCGTAACTACAGCTTCAATAAGCTGTAGTTACGACATTTTCGAACTTGGCCAACGAAATGTAGGACAAGTTTTAATCATGTAAATAAACAGCCTAATTTCTGCATTGGGGAAGCTAAAACCGGGGATAATCTGGACAAGAGTGCCAGAATGGCCCTATATCGCTCACCTGAAAGAAGTTTAAGACACACCCATTTTTTTTGACGAATAAAATATTTGAGAACAAATTTTGAAAAGAGTCACCCAAGGAACATTTCTGCCAAGTGTGGTTCAAATTGGGCCAATGGTTGATTTTGAAAGAATTTTCTTATGATTTCTCCAAGTCCGGTAAATGCTGACCTGCCACACCCACAATATTGGATGAATAAAAAATCCGCGAACAAATCTTAAGAAGGGTCACCCAAGGAACATTCCTGCCAAATTTGGTTTTAATTGGCCCTATGGTTAAGGAGAAGAAGATTTTAAAGAATTTTTTAACAATTTCTCTTGGTTAGATAAGCCCCGCCCTGCCACACCCACATTTTTTTACGAAACTATAAATTTATGAACAAATATTAAAAAGGGTCACTCAAGGAACAATTCTACAAAGTTTGGTTCAAATTGGCCCATTGGTTGATTTTTAAAGAATTTTCTTAGGATTTCTCTAAGGCTGATAAGCCCCTTCCTCCCTGCCACGCCCTCATTTTTTGACAAGTGTAAAAATTTGTGAATCAATTTTGAAAAGAGAGACTCAAAGAACATTCCTGCAGAGTCTGCTTCAAATAGGCCCTATGGTTGATTTTTAAAGAATTTTCTTATGATTTCTCTAAGTCTGATAAGCCCCTTTCTCCCTGCCACGGCCACAATTTTTTACAAATGAAAATATTTGTAAACAAATTTTAAAAAGAATGGCTTAAGGCACATCCCTGCAAAGTCTGGTTCAAATTGGCCCAATGGTTGATTTTTAAAGAATTTTCTTATGATTTTTCTAAGTCTGATAAGCCCCTTTCTCCCTGCAACGGCCACATTTTTTGACGAATCAAAAATCTGAGAACAAGTTTTGAGAAGGGTCACTCAAGGAACAATTCTGCCATTAGTTTAGTTCAAATTGGATAAATGGTTGATTTTTAAAGAATTTTCTTATGATTTCTCTAAGTCTGATAAGCCCCTTTCTCCCTGCCACGGCCACAATTTCTTACAAATGAAACTATTTGTGAACAAATTTTAAAAAGAATGGCTTAAGGCACATCCCTGCAAAGTCTGGTTCAAATTGGCCCAATGGTTGATTTTTAAAGAATTTTCTTATGATTTTTCTAAGTCTGATAAGCCCCTTTCTCCCTGCCAGGGCCACGTTTTTTGACGAATCAAAAATCTGAGAACAAGTTTTGAGAAGGGTCACTCAAGGAACAATTCTGCCAAGTTTGGTTCAAATTGGATAAATGGTTGATTTTTAAAGAATTTTCTTAGGATTTCTCTAAGTGCAATAAACCCCGCCCTGCCACGCCCACATTTTTTGACGAATCAAAAATTCCGCGAACAAGTTTTGAGAAGGGTCACTCAAGGAACATTCCTGCCAAGTTTGGTCAAAATTGGCCTGTTAGTTTTGGAGAAGAAGATGTTTGAAGAAATTGTGGACGGACAGACGGACGACAGACGGTGAGTGACCACAATAGCTCCCCTCGAGCTCTTCGTGCTCAGGTGAGCTAAAAAAAGGGTGAACAAGATGTGTTTGTGAAACCCAAAATAATAATGCCCCGGAAATGGCCTTTTTTCTAAAATGTTAAGTTTTCGTGTAAAGGGTTGATAAGGGTTAACATATGGCCTTGAGAAAGTTCAAATTGCATGGAACAGATAGATGTCATTGAAAGGATGTTCCATTTGAACTCTGTATCTCAAATACTTATCGAGAAAAGGCAAATGTTAAGTTTTCGGACAGACATACACACAGATGGACACAAGTACCGTAATTATTCTAATGAACGCCCGAGCGTTTATTAGAAAAGCGCTCGGTATAAAAGTTAGGGGTGGGCGTTTATTGGAGGTATTCTAATTTTGTTGGTAAAAACATGCGAATCAAGTGTCAATTCATGGACGCAAAGTTAATCAAGTGAAAGTTTGCAAAGTTTTGTTACAATGACTGTTAAATACAATTTTTGGATGAAATTCCTTCATTGTAAACAGAGTGGGGGACAAGAAATCATTGCTTTTGGAAGTGATCTTTGTTTACGACTTAAATCATTTCAATCTGGAATCGAGGGATTGGCGTTTATTAGAATCACCCTTTTTTGCTAAAATTGTGCTTGAAATATGCATATTTTCAGCTGAGATTTGGGGGATGGGCGTTTATTAGAATATGGGTGTTTATTAGAATTATTACGGTAAAACAATATGCCCCAGATCTTTCAATACGGGGGCATAAAAAGGGTTACAAATTATTTTTCATCTTACCTGCGCAGGTGTTTTATTTTTGGTTTTTGCTATTTCTAATAATGCTGGTTCTTCTAGACAGATAGGTGGAGGCTCACTGTGGAGAAATTAAGTAAAATTTAACCCTTTCCCAAACAAGACCTGGTTATGACATCCCTAAAGCACAAATACAATCTTTATCAACATTCCATTTTGCCATCAGCAGCAGACTTTGAATTGGACCACCCTTAAAATTTGTGGTTTTGGAAAGGGTTTACTAAACCCATAACCAAATTAAAAGATATTGCAGACAACAATTTTAAGAGAATGAAAATGCCCATTTCTCTGTCTTTCTGGTAAACAAGAGCTGTCCAAAGACAACACGCTTGACTTTGTAAGTTGCTTAGTATAAAGGGGGTATAACTAAAAATATAGTGGAGCCAGGGTCATGGGCCCTGATAGTAAGGTAGAGGGTGTGATGGTGAATAAGTATTCCAAGTTTGGAATCCCTTTGATAGTATGAAAGTTTTTGATGTTTGAAAAAACTTTAACCTTTGTTGCAACGCCGACGCCAACGCCGACGCCCGGGTGACAGAAAAGTCGAGCTAAAAATACATTGTGGAAATGAAGAAATTGCTTTTCTAGAATTGTGTCAGAAAGCATCTAGCTGTGGGAATGGATTAAATGGGTGATCCTTGTCAACAAAACTTTCTACAGGATGAATATTCAAGCACAGCATAAGACTGCCAAAACGTCAAATAATTTCCATATGCATTTCAAGAATTTCAATCATAACAAATTTAACAAAAGACAGAGATAGCTTTTAAACTACACCTACCTTTTAAATCCAGGGGCACCTAGAGGGGAATATGCAGTTACAACTATGTGGTTTTCTCGGCAGTAGTCTATCAATTTGGAATTTGATAAATGTAAGTGAACTTCTACCTGAAAAATGTTTTGAAATATTTTAACCCTTTTCCAAACAAGACCTACTTTTGACGCCCCTATTAGACAAGGCTTGGGAAACATTGAGACAAAAGAAGAAACTGCTAATAACCAGCAGTTTCTCCTTTTGTCTCAATATTTTCTACACTATTTTGCACATGAATCCTATCTTTATCATGTTCTATAATGTCATCTACAGCAGTTTTCCAATTGAACAATAATAAAAATGTTGTTTGGGAAAGGGTTAAGCATTTGAAGCGCATTGCTAGAAAATATAACACAAATGAGCCAGAGCTACAGATAAGAGGGGGTGATGGCTTTTCAAAATGAAATATTTCTATAAATGTTCATCAAACCCTACAATGTGGCCATCATGTGGGTACTTATAAATTGTAATTGTCTCGCTAGATGATTCCAATGAGTACCCACAACATAGGGTTTGGATTTGAAATAACAAATTTAGAAATTACATTCATCCCAGCTTATCTATTGCTCTGTGAGCTATATAAATAAATGTTGGTCGTCAGTAAAAATCAAGTTTCAAAGAGTCAAAACTTAATTGTTTACATTAGGAAATTCAGTCAGTTGTCAATTTCTAATTTGAGAAAGGCGACTTACATAATTAAATAGTGGTTCAATTCTTTCTAATTTCGGATTGCCTTCACATGTTTATTATTAACATTAGACAACCCTATGTTACACATACAATGCTCTATAGAATACTAGTTAAGTCATCTACCTGATTACATTGTGGTTTAATTCTGGCTATTTCTAGGATTGCTTTCACTTGTTTAGCATTAAAGTTAGACAACCCTATGTTGTGCATAAACTTGTTCTATAGAATACTAGTTAAATCATTTACCTGATTGCATTGTGGTTTAATTCTGGCTATTTCTATGATTGCCTTCACTTGTTTGACATTAAAGTTAGACAACCCTAAGTTACACATACTTGTTCTATAGAATACTAGTTAAATCATTTACCTGATTACATTGTGGTTTAATTCTGGCTATTTCTAGGATTGCCTTAACTTGTTTGCCATTAAAGTTAGACAACCCTATGTTGCATGTACTTGTTCTATAGAATACTAGTTAATCATTTACCTGATTACACTGTGGTTTAATTCTGGCTATTTCTAAGATTGCCTTCACTTGTTTTGCATTAAAGTTAGACAACCCTATGTTTCACATATTTGTTCTATAGAATACTAGTTAAATCATTTACCTGATTACATTGTGGTTTAATTCTGGCTATTTTTAGGATTGCCTTTACTTGTTTGGCATTAAAGTTAGACAACCCTATGTTGTATGTACTTGTTCTATAGAATACTAGTTAAATCATTTACCTGATTACCTTGAGGTTTAATTATGGCTATTTCTAGGATTGCCTTTACTTGTTTGGCATTAAAGTTAGACAACCCTATGTTGAGCGTACTTATTCTATAGAATACTAGTTAAATCATTTACCTGATTACCTTGAGGTTTAATTATGGCTATTTCTAGGATTGCCTTTACTTGTTTGGCATTAAAGTTAGACAATCCTATGTTGTATGTACTTGTTCTATAGAATGATGGGTTGTATACGTTAAATCATTTACCTTATTACATTGAGGTTTAATTCTGGCTATTTCTAGGATGGCCTTCACTTGCTTGGCATTAAAGTTAGACAATCCTATGTTGAGCATACTTGTTCTATAGAATACTAGTTAATCATTTACCTGATTACATTGTGGTTTAATTCTGGCTATTTCTAGGATTGCCTTCACTTGTTTGGCATTAAAGTTAGACAACCCTATGTTGTGTGTACTTGTTGAATAGAATACTAGTTAAATCATTTACTTGATTACATTGCGCTTCAATTCTGGCTATTTCTAGGATTGCCTTCACTTGTTTAGCATTAAAGTTAGACAACCCTATGTTGTGTGTACTTGTTCTATAGAATACTAGTTAAATCATTACTTGATTACATTGCGCTTCAATTCTGGCTATTTCTAGGATTGCCTTCACTTGTTTGGCATTCAAGTTAGACAACCCTATGTTGTGTGAACTTGTTCTATAGAATACTAGTTAAATCATTTACCTGATTACACTGTGGTTTAATTCTGGCTATTTCTAGGATTGCCTTCACTTGTTTGGCATTAAAGTTAGACAACCCTATGTTGTGCATACTTGTTCTATAGAATACTAGTTAAATCATTTACATGGTTACATTGTGGTTTAATTCTGGCTATTTCTAGGATTGCCTTCACTTGTTTGGCATTAAAGTTAGACAACCCTATGTTGTGCATACTTGTTCTATAGAATACTAGTTAAATCATTTACCTGGTTACATTGTGCTTTAATTCTGGCTATTTCTAGGATTGCCTTCACTTGTTTGGCATTAAAGTTAGACAACCCTATGTTGTGCATACTTGTTCTATAGAATACTAGTTAAATCATTTACCTGGTTACATTGTGCTTTAATTCTGGCTATTTCTAGGATTGCCTTCACTTGTTTAAGCATTAAAATTAGACAACCCTAAGTTAGACAACCCTATGTTGTGCATACTTGTTCTATAGAATACTAGTAAAATCATTTACCTGATTACATTGTGCTTTAATTCTGGCTATTTCTAGGATTGCCTTCACTTGTTTGGCATTAAAGTTAGACAACCCTATGTTGCATGTACTTGCTACTATACTGTGGTTTAATTCTGGCTATTTCTAGGATTGCCTTCACTTGTTTAGCATTAAAGTTAGACAACTCTATGTTTCACGTACTTGTTCTATAGAATATTAGTTAACCCATTACCACAAAGTGACACCTTTTGACTCCAAACAAGATAAAAAAGCTTTGGAAAACATTGTTGGAAATGAAGAAATTGCTTGTGACAAGCAATTTCTTCATTTCCCACAATATTTTCCATACAAAAAATACAAAAAATGTACTATTTCATTCACTTGAAAATTGTCTTCTGCATCATCTTTGAATTTGGAACAGTCCAAAATTTTGCCATTTGGTAATGGGTTAAATCATTTACCTGATTACATTGTGGTTTAATTCTGGCTATTTCTAGGATGGCCTTCACTTGTTTAGCATTAAAGTTAGACAACTCTATGTTGCATGCACTTGTTCTATAGAATACTAAGTTAAATCATATACCTGGTTACATAATGGTTTAATTCTGGCTATTTCTAGGATTGCCTTCACTTGTTTGGCATTAAAGTTAGACAACCCTATGTTACACATACTTATTCTATAGAATACTAGTTATATCATTTACCTGGTTACATTGTGGTTTAATTCTGGCTATTTCTAGGATTGCCTTCACTTGTTTGGCATTAAAGTTAGACAACCCTATGTTGTGCGTACTTGTTCTGTGGCATATACCCTATGTTGTACATACTTGTTCTTATTTGGGAAAATGGACTAACCTGGTTACATTGTGGTTTAATTCTGGCTATTTCTAGGATTGCCTTCACTTGTTTGGCATTAAAGTTAGACAACCCTATGTTTCTGACTAGACCCTCATCCACACAGTCTTCTAATGCCTGAAAGGGAAAGATATTTTATGTCATTACCATAATTATTCTAATAAAGGCCCATAGATTATCTCTTTCCCAAAAACGGCAAAATTATTGGGTGATTCACTTCAAAACCTGCCACAAATTACAAAATGGAAGTTTTTAAAGATAGAATTTGTGTAAAATATGGCTTAGAAAATATTGAGACAAAAGGAGAAACTGCCGGTTATCAGCAGTTTCTTCTTTTGTTTCAATGTTTTCCAAAGCCTTTTCTAATAGGGACGTCAAAATCAGTTCTTGTTTTGGAGAGGGTTAAATGCACATCCCCCAAATATCACAAGAAAATATGCATAATTCAGTACAATTTAAGGGGGAAAGGTAATTCTAATACAGGTCCATCTCCGATTCTGGATTAAAATTGATGTAAAACATAAACAAAGATCCTTTCAAAAAAAAAGCAATGAAGGAGAGAATTTCCTGTCTCGTAATCTGTTTACAACAAAGGGATCCAAAAATTGTATTTTATAGTTCTTGTAACAAAATTTGGCAAACTTTTACTTGATCAACTTCCAGTCCATGAATTGACATTTGATTCACATGTTTTGACTAACAAAATAAGGGTATCTCCAATAAATGCACATCCCACACTTTTCTATCTAGCACTTTTCTAATTAATGCTTGGGCAATTATTAGAATAATTACGGAATATGTAACCTGTCATTATAAAAGGGTTTGGTTTATTGGGATGTTACGCTGTTTTCAACTTGTAGGGTCATATTGTGGCGGCAGGAGCACCTAACAATTGATTCCTGTTTTTTCTCATACTGGTACTATCACAACATCCAAGCCGAGCCTCCAGCTGCTCACCCACATAGTTTAATGAGTTCAAACCAATTGGTGGGTGTCATTTTGTCAGTTTGAGTTTGAGTTTATTGGGGTTTTACGCCGTTTAAAACTACCAGGGTCATATCGCGGCGGCTGGAGCACCTACCCATGGATTCCTGTTATTTCTCAAACCAGTACTACCACAACACCCTTACCGAGCCTCCAGCTGCTCGCCCACTTAGGTTAATGATTTGAAACCCATTGGTGGGTGACAATTTTGTCAGAAAGGGTATTAGCCGCACCCGGGTATCGAACCCGGGACCTCTCGATTGAGGGTCAGATGCGCTACCAACTGCGCTAAGGCCGCGGCCCGTCATTTTACCGTGGCCCACCATAAGGTCCCTTTCATTGTGGGCCACGGTATTAGCGCAGAAATAGCAGTGCATCTGCCTCTCACTCGAGAGGTCCTGTATTCAATACCTGGCCACGGCAAATACCCTTTCTGTCATTTTGTAAGAAAGGGTATCTGCCGTGGCCAGGTATTGAATTAGTTTTAACAACAGCAGAAATCAGTGGGATAAGGGCTAGAACAATATGATATTTTGGATGCTTTTTGACACCCAGTAATATAAAAGCTTTGAAAAACATTGTGGAAAATAAAGAAATTGCTGACAAGCAATTTCTTCATTTCCCACAGTTTTCTACCCCAAAGCTTTGAAAATTCTTCATGTTATCTGCAACTTCTTTTCAGTTTAGACGAGCTTAAAATTTTGTTGTTTGGTAATGCGAAATAAAAGTCGTACCCTCCAAGTGTCCAGAAAATCCACATCAGAAAACAGCAACTTGTTCTCACCATCTTTTGGAAGGAATTCTTCACTTTCCTGCAATCATACAGAAATTACTTATCAATCAAAATTGTGTACGCATGGTAATTCAGTTTGAGCCTTTACATAACAACAAAATTTAAGGGTTGTCCAAATTAAAAGCTGTTGCAGACCACAAAATGGATGCCGGTACAGTTGAGATTTTGTGTACAATTTAGTTTAGAAAATATTGAGACAAAAGGAGAAAATGCTGGTTATCAGCATTTTCTTCTTTTGTCGCAATGTTTTCCCAAGCAAATGGAATGTGAAAACCAGGTCTTGTTTGGGAAAGGGTTAAGCCTTTATAAAATAGCAAACTTTAGGACCGGTCAAACTTGAATATTGTATTATGGCAAAGTCATTAATATCAAAGGTTAAAAGGGTGTGTATCTAACTCTTGCTGCCATTGTCGCTGAAAAGCGACCTATAGGAAGACTGCCAATGTCGCAGATCGGCGACTTCCAAACAATAGCTTTATGAGGTCATTCAAGGTCAAGGGCAAGGTCATCTGATCAAACTGTCTGATAAAAAATATGCTATTAAGCAAAACAATTCATGTGCAATGATTCCTGAAAGTTCCAGCTTTAAAAATATTATCAAACAACAATATTTCACTATTCTGTAAACTGATAAGTCCTCTTATGAAGTTTCAAAAATTTGGCACTGGAAATAAGACAATTCCAGGAAATTTTGCAGCGAAAGAGTTAAGCATGGAAATCATTGGGGAAGAATAGTGGTCATTTCCTGTTCTCTGCAAATGATTTTTCAAATCTATCAAAATCAGATGTTGTTGGGGAAAGGGTCAAAACACCTCAAATCTATTTATTCAAAAAAGAGAGCTGGAAATTCATTCATGCATAATAATTGCATACAATGCACATAATCACAGGGCTATAGATAAGCGGCTATGACATAACAAAATGCAATATTTCATTTATCATCAAACAAACCACATAATTATTGTGAGTACCCAGTTGAATCTTCTTATCAAGACAATTCAAATGAGTATACACAACATTGGGTTTAATTTTAAAATAACAAAGTTAGAATGCCTCTACCACCTCAGACCTCTTTTCAGTTACTCTGTCATTGCACAGAATGAAAAACACATAAATTGTAATTGATACTACTATAGTACTATATCAATGCTTTTCAACAAAAACCTCATAACTGCAGCTTAAAACAAGCTGCATTTATGAGGTTTTTGACAAAAAGAAATGATTTTGTGCATGTTTTGTGTTGAAAATCCACTAATTGTTTTCTTTGATGTTTTAATTGATAGAATCATTAGCATGATTCAACGTGGATAATACAAAATAATCAATTTGTATGAGAAGCATGATTTTCGTCAATTTTCAACAAATACCTCGTAACTGCAGCTTATTCTAAGCTGCAGTTAAGAGGTTTTTGTTGAAAATCAGCAATTTGCACAAGTACAAAAGGTGCAAGTTAATGCACAAGGACTTTGTTACACTTAGTGCATCAATGCCTTTCAAAATAGTTTTGAGGATTGTGGCTTTGTAATGGGCTTAAACTCATTAACGGACAACAAAATTTGGGGCAATTTAAAATTCAATGACGTTGCAGACGACAATTAAATGTGAAAGAAATTTTACCATTTTGGGTATTTCTTTGTAGAAAACATTGTCGAATATGAGGAAATTGTTCATCATAAGCAATTTCTATATTCTCCACAATGTTTTCCACAGCCTTTATCTTTTGGGGTGTCAAAAAGCTTCAATATGGGGTTTGCATGCCTTTCCAGTGGCAGATCCAGAGGGGGTTGGGGCTGTTCAAACGAACTCCCTCTGTAGCCCCATCATAAAGATGTTGGAAAAGATTGTGGAATATGAAGAAATTGCTTGTGAAAAGCATTTTTTTCATTTCTCACAATGTTTTCTGCACCAAAAGACAAATGTATATTTAAGAAATAATCTTTTTTTACCTCGGTTTATGGTTTATTTAACCACGGTTCTGAGTTAGGCGGCACAATAAATAATCCACGAGGCCGGAGGCCGAGTGGATTATTCATTTTGCCGCCTAACTCAGAATCGTGGTTAAATAAACAATAAACCGAGGTAATAAAACAGATTATTTCTTTTATAACATAGTAAATCTTCACAAATTAAGGGAAATAAATTTTGCAAAATGTCAACAGTAATCGCGGATTAATTCCTTTTGATTCTTTCCAACTTCCGCTGATCGAACACCCACAATTTTTCTTGACCAGTTGTATCATTAAAACAACCTTCACCATAAACTTCAAAAGACAATTAAAACTGCGTTTTTCAAACTTTTGTAGATCTAGTTCAATTTTACTCTATAATACTACTGGAATTCTAATGCCATTGAAACCCTGATCACCAAGGATAAAAATGGACTCGTCTGGTCTCCGAGTTTTCAATTCACAAGATATCATAAAACTTACTTCGAAACTGTAGAACTTGCCCAAATTTTACTCAAATAGCGTACTTTTAAACTAATGTGTGCATGAATACACTCAAAACTTTCTATGAATAAGGTCTATCCACTCTTCTGTCCGTGCAAAATGATACAAAAAAACGAAAATGGGGTCCTTGAGATTCATTGAATTTTCTTTGAAGGAAGGTCGTAGCTCTATGACGTCATTACTAATCGTGACGTCACATTTCTTAGAACGCGTCATTATCGCGCGGCTTAGTGCACATTTATGTTATAATTTCATATCGTCGCTTTTCTGCGAAAACCTCGTATCTGCAGCTTAAAACAAGCTGCAGATACGAGGATTTCGTAGAAAAGCGACGATATGTTTCAAATTGTTGTCTGTAACATCTTTTAATTTGGATCAGTTTAAAATTGTGCTGTCTGACCTGTTTTTAGCATATGAGAGAATTATCGTTGTTTACATCTTTACCATAATTATGCTTCTGACACAAATATTTGGTCAGGAGGAGTGCATATCAATGGCTCAGGGCAAAACGATTGTAACTGCCTATATGTTTATAGCCAGTTACAACCGTTTTGCGCTGAGCCATCAATATTTGGTCAGGGCCAGCAATATTAACATCTAGCAGCAACCAAAAAAGTTAATGTTGAACACTACAAAGGGTTAAGGTGAAGAATCTTTATATAATATCAGGGGTGCGGAATTCACATGCCCGACTTGCCCGACCTGGGTTTTGCGGTGGACGGGCAAGGGCTTTTTTCAAGTGAGCTTGTCCGTGGGCAAGTGCATATCAAGGGGATCAAAATGGGATAAAAACGAAATTTTAATCTTATTTTTGCTCACGATCCGTCTGAAAAAATCCATTTCAATCAAATCACATTTTGATTTTAAAAGGTAAACATTTGTTTGAATTGTGTTCATTCAGTTTTATATGTTAACTGAAGTATTATTTTCCTGTCTAGATGTTTTTTTTTCTGGACAAGTAAACTTTGCCTTTGGACAAGTAGAAATTTGAGTTCAACTTGTCCGAGGACAAGTGGAAAAATTCCATATTTCCACACCCCTGATAATATATACCTGATAGCCCATGGGCCAGTGAATTAGATACAGGTCTAAATAGTCCATCTCTAAATCTTCTAGTGTCTTCATCAGACTCATTCTGACCAAATCTGGGTGATGGCATGTGTTCCATAACTGAAATAAATGAAGATGCATTTGAGCCAGGATCTGGAAAAACATCCTTTATGGCATTTGAGAACAACCTGGATCCAGACCAGCCTGTGCATACGCACAGTCTGATCAGGATCCATGTTGTTCTCTAATAGCTTCTTTGTGACCTGTAGAAACCATAGAAGAGCAGCATCGGTGTATGCCAGTCTTAGCTTAGACACAGGCTGGTCTTGGAATGTGGCTGTCCCAAATGCTATAAGGGACGTTTTTCCAGATCCCAGCTCATCTGTAAACACAGCTACAGATTAAAGGAGGCGAGCAATTATGGATTATGATTTATTGCTCATCAAACCCTATGTAATTGGTACTAATGAATTGCCTCAATGAGACAACTCAAATGAGTACCCTTGACACAGGGTTTGGATTTGAAATAATAGGTAGAATCTTATTAACCCTTCTTATTTGAACATTAATTTAACTTCAAACAGGCCCATAGGAAGAGGGGGGAGGGGCTGGGGGGGCATGCCCCCCAAAGGCCAAAAATGCCGAATTAGCCCCCCCCCCCCCAAAAAAAAAAGCAGACACTTGGACTTTAGCCCACCAAATATAAAATTGCTTCCTACAGACCATTTAAGTGAAACACAAACGCCACCAAAGCATTTATTTTCAAATGTTATGACCTTATCATTAAACATTGACTTTTATGAATGACCTTGATGGACTTTAATGAATGACCTTGATCTTTGAACCAAAGTGATTTGAATGGATAAGATGTACCATGATATCAGTAACCGCATATTCACTGTGTAATAGTCTTGCTCAACCCTTTCCAAAACAAAGTGCATGAATTTCAACATTTATTAATCTTTTTGGGTAGAAATTATTGAGGTAAACGAAAAAATTACTTAGCACAAGCAATTTCTTCATTTTCCACAATATTTTCTATAGCCTTTATCTTCTGGTGCTTCAAAAGGGTCCATTACATGGGGTAAATGTTTGGAAAATCCTTCAACAATTTATCCATGAATCATAAAGCAATGCATACAATTTTAAATGAATTTTTCAACGCCTGGTCACATATACCATTCTATGTCCATATCACGACCGGAACGCATCTAAAACAGCGGACCTGGGCTGTATAATTTCAGACATGATATGGATGCGATATGGACATGGAATCGTAAGTAACCGGTTCTTTACCTTACTACAAACAAACAAGTCCGATCTTTCTATTGTCCCCTCAATGATGAGTTTCTTGATTGCGTTTCCAACAGCTCTCTCATTTCTATAAATAGCAGCACAGTCAATATGTCTATATCCCATTTTTACAGCGGCATGGACGGCATCAAAAACTTCTTCACCACTCTGAAAAAGATGTAGTCTTCATGGGCGGATCTAGAGGGGGGGTCGGGGGGGGGGGGTCCGGACCCCCCCTGGCATTGGCCGAAAATTGAATTTTGACTATATAAATTTAGTGTAACGTTACATATCTACTACATTTTAAGCCATAACTTGGGCTTGGACCCCCCCCTGGAAAAATTTTTGGGTTTGGACCCCCCAAAGAAAAATTTCCTGGATCCGCCTTTGGTCTTTACAACAGCAGATCAAGAGGAGGTTCAGGGGGTTCACCCCCCCCCCCCCCCCTCCCCCCCATCTGTAGACTGATTATTTCATTTTTCTTGCAGAAATTAAGTCAAAATTGTGTATTAGGAAAACAAACCCCCACATTTGTATGTTGAAACCCCATTCATAGAAATCCTGGATCCGCGACAACTTAAGGTATATGACCCCTCAAAATTTGAAAAGTGCAAATAATTCCTAAACTGTGATAGTCTACATTTTCATTCCAACAGGATTTTTTTTACAACCCTCAGTGAATATTTTTGATTTTATGATATAAAATCTTGAATCCTATTTTGTGTTCTACTCGGTGGAAAGAGTAAACTCATTATCACATTTATGACACTGTTGGCACCCTTCAAGAAAAATGTTTGGGAAAACATTTTGGATAAAGAAGAAATTTCTTGTACAAAGCAATTTCTTCACTATCCACAATATTTTCTCCCCAAAAAATGCTGATTTCATTCACATGTCCGAAATGAATTTTAACAACACTTAAATTTTGACATCTGGTAATGGGTTAACCTTTGCATGGGTAACATCCCAATTGGTCTACTCCCATTTCGTCTACTGTCTTTTTAGTGCCTTGAGTCCCAATTCGTCTACTGTCCCAACTCGTCTACTTTCATGTCAAATCATCAATTAACAACATCAATTTTTGTTTTAAGATATGAATTTAAGTCAATATATTAAAAAATGAAATAAAAATGCAAACATTTTGATAAAAATCATATGATATCATATTGATATACAAAGTATAGAAGAGTAGACGAAATGGGACTTTTGTCAAAAATAGTAGACGAATTGGGAGTAGACGAATTGGGAGTAGACGAAATGGGATTAAACCTTTGCATGGACCCCTCTTATCTCTACAGTCTTGATAAAACAAGCCATCTTTAACTTTTATCCAAGAAAGACCTGATTTTAACAGCCTTATTTGAAAATGGTTTGGAAAATACATTGAGGCAAAAGGAAAAATGCTGTACATCAGCTGATCATCAGCATTTTCTAAGTTCGCCTCAATATTCTCTTTTCTTTATTCGTTCACAAAGCCTGTTTTTATTAATATCTATTTCATCTTCTGCAACAGTTTTCAAATTGTCCCATCCTGAATATTGCTGTTTGGAAAATGGTTAACTTTTATCAAATGCTGAGTCCCTATTTGCTTGTAATGAATGGAATGTGTGTATATATTTTACCCTTGACCAAACATCTTAATTTTGGACTTTTTGTCCAAATTAAGAGGAGATCTAGATCTAAATCTTTTCAAAATAGATCTAGTCAAAAAAAATATTTTGCAATTCCAAAACTTCTGCAGACGACAGAATTATAGAATTATATGAAAATATTGTAGTGTTCGTGGACGAGAAGTACTGTAGCAACGGTCTTGTGACCAAAAGTTTCTGAGTTCAAGCCCCATAACAAAGGTAGTTCTTGGTCTTTTAATCAGTCCACACATTCTACACGAGTAGTGGTGTAGTTTCCAGGAAGAAGAATTGAGAGCCTGGATTAACCCTTTCCCAAACGACAAAATTTTAGGGTGATCCACTTCAAAAGTTAAACTGCCAAAAATGAAAAAATGGATGTTATTAACCCATTACCAAACGACAAAATTTTAGGGCGGTCTAAATTCAAAGATGTTGCAGATGACAATTTGAAGTGAATAAAATTTTGAATTTTTTGGTATTTTTATGTAGAAAACATTGTGGTAAATGAAGAAATTGCTTGTCACAAGCAATTTCTTCATTTTCCATGATGTTTTCCAAAGCCATTATTTTGTGGGGAGTCAAAAGGAGTCACTGTGTGGTAATGGGTTAAAGATAGAATTTGTGTAATATAAAAAATTATGGCTCAGAAAATATTGAGACAAAAGGAGAAACTGCTGGTTAACAGCAGTTTCTTCTTTTGTTTCAGTGTTTTCCCAATTTTTTTCTAACAGGGATGTCAAAATCAGGTCTTGTTTGGGAAAGGGTTAAAAAGAGTTCTAAAAACTTGCTTCCCAATCAATGTACAATATTCAAAGTAGCTGGATGTCTTAAGTTAAGGAAGATAAAAGTATGAATTAATTAATAATATAGCTGCTGAGGATTCAGAATTTCTGTGACAGGGGTTCGAACATACAAAAGGGGTTTTGTTTTAAGAGGGGTTTGTTCAAAGCCCCCATAATTACTCTCTGGATCCGCCACTATATAGATCTAACAAAGAAAATGCCACCAGAATTTCCCCATTTGCTCACTTATTTCATAATCATTTGCTAATAATTTTGGAGATTTTAGTGTCAACCAATGGCTAATCTGCAGCTCCTTCCAATTATAACTAGTGTAAACAGTTGTCTGATCGGGGGAGAGGGGGGGGGGGGGGGGGGTTATGGGGTATGAATGTTATCCTTTCCCAAAGTGACTTCCTTGTAAAATATCTAAGAAATTCATTCTAACTTAGCTGCGGTATGTGGCCACAAACTTGATGATGGGTTTTTGTTTGCAAAACCCAGATCAAAATTCAATAAGGTGTTTCAGTTACATTATTGCAACTATCTATAACTGTTGTAGTGACGTTGGGTAGAAACACAACCATGTGCCCGGCTAGCTCAGTGGTTAGAGCGTCCGACTAGTAATCCGGGGGTCGTGGGTTCGAGTCCCATGTCGGGTGCACTTTTTCCTCTCATGTTTACTTTAATGGCGACGAGGTAAACTGGTGAGCGCGGGTAGGCGGCACCTGGTGGTCCTAGGGACCGGGGGAGTGGGAGACTTCCATGAAATTATGAGGGGGAGGAGTGTAGTGACGTTGGGTAGAAACACGACCATGTGCCTGGCTAGCTCAGTGGTTAGAGCGTCCGACTAGTAATCCGGGGGTCGTGGGTTCGAGTCCCACGTCGGGTGCACTTTTTCCTCTCATGTTTACTTTACTGTGAACACCCATGAGTGATCTTACAACACGAACAAATCTTGACTTATCTTTCACCCAAACTAGAGCTTAAAAATTCGCTGCATTTCGTAACATTCCTTCTGTCGTCTGCAACTCCTTTGAATTTAAACCAGTCTAAACCATTGTCGTCTGATGATGGGTTAAAATAAAACCACAAAGTTTGTTTACCTGTCTTGGTGCATACGTTCCGAGCCCAAATGCGGGCATTTTCATTCCACCTCGCAGAGTAAACGTAAAATTGTCCTTCTTCGACATCATGCGAACTCGATTCCACTTTCACGCACCGTGCAAAACACTCTTCCCTAACTCGGTAACTGTCAACTTTGATTCCTAATCGGACACCGATTGTTTCAGAAAATTATTTGAAATTTCAACTAAAATGCAGAAATGGCATGCAGCAAGCGTTAGAAATATGCACCGTTCGCTAGATAAGTTGACCGAATATCTGATCACTACAGTGCAAATCCTATTTGCATTGCGCAAAATTCGGTCAGAATCATAGTTTTTGTTCACTTGCTGATCATGACAGATGGCCTTGACCTTTAAAAGTTACCTCCCTTTATGATTTTTAGACTGGAAGCAGTACCGAAATGCAGACGACAATTTCAGTTTTAGGCGCGAAAACCAACTATCGTTCAAAAACGATATCATAGTATACGGGCGGATCCCGAGGGGGTTTCGGAGTTATCTACAAAAATAGAATCTACTTTAAATCTTTGTAATAGAAAATTAGCCCTTTGATGTTGGTAATGAATTTCATATAGGGCCTAGAGACAAAGAATGAAATCTTGTAGATCTAGAGCGGGGTAGATCTAACGCCGAACATCATTTAAATCCGAACAATATTTTTGACGCCTCACAACATCACAAATATGCATTCAAATGACACGGAGACCTCTTTATTCATGACGCATATTTCATCCTCTTCCTTTGTTGCTATTTTGGGCCCAATTATGATGTAGGTGGCTGAGATACATGCCAAAGTTTTAAGTCAACTCTGTTAGGCAAGTGAAATTGTGTATGAAACAATTCCACCTCGGATGTTTCTTAAGGTTTTCATTATCAATGGCCACGCTATTTTCACTCTCCAAGTAACTTTTAATGGTGAATAAGTGTTGATTTACCATGCTAAATTGTGTTTTGAAGGCTACATTGTATTTAAGTATCAGAAAATTGGGGTTCGGAATTAAAACCACAGATTTTGTGCGGTGGTTTTATTTCTGAACAATTATTTCAAAATGCTAATTCTGTTCACTTAATATCAATTTAGCGAGTACTCTTGTGATATTTGCCGCTTGGGATAGTACTTTTTCTAATTTTAAAAGGTTCATGGAGGGTTTGTGCATTTACCGAACTCTTAGAATTGTGACTTCGGTGTTCGGTAATCGGTGCATCCTTGATCAGATTTGTAAATTTATTTTTTTCATTGATATCCGCGATCTGTTATTAATCATTTGTGACTAAAAGATAGTTTTAACGGTGGTGAATATCATGAAAGAAGTTTGCGTGTCTTTCTTTGGTTATTTTAAAGAAATCTTGTTAATGTCCGGAATTAGAACCACTTGTATTCGGATTTACAACCACCGTTCGGAATTGCAATCGTTCACCCCATGACTTTCACAGCTAATAATTATTATCTTCCATAATAAAACGCACATCAGTCTCGATATATGACGAAACAATGCCATATACACCGACGTTGCCATAGGCGATAAAAAATTCGGCGAGGGTGGTTGTATTTCCGAGCATTTAAAATAGTGGCTTAGGTGTTCGGTAATAGGTGCACCCGCTCTACAATATTCTTCTCCTGAACCGTTTGACCTAGAGATTTGATTTTTTGTGTATAATCGTCTCAATGCCCTCTACAAAAGTACTTCAAATCACCGTGATACAAGGAAAATTTGCCCTATGTTGTGGGTATCGAATTTCATATAGAGACAAAAAAGGAAATAGTATAGCCTACAATCTTTTTATCCTGAACCTTTTAGCCAAGGGCTTCCGCGGCGGATCCAGAATTTCTATGGGGAGGGTTCGTTTTTACAAAAAAAGGGGGGGGGGGTCGATTTACAAGTTTTACGCAATTTTGACCGAATCTCTGCTTGAACATGAAATAGGGCCTAATCAGGCTACACAGAGAGGTTCGTTTCACCCCCGACCCCCTGGATCTGTCACTGGGCTTTGAAATAGTGTGTGTCCCCTATATTCTTCTCAAGGTCCATTACACAGTAACCGTACAATTTCAAGTTACTGTGGTGCAAGGAAAATTGGTCCTCTGTTGTGGGTATCGAATATATAATAAGGAAATCTTGTACAATATTCTTTGCCTGAACCATTGACTCTCAATGTTGAGACACCTACCATTCGGCTCAAAGCTTTGAAAAAAATGTGTATAGATTTTTTTCATAATGAAACAATTTCCTCCAATTCTGTCTGTCAGAGATCTTTAAAGGAATTCCATGTAGTACACGGACAATATATTTTATAAAAGAAATGTTTCCCAAACGGTGTAAAAGATGATTTTCTTGATTTTAAAATCTACTCAGTGAGTGTAGGCATCGATTGTCCAAAAAAAGTGTCTTTTAGAACAAAATCCTTATATTGCTCGTACAGTCGACACTCGTTATGTCGACATAGGATAAGTCGATATTCCGCTTAAGTCGAAGTTAAAGTCATGTCCCGTCCTCAACATAATCCATTGATAGCCAAAAGGGCTTATCCGCACTTTTTCTAGTTTTGAGAAAAACAGGTTTTAAAGTTTTGAGCCTTTATATCAAATCAGCTTTAATGATCTCATTTACTGAGTGTCATTATTTCATTAAAGTTATGTACCAACTATTTGTCCTTCAAATATGGAGCTGATGCATTAATAATTATTGCCATATTTGGCAACTTTTGCTGATAAGCCCTTTTTGCTGCCGAATTTAAGGCACCATTTTAGAGCCAAAAAGGTTTATCAGTAAATGATAGAATTTGATACATTGTATTTCAACCATTTAATTCATTTCAATCACTACTATACAGTATACTTTTCATAACTAATTAATATCTGGTTGTGTATCTCAACTCCAGTTGAAGTTTAAATGTCTTCCTCGTCAGTACCGACTTCTTCCTCTAGGATATCTGGAAATGACAGCCTGTCCTTAATAGGCCCATGCTAGGTTCTAATGGGACCAGAACAACATGGGAACAATCAGAGTTTGCATTGTTGTGTGGTGCCTTGTATTATTTAGGGCTTAAAAGAAAGGAATCTTAGCGCTGATATCAAATGTTTCACTATCTATAAAAGTCCAGCTTCCCATAAATGTTACTATAAATATAAAAAGCGGGTTAGCCAATTATATACAGATTTGATCTAAAAGGACTAAATGAACTTCATTTAAAATTTCATTGGAGAGAAAAAATCTAGCTTCACAGGTTGAGCATTCAATACAATATTTCTTCGATAAATGTCTGACGACCCCCCACACACACACACAAACACTCAGACAACCTAGCATAGCGTCGGTGGGGAGTCAAAACCTCGTAACTCCAGCTTTTTCAAGCTGTAGTTACGAGGTTTTGACTCCCCACCAACGATAGGTCACATTTTAAAATCACATGGTTACTAGGAAGATTCTTATAAAAGGGCCAGTACATTTGCAGAATAATGTGTCCCTTACACTGATCCAAAGGTCGTTTTCTCTTTATCGAAGAAATGATACAATTTTAGGTGTACTTGATAGGTAATTACTCAATCTGTTGTTCCTCTTAACATTTATGTACCGATACTCATCTTCCTGAGCAAAACTGTACTAATACAATAATCTCGTACTGATGTTTTCTGTCTTGACCAGAACAGCAATCAGAATAAAGTGATTCAATATGAGTCAACACAGTCCGTCTTTCATCGGATTAAAATGTATTTTGTCATACTTTTCTGAAAACGGTAATTCTTGCTGGAAGAAATTGATTGTTATGTTATTTGTGTACTTTAGGGTGGTCAGATCTGAGCTTAGTTATCCTAATGTCCTCTGTTGAATTATAGTATTGAAACAGCAGTTACCATCTGGATATATAGCTTTACGCTGGGGACCATTACTCGTCCGAGGACTGGTAATTCTAGCCTCTGCAAATGTCTTTATCATAGACTGAACTCTGTTTTCAGCCTTGCTTTTATTGATTGTATTTCTTAATTGGACGCTCTTGTTTCTTTTTCTGTTTTTCTTCAGGACTCTGCGTTTGTATGTATTCTTTCTTGATCCGTCTTTACTTGCTAGTCTTATTCTTTTTCGGACACATTTTGTTTGTCCTTTCTTCTACCAGGGCTCGGACAGTCGTCTACAGAATCTTCTGATGTGGGTAGTTTGTAACTGTCACCCATGTCACTAATCTCACATGTAGATGAATCGATATCAAACTTGGTTATTTTCACTGTCATAATCAGGTGGCATAATTTCAACATTTTCATTTTTCTTTTCTTGGGAGGTGTTGATTCCATCTCCTCATAATTGGTTTCCGCATATCGGCGGTGTTGTAAAAGCAAAACGTTGTACGTTAGTGTTATTTTTTGTGATCTTTAAACATTGTATGTCCATTTTAGAAAAATTCTAGCAGGTTTTGGGAAATTTTTACTTATCAGTATCAGTGACACATTATATGTGAACAATATGTCCGAATTTCAAGTAAAACCTTCCAGTCTCGGAAAACTTATTAGATTATCAGCCACCACCCTCAAAACCTTCCAAAAATTGAGATACAAGGTTTTGCATTAACACCGACGATATGTCTGACTCTGGAAGTGTCTCTTTAGCATTCTAAGAACCACATTGGCCATTGTTAGGCACACTTGTGCTTTCTATTGCTCTGATTGTGATGAAAGATGAGGCTGTTTTTTGTTGTTGTTTTTATCTTTGACAGTTTGTTCATCAATCGATGATTGTCCCGCAGATAAAACAAACGACGCTATGCAATGCTATTGACAATTTACAAAGTTATTTAGTCAATTGAAGTTCTCAATAAAATCGTATGTTGAAGATGTTGATATAAATATAATAAAAGGATTGGATTCATATTCCATCAATAATTTTTCTAAGCTAAGAAAAATAATATGCATTGACATTATTGTTGTTAAAATATTAACTTAGTTATCGAATAATGTTCTTATTATGATACATTAATGAAGTAAATGTGCAGTTCGCCTTATACACCTATTCCTCTGACGAGTCTGGGTCCATAACTGTAATAGTAAAAAAGTGAACATTGCAGCCAAAAGGGCTTATCAGCAAAATTAACATTCAAGAAAGCAGTTATATGGCAATTTTTACAGCACTGATTGTTACTAATGCTATTATTCGGTCAATCTAATACTATGCAATTAACCAATCATATTATTGTAAATTTAGAAATCCTTCAATTATTGTATTGTATATTTTACTGCCAAAAGGGCTAAAAAAAAAAAACAAGCATACCGCTTGCACATTATTGAATTTATTTTTCGTTTATTTTTCGTTGCTAAAATCACAGTTTTGCTGCCCTTCGTCTTGTAAATAATTAGTTTGGATATTAACCAACTCATAAAATAAAACAAAACATGTTTTTATAATTGAAGTATAATAGAAACCCGCCATAGAAATATCTCCTTTACCGTGTTTAGAATAAAAATCTGTAAATCATGTGACCTTAATGGTAATGGTCAGATTAAAGAAAACTAATGTTATTTAGTGCTACACCATGTCATGAATAAGAATTCAATTGATCATTAGACAATTGAGATTATATGGTGTAGAACTGTACCTATAAACATCACTGACTAAAAGGGCTTATCAGCATGAATTCTGACGGATGAGCCCTTTTGGCAGTATAAATACTGCGGATAAGCCCTTTTGGCAGGAGTTAAGATTACAAATTGGCTAACAAGAATTTTGTTTGCAACATTTTTTTACACATTTTTCATAGGAACTTAAGCTCAATAATTTTTTGACAGCTAGATAACATTAAAATAAAGTGATTTATGACAAAAAGTCATTTTTTGGCCAAAATGTCGGATAAGCCCTTTTGGCTATCAATGGATTATGGTTATCAAAATGTTTAATCAAAATAAAACTGAAACAAATACAGCCATTGAAATTTAGTAGGAAAAGGATAGAAATTGCTCGTTTTGAGCAATTTCTTTCCTTTTCCTACTATATTTCAATCATGGACACATACGATGCCCATGAAAAATGGTTGAATAACGTTTTTCATCGAAAAATAATCAAAATAGGATGAGTAGAACTCCGGATAAGTCGAGATATTTTGACGGCCCCTCTGACTTCGACACAACGAGTGTCGACTGTATGTAACAACAGTACAACTGTAGAATACCATTCTATCCGCCGCTGAAGCCTTATGCCAAACAGTTATATTAACCCTTTCCCAAACGACAAAAATTTAGGATGGTCCAATTTGAATGTTGCAGCAGACGACAAAATGGACATTGAAAAAGAAAGGATTTTTGTTCAATATAGCTAAGAAAGTATTGAGACAAAAGGAGAAACTGCTGGTTAAAGGGACATTTCATTCCAATTTCATTTTTTTAAAGTATGTCTTGATGCCAAGATTGGTTATTCTAACGAGTAGGCCTATAAATACTATTATTTTTTTGAAGATGTTGCCAATAAGCGAGAACACACATTTCAAGTTGAGACATAATCGATAAATTGCATATAAATCCGAACTGTTGTCCACAACAGTTTGTTCAATTTTAACACAAAAATATAAATTTCTCGTAAACGGCGCAATATTTTGGCTTGGAATTTTCAGAATTTTCATAAGGAAATATGCTCTTTCAGATGAACATATAAGTAAAATTTATGACAAAAAATTCTGAAATGTCACTTTAACAGCAGTTTCTTCTTTTGTCTCAGTGTTTTCTCAAGCCTTTCCTATTAGGGACGTTAAAACCAGGTCTTGTTTGGGAAAGGGTTAAAAACCTTTTCATGACATTCGATACTTACATGGAGGTTTAAGAATCAGGAAAATCCCCTTTACACTGTTTAGGGAATATTTAAAAAATCTGTTTTGGATATATAATACCTTTAGGCTCGTGTTTTTGTGTTGTTTCGCTGTTACATATCTATAATGTAAAGATCCTGTCCTTAAAATGTACGTGCAATATAAGACATTTGTCTTACAATCACCTTTTTGGTACATTTGATACCTTCAAGGAGAATTGAAAATCAGGAAAATCCCCATTCACACCGTTTTGGAAACTTTTCTAAAAAAGAAAATCCTATTTTCGATGAACTATCTATAATTGTTCATGTTGTATCGCATTTACATACTTACATTATAAGGATCTTGACCTAAAACATTTTAGTACATTCAGTGCGCATGAGAAGACTTGAAATAATGGACATTATCTTTAACCGTTTTGAACAGTTTTTCTAAAAAAAAATCATTTTCAACATACAAATGTACTTCATACTATATTACGTTTGCACTGTTGTTACGTACGTGCAATATAAAAAAGCTTGTACTTAATTAACGTCTTCGCACACTAATAAACGTCACGTATGATCGGCAAATGTCGACAATGTCCGTATTTTCATAAAATTACTTTATTGTACTGTTGCTAGGTACGTGCAATAAAAGGTTCTTGTCCTAAAAATTGGGTACATTCGATACCTACAAGGAGATTTGAAAATCATGAAAATCCCCTTTTACACCGTGCACGGGAAACATTTTTCAAAACAATCCTATGTACTACCGTTTTCCCGATGTTTTGTTTTCTTTCGTTGTTATACCTCACGAGAAATGACCTGGCAGAGTAGCCCATGATAATCGAATGGAATGCTCTGTCAGGTCAATTCTCGTCCGCTATACATATCTACAATTTTAGGATCTTGACAGGAAAATAATCTGTTTGGTACATTCAATACGTACAAGAATACTTCTGGGACATTATTTTTACACTGTTTGGGACAGAGGTTTGAAAATATATTTCGATATCTCTCTTAATTTCCATCATAACAACTCAAAATGTTGTACTTTTTATTTCTACCCATAGACCAAAAATACAGTATTGATAAATTTCAACTGAAGCTGCCTGAATACCAATACATGTACCCTTGCTACATGCCGATTTTTCAAATTGTAAACGTGCGACTTAGTGGAGCATCAAAAATTGCTGTTAATCCGTATTTGTTTTCTTCATTCTTTATCACAACAAATCACAGCGTTAAATTTTCTCTAACATTATAACGCGATTCTCGGTGGCTGGTAGAAATCGATCAATAAGTCATTTTTTGCTATTAAGGCCCGTTTTTCTATGACGCTGCATAATATGAAAGAAACGTGACACTATATAAACTTAGTCAGATGGCATATGAACATTCTGCACAATAATTGTTATCAAAATCTGTCCATAAATTTAGAAGGAGTTTTGTAATACAAATTGTTTGCATCAAGCCCCCTTTTGCCATGACGCATCGTAATATGGAAAAGCATTTGTGGTGTACGGTTGGTTCTAGGTGACTAGGCATTTCTGAAAAAAAAAATATCCAAATCCGTTCATAAATGTAAGGATTGTGTTAGCGTGAATTCTTGCATTAATTTAATGATTAAATCCTCCTTTTTGATGCCGCTGTATTACTCGGGAAAAATCTATCGTAACGGAAGTAAGGACAAATAGAAGGGTAAGCAAAGACGTTAATATCAAACAAACGACCACATTCGGTGGCGTTTAAAAGTCCTCGTAATCTATATATATTATATAGCGTTTTCCCACAAAACATGGAAGAACTAGGGTGTATACTTATTTTTGCCTCTCATATATTTGTCAATGAACTACTTAGAGAATGATATTTTACGTGTGTACGTGCAATATAAGGGTCCTGTCCTAAAAAAACACACTTTCGGTACATTCGATACCTACACGGATATTTGAAAATCAGAAAAAAAACTTTTTACACCGTTTGGGAAATATTTATCAAAATAAAATCCTTATTCCGATAAACTACCTTAAAGGCAGAATAACACTTAACATCTTGCAAATTTTCCGAGAACTTCGTACAAAAAAAAAATATATATTATTAAAATATCGTCTTTAAATTGCATATATGCCAAATCTTAGCTTTCTACCTTGTGTATTTGCTTAGATGTCGACGGATTTAAAACCCCATGATTTGTTGTCCCGGGGATAATATTTACAATAATGGAACATATGGGGTTTTAAATCCGTCGACATCCTAGCCAATACACAAGATAGAAAGCTAAGATTTGGCATAGATGCAATTTAAAGGCCATATTTTCATAATACATATTTATTTTGTACGAAGTTCTCGGAAAATTTGCATGATTTTAAGTGCCATTCCCCTTTAAAACTGGCCTTTTGTGGTTTTTTTTCGCTGTTAAATACCTAAAATACATGGATCTTGGATCTTGATCTGAAAATCCCTTTTGGTACATTCATTAAGCACAAGAAAACTTGAAAAACGGGACACTAATTTTACAGAGTTTTGGAAAACTGTTCCAAAATTTTCAAAACCCTGCCTACATAATGGTTGTGTACGGCTGTACTGTTGTTACGTACGTGCAATATAAGAAAAATGACATAAAACACCTCTTAGGAGCATACTATACCTACAAGGACAGAAATCTGTGGGTATATATGGCACTCATAAAGGAGTATCATGATATCTTTTCTGATCAGACAAGGGCATGTCTGACGGAACGCAACGCACCCATCTAAACGGCGATGTTGTTTTGCTTTAGTGCTCAATCTGTCTCGCAGAAACCATCCTACTATGGAATTAATATCATGATGACTTACCCATACTTATCAACCATAGGTAAACATAGACGTGTCGAGTTTGCTTGACATTGTGCACTTGTTACAGATGAATTTATTTCATCATTTTTAGTCTTGAAATACCCATCATCAATCAACCACACAAGTTAAAATTTTCAGATAGGATAAAGCGAGTGCCAATTACAAAGAAGAACCTCTTAGTAGCTATGACAGACACAAGCAGTACTGAAAATATGTAGTAACTTTACTCTCGAATGAAGCTGCAATATGATGATGATATGATTGCCCAGTTTGCCCTTTCGACTTAAATGGTTGGCTCCCTTACATGTTAAGTACGCTTATAAAAGAGTGTTGGAAATCTGTCAAAATGGGTGTTGATTTAGATGAGATTTGAGTAAAAGATAGCCAAGAAAATATTAAGACAAAAGGACAAAATGCTGGTCACCAACAATTTCTTATTTTATCTCAATGTTTTCCAAGGCCTTTTTAATTTATGGCGTCAAGCCCATTTCTTGTTTAGGAAAGGGTTAAGGGGGAATTGAGACCTAATTAGGAAATGTTTCATGCTAAAGAAGAACACGCTCATATCCATCATTTTCTGTTGCTTCAACATTTTCCGTGTTACAGCATGTATGCAGTTGACCTTCTACATGCCTTAAATCTTTGTAAACATGTGTTTTTTGTCTGTAGCATCTTTCACACTGGATCGCCTAAGGTAATATTGCATTGTTTGCAAGAGCGTGATTTTAGATTTAGCCCATTTTGGACAATTCTCAGTAAGACCGAAGGGAAGTAATCATTCAATAGTGAGATGCAAATACATAATCGGTTGTCTATCTTGGATCGTAACTGGATAGGGAACAATTTTATCCAGTTAAGCGTGACGTAAATTCGGTCAAACAAATAGTATTTCGTAGGTGTTGTTATAAAAACGCGTAACTACGGCTTGATTCAAGCCGTAGTTACGAGATTATATAACAACCCTGACAGTTTATTAAAGCATAACGGTAAACCCAGTCTAATTTTAGCACAAAATTCTTTGCCATTGTAACTGGATTAGGGGGAGGGGGGAGGATGCAGGCGACGTGTTTCCTGAAACTTCAATCTTCAGCGGAGCAATCTATGAGATATTGAGAGTAGTCTAAAATGGATTCAATCTACAGTCGACACTCGTTGTGTCGAAGTCGGAGGGGCCGTCAAAATATCTCGACATATCCGGAGTTCGACTCATCCGATTTTGTTCGGCTTCGATAAAAGTGTTATTTGACCGTTTTTGAAAGTAATCAAGTACGATTATTATTGAAATATTGTAGGAAAAGGAAAGAAATTGCTCGTGTCGAGCAATTTCTATCCTTTTCCTACTATATTTCAATAGCTTTATTGAGTTCAAAATTATTTTGTTTGAAAAAATGATGTCCATTGATGAGGACGGGACCAGATTTGAACTTCGACTTCAGCGAAAAATCGACTTATCCAATGTCGACATAACGAGTGTCGACTGTACTTACTTACAATTGCTGATAGTCATAAACAAGCTATTAGAGAACTACTTAGATCTGGATCAGGCTGTGCGTAAGCACAGGCTGATCTTGATCCATGCTATTCCCAAATGCCTTAAGGTACCTTTTCACTGATGCGGGTTCAAATAGTTTATTGAATACGAGCAAAGCTTAACTTAACCCTTTCCCAAACAAGACCTAAGGCAATTAGTGCGCAAATACATTGAGGTAAACGAAGTAAATGTAGATAACGAACATTTTGCTCCTTTTTCTTTAATATTTTCTAAAGTTTCGAGTACGGAAATCTTATCTCTATCAACATCTGTATTGCGGTCTACACCAGCTTTCGAATTGGACCATCTCCCAAATGCACGAAGGGCTTTTTCAGACTCGGCTTAAAGGGACATTTCATTCCAATTTCATTTTTTTAAAGTATGTCTTGATGCCAAGATTGGTTATTCTAATGAGTATAAATACTATTAGTTTTTTGAAGTTGTTGCCAATAAGCGAGAAACACGCATTTAAAGTTGAGACATAATCGATAAATTGCATATAAATCCGAACTGTTGTCCACAACAATTTGTTCAATTTTAACACAAAAATATAAAATTCTCGTAAACGGCGCAATATTTTGGCTCGAAATTTTCAGAATTTTCATAAGGAAATATGCTCTTTCAGATAAAAATGAAAGTAAAATTTATGACAAAAAATTCTGAAATGTCACTTTAAATGTTGAAATGTTGAAAAGTATCATTAATGAGAAACATTTGCAAAATATCTAGATTAATGTGATCTTAGAATCTTATAATTGCAACATTAAAATTCAAACATTAAATTTATTAGTTTCAATAAAAATCGATGATAACGGTGCTTTTAAACAAGAAACCTCGTAACTGCACCTTGATTTAAGCTGCAGTTACAAGGTTTTTCTTGAAAAGCGAGAAAGTATTATGGAAAATGAAGAGATTGCTTGTGAAGTTTCTTCATTTGCCGTAATGTTTTCTCTACTAAAAGAAATGAGCTTTCTCATTTCAACTGTCTAGGAATTCATAATACTTAGATAGATAGCTATAACATCCTTAACCCTTTCCGAAACGGTATTATCTTGGGTCATCCAATTAAAAAGTTACTTTTAGACATCAAAATTGATGGAAATAAAGATACTATACAGAATATAGTCCAGAAAATATTGGGGCAAAAGGAGAAAATGCTGATTATCTGCATTTTCTTCTATTGCCTCAATGTTTTCCCAAGCTCCATCAGGGACGTCAAAACAAGGCCTTGTTTGGGAAAGGGTTAAACAGCTAGTTGCATCAGATCTAAAACTTGTTAAGTTGTGATATATCATAATATGGAGGGAAGTAATAATAGGCAACTTGTATGTGTTACCTAGGTTGCTTTTGATATACTGTTTGTTATTTGTATCCAATGATTGCTAGACAGCATTTTCTTCCATTCCCTCAGTCGCTTCTACTTAGGCATAAAACAGACTAGACTTTTTCCAAGCGATGGAATATTTGGATGTTCCCATTTGAAGGCTGTTGCAGATGTCTAAGTGGACACTAACCCATTGCCAAACAGCAGAATTTTAGACTAGTCCAAATTCAAAGATGTTGCAGACAACATTTTAAAATGAATAAAATTTAACACTTTTGATCTTTTTACGTAGAAAAATTGTGGGAAATGAAAAAATTGCTTGTAACAAGCAATGTTCTCATTTTCCACAATGTTCTCCAAAGCCATTGTCTTTTAGGGAGTCAAAAAGAGTCACTGTGTGGCAATGGGTTGATAAAGACTGGATTCATGTACAGTATAATTTGGGACATGTTTAGGCAAAGGGAGAAAATGCTGACTTTCCACATTTTCTTCCTTTGCCTCAATGTATTTCTCAACCCTTCTTTATTAGAGACATCAAAATCTTGGCATTGTTTGGGAAGGGATTAATTACAATTTCACTGCTATTCATCTCGCAATTGCATTGTTTGTTGTTTTTTTTTTTTTTTTTTTTTTTTTTTTTTTTTTTTTTTTTTTTTTTTTTGACACAGTATTGTATCATTACCAGAATGAATGTTTGTTTTACTTTATTGAAAGACAATTACTTTATGTAAGATAAGATAGTAATTGTTAAAATAGAGGCATTGACAAAATGTCACAAGATAGTTTATAAGATTGATTGTCTGTAGAAAGACAATTATTTAATGTAGGACAGAACAAGATAGTAATTGTTTAATCTGAGTCTTTTCTTACCAAGCATTACAAGATAGCAATATTGAGAAGTAATCATCTAGCTCTACCTATTGTCTGAAAGTGTTGGGAGAGGATGAGAAGATGCTGGTTACCAGCATTTTTCTCCCCCTCCCAATGCTTTCTAATGTTTGCTCAAAATTATTGTATTGGCATCAAACAAGATTTTTGTTTCAAGATAGATGAAAGGTCACCAATGCATGGAAGGAAGAAATTGTTGGTAACTTGCTTGTGTCACCTATCTAATTAAATCTTTAGTGTTAATGTACATATGTAACTATTGTAAGAATATTGCCTTATTTAGGATAGGATGGCAATTGTTATATATTTGAATCCTTTGTACAAAAGCAACAAAAGATAGCTATTTGTGAAATATGTATCAACCTTTTACCACATAGTCTGGAAGTGCTGGTGGAAGGTGAGAGTGTGCTGGTGCTAGTGCATTCTCCCCTTTCCTCAATGCTTTCTAAAGATTGTTGTGTATTATTGTCATCAAACCAGACTTCAGTTTCGTTAAAGTCAAAGTTCATGTATGTGGAAGGAAGAAATAGTTGCTAACATTACTTTGTCCCCTGTAGCATTTCATTATCTGATTTAGTCCTTTAACCCTTTCCCAAACGACAAAAATTGAGGGGGGTCCAATTTGAAAGCTGCTCCAGAAAACTAAATTTAGATAAGTAAAGATTTGATTAGTGTGGAATATAGCACAGAGAATATTGAGGCAAAAGGAGAAACTGCTGGTTATCAGCAGTTTCTTCTTTTGTTTCAATGTTTTCCCAAGCCTTTTCTTTTCTTTTGGGGACGTCAAAACCTGGACTTGTTTGGGAAATGCTTAAATGTGAATGTTTGTTCTTTGCAGTACGACAACAATTTACTTATTTTATTAGTAAGACAAGGTTGTAAATTTTATGCTAGAATCTAAGGCTTTACATCGTATTAAGATAATAATTTTCAAAGTGCCTTCTTGCCTATACCCCATAACAGTTTGAAAATACTGGATGAGAAGAGAGTGTGCTGGTTGCCAGCATTTTCTCCCCTTACCTCAGTACTTTCTAAACTTGTTTTATCATTGGCATCAAAACCAGACTTCAGTCTTGGAAAAGGCTTCGGGTCATTTATAGGGAAGGAAGAAACTGATGGTAACTTAAATTGTCAAATGTGTCTCTTCTAGTATTTCACTATCTGATTTAGTTCTCTAACCCATTCCCACATTTGGCACCCAACAAGATAAAGGCTATGGCAAGCAGTGTGGCAAATGAAGGAATTTCCCGTCCTCTATGCTAAAATATCAAGAAATGTAAAATTGCTTTCACTTGAGGTCATCTGCTGCATCATTGAATTTGGACAAGTCTAAAATTTGACTGGTATTTTAAATGGGATAAATGAGTTAAATGTAATGTTTGATATTTGTTTATTGAAGGCTAAATATTTTAACAGGACATGAAAGTAACTATTATAACACAGTCTTCCATGAATTACCTACTTACTTTTAGTTTGGAAGCACGAGGGCTAAAGTGGAGAGTGCTGGTTACCAGCATTTCTCCCTTTCCCTTAATGCTTTCTAATTTTGATTTATTATTGGCATCAAACCAGATCTCTTGTTTCCCGTCCTCTATGCTAAAATATCAAGAAATGTAAAATTGCATTCACTTGAGGTCATCTGCTGCATCATTGTATTTGGACAAGTCTAAAGTTTGACTGTCTGGTAATGAGTTAAATGAGTTAAATGTAATGTGTGTTTATCTGTTTATTGAAGGCTAAATATTTTAAAGGGACATGAAAGTAACTATTATAATACAGTCTTCCATAAATTACCTATTTACCTTTAGTTTGGAAGCACGAGGGCTAAAGTGGAGAGTGCTGGTTACCAGCATTTCTCCCTTTCCCTTAATGCTTTCTAAATTTTGATTTATTATTGGCATCAAACCAGATCTCTTGTTTTCAGATGAGACAATGGTAATCTTTATGGAAGAAAGAAATCACTAGTAACTGGAATGTTTCATTTATAACTATAATCAGGTGTTCTGTTTGTGCCTGAAAGAAAAAAGAAAATTGAATAACTATTGTTCATCCTTTATAATACCATATGTGATTGTTACTTTACGGATACCACATTTCACTATCTTGATTCTTTTAAGTGTGAATATCTGTATGTTAAAAAGAAAATTGTTATGAATAAGTGTAACTAGATACTAAAAATCTCATCCAATAATTTTATAAAGACAACACAAGATAGTTATTTTCAAAGTACTAATTTACCTCGCAAATCAAAACTGAAAATTTATTGGTAGAACAATTACTATTGCTATGATAAAAATTGCTTCATGGAATGTAACCGGTTTTCATGTATATAAAGTTGAAGAGTTTGTTAAAAGTTTAGATTTTTTTGGTTTAGTTGAAACATGGACCAATCAGGATTCTCCTATCAATCTACCAGGTTATAAACATTTTCACCAACCAGCAAAGAAAGTAAAGAAAAAAGGTCGTAGATCAGGAGGCATCATTGTATATTACAAAGATGCATTCGATAAAGGAGTCCAATTAGTGAGCCAATGTGACTATGGCATATGGCTAAGATTAGATAAAATATTTTTCGGTCTAGAATTTGACACTTATCTAGCTGTCATTTATATCAAACCTAAAACTCCAACATTTGATCCAGAACATGCATTTGGAAGACTAAAAATGGATATTGCCAAATATTCACCTTTGGGAAAAATTATATTGACTGGAGATTTTAATGGCAGAACCGGGAATTTGCCGGATTTTATAATAGATGATGGTATGTTTCCCAAGTCTGTCGAGGAATTACTGCCCTCGGATTACTCATGCGACAATTGCGTGAACAGACTTAGTAGGGACAAAATTGTTAATTGTCAAGGTAAACTCCTTTTAGAAATGTGTATTGAAACAAAAAGTAGAATTCTAAATGGTAGATTGCTGGGAGACTCAGTTGGGAATTATACTTATTTTGACCCCAAAGGAGGTTGTAGTTTGATAGATTATTGTATTGTTTCTGAAGATATTTTACATTGCATAACATATTTTAATGTCACACCACTTAATGAGTATTCCGGACATTGTATGATTAGGATGGGGTTGAGATCTAGAAATCTTTGTCTTGATTCAAAACCAATTAATGATAATCTAACATATATGCCCGGTTCTTTCATGTGGTCTGACGATAGTAAAGAGTCATTTAAGAGAGAGCTATTATCCATTGACTCTCAGAGATTATTAACAGAACTGATGGTCGAATTAGACACTGAGAAGGAGGTCGACATTAATTTAGTTACTTCAAAATTTTCGAACATTGTTTTAGATGCAGCAACATTGTCGGTTAGGTTTAAACTATCAAAGCCTAAAAAGAAAAAGAAGAAAAAACAAGCTTGGTTTGATGATAATTGTTTTTTTCTTCGCAGAGAATTAAGAAAGTTGGGCAGAAGGATCCACAATACCCCAGACAACCACAATTTAAAGCAAAATTTTTTCGCATTAAGAAAGAGGTATAATAAACTAATCAAAGTAAAAAAGAAGAATTTTATTGATAGCTTAATGAATCAACTGTCAGATATGAATGAAAATGATTCCAGAGCCTTTTGGAAAACACTTGATAAAGTTAAAAACCTTGAATTTAAAGAAAATAACCCCATTAACATACAGGACTGGCAGACATATTTCAAGACCTTGTTAAATTACAACGAAAATGATCTAAAACCCCCCACGGATCAAAGACCAGAACATAATACTTGTGAACCTCAATATGAGGATGTTGAATTGAATAAACCTTTTTCGTGCAAAGAAATAAAAAATGCACTAAAGTCTCTGAGGAATTCTAAAGCTGCTGGAATAGATTTGATCTTGAATGAATTTTTAAAGTATGGTAAAGATATCCTTATTTTACCACTAGTCAAGCTATTCAATAAAATCCTAAACTCAGGAAAATTTCCAACTGTTTGGAATATATCATTTTTATCTGTTATACATAAAGGAGGGTCAGTGTATGATTGTGAGAATTATAGAGGAATAAGTGTATGTAGCTGCTTAGGTAAACTTTTTACAAAGCTCATACAAAAAAGAGTCTCAAACTTTTTGAGCGTGAATGAAATTTTAGAAGATAATCAAGCAGGCTTCAGAACAAACTATAGAACAACAGACCAAATATTTATAGTAAAAACTTTAATAAATAGATATCTTCATAAGTTGAAGAAACCTATGTATGCATGCTTTGTCGACTTCTCAAAAGCATTTGATTCGGTGTGGAGAGAAGGCCTATTTCTGAAGCTTGATAACCTGGGCATGAGCGGTAAAATATTAAACATTATCAAGCATATGTATTCGACTACCACATTTTGTATTCGCAAAGATAATTACATATCACAACCAATTGATAATAACAAAGGGGTAAAACAGGGTGATAGTTTGAGTCCTACACTTTTTAACATTTACATAAACGATTTAGGATCCTATGTAAGCAATCAATCTAAAAACGACCCAGTCTTCCTAGGTGATGTACCTTTAAATCATCTCCTCTTTGCTGATGATCTACTCCTGTTGTCTGAAACAAGCACAGGTTTACAAAATTGTTTAACTAAATTAGAACAGTACTGTAATAAATGGAGATTAGATGTCAACTTAAAAAAGACAAAGATTGTTATATTTAATAAAGTCAAGCATAATTATGAAAATTACCACTTTACATACAAGAATAATAGGGTTGAGGTAACCGATTCATACAAGTATCTGGGCATAACATTTTTCTATAATGGTAATTTGAAACATGCTGCAGAAGATCTATATAATAAAGCCATGAAGGCCATGTTTTCGTTGAAGAAAAAACTTACAAACTTTTCCCAGTTTCCTACCAAGCTAAGTTCAAAACTATTTGATTCTCTGATTAGACCTATTCTCACTTATGGAAGCGAGGTATGGATTATGGACTATACAATTAATTTAGATAATGTTGACCTCCTTCCACCTGAAAAACTGCAACATAAATTTTGTAAGTCTGTTCTTGGAATACGTCGGAATTCCTCGAATCTCGCAAGTCGTCTAGAGATGGGTCGTTCCCCAATTACGTTGTTTATTATTAAACTTATGCTTAAATACTTCGAAAGATTAAGAACTTTACCCAACGACAGGCTTTTGTCAAAGGCATTTCAAACTGATAAAACCCTACATCTGAATGGAAGCAAGTCATGGTACTCTTGCTTGGATAAAACTTTGAAATCGACAGGCATTAAATTTGATCTAATGTCCGTAGACTGTAAAACAATAAATGAAAAGTTGAATGAATACTACTTTAAACAAACTGAATGTAAACTGGAAATATTAAAATCTAAAGATGATAGTAAGCTGAAATTATTCTCCTCTATTTTGTATTTTGATGGTAATTTGCCAAATTATTTGAATTTAAATCTAAAACAGAAATATAACTCTATAATAACTAAATTTAGATTGAGTGCTCACGACTTAAATATAGAAAGAGGCAGATATACAAGACCTAAAACTCCACGTGATGAAAGGACATGTAAATTTTGCAATGAAGTAGAGAATGAATCTCACTTTATACTGTTCTGCTCAAAATATGATAGAATAAGGGATGATTTGTTACAAGAGTTTGGCATTGATAAAACAAATATTTGCAAAGAGAAAGAAATAGACTTGCTCAAACTTATACTAAACCCTGAAAATAGGAATCAAGCAACTAAATTATGTACATACCTATTACAAGCATTAGAAATTAGAGATACATAATACATTGTAGTTATGCTATTTAGAACTGTTTAGAAATTGTGCATACAATGTTGGTAGCCTTGTATTTTCCTATCTACCAATGTGTCTTTATACTCTTGATCAGGAGATTATTCTGTGTGTGTATAATCATGTACACTGTAATGTTTGTAGTAAGAATGTTTATACCTAAATTATTGCTTTATTTGTGACATATTGTGCAATGTATGATATCACTGTTTAATGCAGTATTTTCATTAAAAGAATTGAAATTGAAATTGAAATTGAATAAATTTAGTGAAATGTTACATATTTATTACATTTTTAGCCACAATAATTATTATGAGCTTGGACCCCTTGGAAAAAAATCATGGGCTTGGACCCCCCCCCATGGAAAAACATCCTGGATCCGCCCTTGAAAGGCATTCTAAATCCTTTATTTCAAGTTCAATCTAGATGTTGTGAGACGATTCTATTGAGTACCCACAATACATGTATATAATCTTTTTTGGCTAAGGGTTAAACAAAAATGGATTTGAATATGCGATTGCCTATGCTTAGAATCCATGAACATTTACAATTACTACCTTATAAAAGTTACCCGACTCATTTACGACAATCAACTTGGATCCGAATCAGACTAATAGAACGTGCAGACTGACGTGCCTCCATGTTGGTCACAAAACTTCCATTCTCAACACAAGCCTCGTAACTACTTCAGTAGTCTTGTGTCAGACCCCGTATATGTGTTTATGTCTCTTGTAAAATCAAGGGAGACTAACACTCAGAAATATATTACAAATATTAACTTCCCTTGATCTAAACTTGTTAAGAACAACACAGAGCAACAATTTTCTATGTACCTTATTTTTATATTTCTTAATACAAAAGCTGTCATTCTTAACAGACTGACATCAGTCTACTACTTCAGCTATAGTTACGAGGTTTTTTTTTTTTATGAAAATCATCGAAATGTTATACATATATTCTACACCTCCGCAGCTCATTTGCATTCATTTCATGGGTCATGACAATGTTTTGTTGTATTTACCTATTTTCAAATCAGCGAAACCATTTTCTGACATTTTTAATATAGGACTAGAAACCCTTGTGGGACGAGAACAAATTATTGATAATTCAGGACAGTGGGAACGGAGGGGCGGGGGGGGGGCGGTGGAGGTAAGGGGGCTTACCCACCCTAATGTTGGCCAAAAAAGCCAAATTTTCCTAACTTTACACTAAAAATCTAGGGAAAACCCAATTTAGCCCCCCTAATATTCAGACACTAGGACTTAACCCCAGCCAATATGAAATTGCCTCCTACGGGTCTCTAATTAGCAGTTTCTCCTTTTCCTTAGAGAATATATGGTGAAATTATACATGATTTAGCGTTTGCTTTTGTCCCTGTAAAATACTCCAATTCTTATTTTGGACCAAGATTATATTTTGTTGTTTGGGTTTAACGATATCTTCAATCTACAGACAATCTATGCCGTTTTCGGGAAAATACGTCGTCAGTTTTACACTTCGACTTAAGCAGAAATTCAACTTTTCTGTCGTCGAGATATCGAGCGCACTCTGTATTTGAGCCAGGATATGAAAAACAACCACTTTTTATTTGGGGTTAACATGGGACCAAGATCTTTCTGAGCTTAGATGTGGTTTAAGGTATATGACCAATCATTAAAAACACCACTTTCTAGCCATGGAACATGCATCAAATTACACAGAGTTGTAACTACACTTCAAATAAGTTGATTCACCGTGCCGGATTTCAAGATTATGCTTCAAGAAGAACATAATATACAAATATTTTTTTAATCTATATTCATATGCAAGGGAGGTAATTTAAAACATTTTTGTCAAATATTTCTATACTTATACATTAATTCAAAATTCTAAACCGTTCAAAATGCTTATGTTTGTATTTGGAATTGAACAGTTTAGGATTTACTGGCACTTTTCAAATTTCACCTCTGGCTCTTTGGTGCTAATGATGGGTTGTATACGTTAAGTATTAGATACAGTAGATTCTACGCGATATAAACGTTCAAAAGGCGCAACCCTATCTGACTTAGTGTTCGTCAACCGATGAAAACATACGCTTCTACTGTCATTCTTCAAACCACGCCTCCGACCGGAGCTACTTTCGAACGGATCTTACTGGAATTACATCGTTTTCCCAAAAATTACATCATTTTTCATAACTGCATAGTAAACGGGGGTTTGGCTATGTATATCCGTGACATAATCTGACCGGCAGTGCGTTTAATGTGAAATGTATCGCCGAAATTTTCAAATAATTATACTGTTCATTGGTCCAAAAACTAGGACGAACACTAATCTAAGTTCATGTTATCCACAACAATTTATTATTAAATGCAGAGTTTAAATACATGTAATTATACGAGAACAACATGCACGGGCTGGTATACTCTCCAAAGCCGAGTTCTATATTGATTAAACCATCAAATATGACTCTCATTCTATCGAAATGGAATGTAGGGAGAATGCGCTCTGTTCGTAAGAGAGTAGGGCTGGTATGGATCTTTGCCGGTCTTAAAAGTCGTATAGGACCATTTTATATATCCTTACCAATTTGACTTTAGAATTTTAGGCCCACAATATCTAGAAGGCCTCTAATTCGATGACAAGTCTCTTATTTATTGCTTATTGGCTCTCAAGGGCCATACATATCGTATTAAGATAGAAACGACAGCTGCCAGTATTGCGGAAACGTTCGAGATAATCGAGTTATGAAAACTGTGGGAAAATGCACAGAGATACATGTACATACTGTACATAGACTAAATGTGGTTTGGACGACCAATCGATCCCCATGTCGCTACTTTTCAACAAAAAACTCGTAACTGCAGCTTAAAACAAGCTGCAGTTACGAGGATTTGTTGAAAAGCGGATGTGTCCTCTTTAACCCCTTAACCAGACAGGAACATTTTAGATTGTCCCAATTTAAAAGATGTTGCAGACGACAAAATGGATTCAGTCCTTCTAAAACCTGTTCTTAGTTTTATCTACCCATATTTTCTATTGATAATGTAACATTTACGAGTATGACAACTGGGCACTTTTAGATATTGAAACGCTTGGTCCTAGACAGTCCCCATGTTGTTCTGATCCTCAAAATATCTAGCATGAGCCCATTTAACTCTTTTAAGAAATACCTAGTTTTGACAACCTTAATAGAATAAGCTTGATGAGATATTGAGGTAAAAAAGGAAAATTCTGGTCATCAGGATTTTCTCCTTTTGCTTCAATAGTTTTGTGCACTTTTGTACACGAATGATGTCTTTGACACCATCTACATTTTCGTCTGCAGCAACATTCAAATTGGACCAAATCTATATTACTTTCGTTTAAGGACAGATCCTCCATTTATTTCCCACGGTAAGAATTTTTTTATTTTTTCTGTACTGATATTTAAATATACTGAAAGGCAAAAGTAACTTTACACCTGACTTTCATTCGATTTATCAAACCCTAATCACAGTTTGTGAAATTACTTGTGTTATACGTATACATATGCCATTTTGCAAGAACAATGTGGGATAGAAGAGAGTGTTTAGCCTTTCTTGACGCTGGTATTACCACGGCATTAATAAAGGGGTCAAATTCAAAAATCCAGGTAAAGTTTTATTACACCTTTTAGAATAAAAAGGATATCATTTATGCTAAATTTTATCAAATATCAGTATTTTATTGTCCCTATGTGTTATATTGCCTGCAAAAAAGTACTCGTGTATGGATGAGGTCAGCCGTCTGATCTTGAGCTATTCAATTCTTAAACAATCGTCCCGTAGCACACACTCGATTTCATGCATGTTCTTGTGTCCACACGTCTCCTATCGCTTATGACACTAACATGTAACCTTTTCTCGTCAAAAAAGAGGGGCTAACTCCAATCTGCGTGTGCTCAAAATGCTACATAAGGTCAAATATGGACGTTTTTGACGTTGACGTCATGTTACTGTATAACTCAAGGGGTCTGGCTACCGAACGTCTAGCACTAAATTCAATGTTTCAAATTCGACAACGAACAATTCTACGGCTCCACTAACGATTTCACGCATCTTTACTGCAGCTTCCGGTAAAAACGTAACGTCACGTCACGTTGATGCTAAACACGAATTTATTGGTCTTGATTATGGATACTCTCATTTTTCGACCCCCTAAGTGTTAAAATGCGTTCAAGAAGTTAACGATTGATTGACGGGTGCAGTTCACTAGCATAGAAACATAAAATTTCACCCTGGCTCTCTCATCATGCTTAATGTCCTGTTTTTGTCGGCGTCGGATTGCTTTCCTGTTCCTGGTAACTGGAATACAACTCTGGCCTTTTGTGTGGCGATCAACAAAGATCAAACATGCAAAAAATAATGTCACTATTTACAACACCATTGTGTGGGTGGGAATTTTGGTACTTTTAACGATATACACGTGCATATTGCTGTAAAGTCAATGAAACGGATGTTTTCATTTAGAATATCAAAACATAACTGTGAAAACATATGGTCGTGAAAATATCATAAATATGCTTTGAAATTACGAAAATAGAATTATTCTAAAACTGTAAAGTTACTTTTGCCTTTGAGTATATATGAGAAGTAAAAAATTGACTTAAAAACTATAGGTCACCAAGCGAATTAAAATGTTATTGAATTTCAAGGGAGACTACTCTTGTCTAAAATTGCAAAAATGAGGTGTCACTTAAATACCCACAAAAAAGGTGTTCGAAATGACTAGGATTACATAAATAAGTCTTTATTTTGTTCAATATGTTTTATTCTGTCTAAATGAGTATCAATATGGGAAAATTTAGTGATGATTTTGAAATTTTTAGTAAAACATTCTTTCAAAAGTAGCTGAAATTACTCTTTTTTCGCAACGTTTCTGATAATAAAAAATATTCCAGCGATAAGAATTTTTTCTTTTTTGGTATAGACATAGTGCTTGGTCATACCTATAAAAACAAAAAAAGAAAAATATATCAAACCAAGCGTTTTTCTTAGTTATAAGTAAAATTTGGTTTACTTTTTACAGCTCTGTCCGAAATTGTTTCACTACTTTTATCGATTTTCTTCCTTATTACCAGCTTTAGATAATAAAACGTGTCATCTTTTGTGTCCATCTGAAGCGGACTATCTCATAAAGACACCACGTTGCTTTTGTTGCTCCGTTTCCTATCGCTAACGCCACATTTTGAACGCGTAACAGAAAGCGAAATGTACCATCCGAGTACTATTACACTTTAATTGACCAACAGAGAAAATTGAAAAAACCGAAAAGGGTCTTGTCATTTATCAACCAAACATTAACTAAATGTAAGAAATACATTTGCTGAAAAAGGCCAATTACTGAAACAGCTTTATTTCGTTATTTAGGATATGCGCAGTAAGTTGCGCAGTAACAACTGGAGGATCTGTCCTTAAGAGTGTGTTAACTCATTCCCACATTATTGCACATTTTGGTACCCTACAAGATAACATTGGGCTTTGGAAAACATTTTAGAAAATGAGGAAATTGCTTGTCACAAGCAGTTTCTTCATTTGCAACAATTCTTTCTAAAAAAAGATAATAGAAGAAAGTATTCACTTGCATTTGTCGTCTGCAATATCTTTGAATTTAGACAAGTCTTAAATTTAAACGACTGATAATGGTTAAAGAGTAATTTTTCATCACCATCGACTTACCTGATGCGCGTTCTTTAGAGCGAGATTTTTTAAGATTTCTTAAGGTGTTTCGGATCAAGCGTTTTTAAGAACGAGACTTTGACCGAGCTGTTCCGAATGATCCATATTTATACAAATGACGTCATTATGACGTCATATGTATATAGTATAGAACATTCGGAACACTGCGATTTATGAATTATGAAGTGTGCGGAACAACTCAGTCAAATCTCTTTTATATTGTTTGTACAGAGTTGACCGAGGGGTTCCGCACGAAGTATAGGGTAATGGCGCCTCCCATTGAGCGTCTTTAAAATCTTTCTCTAAAGAATGCTTTATCCTAAAATGTCTTAAGAAATCTCAAGATATCTCAAGAAATCTCGCTCTAAAGAACGCACCTCTGATTGACAGCTGATCTCGTCGATCCTAAAGGGAATGTAAATGATCCTTTCATATACGAAAATTTGGACTTGGAAAAATTGAAAGGAGTTACAGTCGACACGATACATGTTTTAGCCATTTCCCAAACCGCATCAACATACATGTAGACTGTTCCAATTTCAAAGATCCAAACAATCGCGACCCTCGAGAATATTTGCAAACTTTTGCCGTTTGGAACGTGGTTGCAACATGATCTCGAGCGTAATACAGTGACCGCAATATTGAGCGTGAAAGTAGACGCGCGTAAATGACGTCATCAAAACAAATCAATCCTTTTGCTAACGTTTTAATTCAAGTGAAATATACTGTCAATAATCGGTAAATCACATCTATTTTTTATCTGATAAAATTTTATCACATTTATCGCCTTTTTAACGCTTTTTGCGTAGATTTAAATAATTGTTCGGTCTGCTTCCGTTGTTATGCCTGCGGAGTGATATGGGCAGGATCCGCCCATGCCGGCAGCTGTAATATGTTCGAGCCGATCTTGAGTAACGAAAAGATCCGAGAATATTCGAATGAGAACCAAACGACAAAATGAGAGTGTATGACAAGTTTCCTCCGAACAATTGCCCTTTTGGACAATAACTATCCTCTTATATAGTTGTACATACGACTTTTCATTTTATTGTTGTTGTTTTTGACAGATCATTTTAATTTTGGTAACCTTTGATGTCAGTTCTCAAGATTTTTTTTTTTTTTTTTTTTGAAATTAATGAGAGAGAAGCGGGAAATGTTGAAACTAGCTATTTCGTCTTCTCTAAAAAATAAATTAAATCTGGATCTGGAAAAACGTCCCTTATATCATTTAGAAATAGCCAGATTTCAAGGTCAGGCTGTGCCTCGATGCAGTCTAGCCAGCATCCATGTTGCTCTCAAATAGTTGCTACAGACCATGTTGAAGCTATTAGAGAACAACATGGTTCCTGGTCAGACTGCGTGTATACGCAGGCTGATCTGGAACCACGTTTGGCTCAAAAGCCATAAAGGACATTTTTAGAGATCCAGCCTCATATGTAAGTTGTAACATGCTCGCTCGACCCTACCGTTCGATTGTTTGATTGAATCAATGGATTTGGCGTCCCGGAATAGAACATTTTGGAAGACATCCAGAATATTTATGACTATTTCGTCATCTCGCTGTTACAAGCAGCACTTTTGACGTAGCCTAGTCGAGTAGAAGGTTTTGAAAATGTAAAGGAAAGTTGAATAAATACTGATCATCGACGAAGATTTTGTCCCTTTTCTTGTAGCCTGTTCTCTTATAACCAATGAGAAAACAGATAAAAATTGAAAATCCACCCCCGGAATTTCTATTATGTCTAATAAATAAATTTCAAATAAAAAGTTTTTAAAGACCTTATCAGATACAAATCATTTAGTGCAACTGTGGGTGTCATCCGTGGCAACGGAAATTGACGAGGATATATCTCGTCAATTTCGGTTTCCATGGATGACATCCGGAAATTGACCATGGTATCACTGTCTATAATCACGTGACTAAAACTTTCCGATAATCTTTAATAACTTTGTCAATACTTGACCAATTTGAATTCCTTTTGAAGCAAAGAAGGTGGAAAATGTCAGGAAGACGTAGTAGATTTTTGAAAAATCAACTGATAAAAAAGTTCTTGAAGATAAACCAAAATTTTGGTTTATCTTCAATAACTTTTTATCTGTTGATGTTTTCAAAAAATCCAAGACGATCATCTAATGCGTGACGGCTGTCCAACCTCTCTGCTTCAAACCGAATTCAAATCGGTCCCATATTAACAAAATTATTGAAGATTTTCTGAAATTGTTGCACCACGTGATTATCCACCGTGGGTATACCCTCGTCAATTTCCGTTCTGAGTGATGACGTCTGAATACCGGTAAGCAGGATATGTAATGCTGTATTATACGAACATATCTGAACATAACTGAAGGTTTATTTCATAACTGGATGTCAGCGAAAATTGAAAACAGATTTTTGACATCACAACCCGTTTTGAAAAAAAAGCATTTCAAAGTGAGTTTGTACAGAATCTTTGTACAATGATGAAATGACCTCATGCGTCATAATTGAGCATTCAATGGCACTTTGCGGATGCAAATACTACATGCACCGATAGCTATGAACGCAACATCGCTGTTCATATACTTTCGGTAAAGTCATGACACAGGCTGAAAATGCTTTCAAGAAAGATAAGAAATGAACAAATTTTTCAAATGCCGACATAAATAACCAAACAACCAGAAGGGATCATGACAAAATAAGGATGACTCCCTGTAGGATTCCCGCAATTAGTTCGTAATTACTAAAATAGAACGAAGTAAATAATCACTGCACGATTTACATTAATAATGCCATAGCCGATTAATAAGTTCTTTGGATAATTGAAATTCTCCGATTCAACGCTACCAATCCCTTTTCAATTAGCGCATTTATTCCGATTTAGTTTTCATTCTGAATAGCAATAAATAGAATGGGTTATTTTTGTCTGAACCTTTGGGTCTGTGGCAGAGCTTTGTCTGGGGTTAACAGTTCAAAAACAAACCCATGTTTTGACGGGTTCCCTTTTTCTTTTTGATGGCGAATTTTCAAAACATGAATGTAAAGGTAAGAAATCCTGTAAAACAACGCGAATAGCAATAATCCCTGCTTTTTTCAGAATTTTCTTCCGAAATATGCTCTTCCAGACAGAAATGAAAGCAAATTTCGTGAGAGAAAATTTATGGTACTCGTCTTTAAAATCCCTCGCAATTATATTGTCAAATAAAGATAACATGGCACATGTTTACAAACTATCTATTTGAACTCAAAACTCATAAAAACTCGTAACCTCAATATAATTTTGCATGCGTTGGTTAGAATCTTGCAGGTGCGAGACACCTGCAAGATTCGAATCATCACATGCAAAATTACAGTTGTAATTGGATTTCGATATTATGTTGTCCATATACTTAAAGTTTGTAAACGTTTGTCATAATATCGTCGCTTTTCAACGAAAATCCCGTAACTGCAGCTTAAACAAGCTGCCGTTACGCGGTTTTCGATGAAAAACGACGAACTATGGTGACCGGCCTATACTTACTAGATTTCTGGTGAAAAAAAACCGAATATCTCATTTACATAACATCACACTGTATAACACGCTGAAGAAAGATTCCATTGGCGAAGTACGAGCAGTTTTTGTAAGTCGGGTTTGTTGTATTTTTAAAATCCTTTAAGAAGCTTTTTTCATGTTTTCATGCAAAAAGGTAAACATCTACAGAGCCTTTAAAGTGACATAACATTCCAATTTCATTTTTTTAAAGTATGTCTTGATGCAAACATTGGTAATTCTAATGCGTACATGTAGAAATGCTATCAGTTTTTATTAATAAAAGTTGAGACAGAAATGACAAATTCCATATAAATGCGTATGTACTGTTTTCCATAACAAGTTGTTTTAATTTGTTTAAACACAAAAATATATAGTCTACATCTTGCAAACGGTTCAATATTTTGGCTTCAAATTTTCAGAATTTGCTCTTTCAGATAAGAATGAAATTAGAATTTATAATGAAAGAATTATGAAATCTCACTTTAATTCAGTCAGCCATTTTTACAGAGGAGCGCCAACATGTCAACCCGTAAAAAACAGTGCGTTTCTTTATAAATCATTCATTCAATTATTTACTGGGATCTTCGACTATTAAAGGAAATATTTTTTCCCCAAACCTGACCTTGCTCTGACCCGGATTAAGCCGTATTAGGATATGATTATTTCTTAACCCTTTCCCAAACGACACAATTTTAGAGTAATCTACTTCAAAAACTGTCACAAATGACAAAATGGATGTCGATAAAGATAAGATTTGTGTAAATATAGCACAGAAAATGTTGAGGCAAAGGAGAAACTGCTGGTTATCAGCAGTTTCTTCTTTTGTCTCAATGTTTTCCCAAGCCATTTCTAGTAAGGACTTCAAACCAGGTCTTGTTTGGGAAAGGGTTAAGTTCTGGAGAAATGTCCATATATAGATAAAAGAATACCGGACAAATCAGAAAAAATCTACTAATGAGTAGGCGCTACTTAAATCCTTTCCTAACGAAGGAAGTTCGGACTTTTCTACTGAGAATATGGCTGTATAGACATCAAAATGGATGTTGATAAAGGCGGAATCTGTGTAAAATGTAGCACGTAAAACATTGAGACAAAAGGAGAAAGTGCTGATTTTCAGCAATTTCTTCTTTTATTTCAATGTTTTCCCAAGCCTTTTCAACTAGGGACGTCAAAACCAGGCCTTCTTCGGGATAGGTCCATAAAGGAAACAGGTTGGCAAGAGAAGAATACGATAAGCATTTCCTCCTCTTGCTTCAGTGTTACCTGTCCTATAACATTCACATATTCTTTTTAACATTTTTCAATAATCTACCACACTATATAGTACCTAACGCATTTCTTCCCTCTCTACTTCAATTCATTTTCAAATTGGCCACATATTAACAGCGTTATCAAACATTTTCTTCAATATATATGTCACGTGATTCCCCGTCGTGCATACCGAGGTGCATTTCAATATGCGTTGATTGATTTCTTCATAACTCATTTTTTTTCTAGAAAAATCACCTTTAGCCGATTACAATGTACAGGACGGGAAATTAAGCAATTTCCTCATTTTCCACAATGTTTTCAATAATCCGAATTTTCTCTGATGAAATTCGCTCTTTGATATGTTGATGCCGCTCATTTATGGCGACATCAACATACATGTATCAAAGAGCGAATTTCTTCAGAGAAAACTCGGATAATGTTTTCAAACGCCATTATCTTAAGGGGAGTTAAAAAGAGTCAATGTGTGGTAATGGGTTAATTCAAAGATCTTGTAGGCGACAGTTTCAAGCGAATGAAATATTAAAATGAAATAAAAATTCTAAACAAAATATATAAATTGACTTTCGTTGACCGATGACATGTGACTAGAAACTTCTCGAATTACTTGGCACAAACATTCCTTCATTTCAAACATGTTTTCCAGAGCATAATCTTGCTGGGGGGGGGGGGGGGGGCGACAAAAGGCTCAACACAAAAGAAAAGGTCATGTTTTTTATTATTTTATGAATCTCAATGCTGAGAAATTTAAGTTTTAAGCGAGGTTTGAAACTAAGAGAAAATACATTATTTATTGATAAGAGTAATAAAATTTGCCAAACGGATTGGTTTTTACTGAAACCTTTCCCAAACACCATACTGTTAGGGCGATCATTTTTAGAATATAGAGGACAAAACAGATATTGGTTGACCCTTTCCCAAACGACAGACTTTTAGGGTGATCCGATTTGAAAGCTGCTGCAGACGACTAAATGGATGTAATTTAAGGTAGAATTTGTGGATATTATAGCACAGAAAATATTGATGCAAAAGGAGAAAATATGTAATCAGCATTTTCTTCTTTTGTCTCAATATTTTTCCATGCCTATCTAATTAGGAACGTCAAAACCAGGTCTTGTTTGGGAAAGGGTTAATAAAAAGGAGCATCTGTGAACAGAAGGGCAAAGAAAACATTTTAGTCCAATTGAGAAACTGATCATGATTTTCATTTTCTTCGCTTGCCTTCAGGTTTTCCTAAGACTTTCTTCTAACGACAAAATCATGTATTGCCTCGGAAAGGTCTAAATACTTCTAGAATTAGAGAACATGCTATTAAAATGTCAATTTATACGATTAAATGCATTTCTAGAAACAAGAGGTGATGCATAGAATGAAATGTACTTCACGAGTCATACAAACTTACAATAATTAAGTTAACTATTTCCCTAAATAAGCCGTGGTTTGAACGTATCTCGAGGAGTTCCATGCTATACATGTATAGAACACAGATTCCTTTCATTTCTTTAACCCATTACCAAACGACAAAATTTCGACTTGTCTAAATTCGAAGATGTTGCAGACAACATCTAAAATTGAATGAAAAAGTACATTTTATAAACATTTTGTATGGAAAATATTGTGGGAAATGAAGAAATTGCTTGTCACAAGCAATTTCTTCATTTTCCACAATGTTTTCCATAGCTTAGTTTCTTGTGAGGAGTCAAAAAGAGTCACTGTGTGGTAATGGGTTAATAATACATTAAACTCATTACCACACAGTGACGCCTTTCGACACCCTACCGTGTAAAGGCTTGAGAAAACATTGTGGCAAATGAAGAAATTGCTTGTCACAAGCAATTTCTTCATTTCCCACAATATTTTCTACGCAAAAAGACAAAAAATGTAAAATTTCATTAAGTTTTAATTGTGGTCTGCAAAATCTTTGAATTTGGAGGAGTCGTAAAGTTTGCCGTTTGGTAATTGGTACAAGGCATCTGGCCCATTATACAGTTTCTACAAAATGATACAACAAGTGGTGTCCTATTCTGAAATATACAGGTAAATATGGTTGAAAACATTTGTATTGATAATTTCTACACACATTTGTTCATGACTTTTGTCTGAATTTTTGGATCTACTGCTTTGCCTCACAGAATAGGTGGCTTTAATTTAATTAAAATCGGCGTATATTGTGACTGTGGTACTACGATTGTGATTTCAGCACCTGGAACACAATTAAAGCCTCTCTTACAACCCGCCGTGCGTTTTTTTAAATCGTACGTTTTTAAACGCTGCAAAATCGCACGATTTATAAAGACGCACGACGGGTTGTAAGAGCGCCTCATAAGAATTTTCTGGTCAATTCTTTGCTGCGTGCAGTCTGCGTCGTGGTTGCGTCAACAAAAATCGTACGTTGCACGTGCGTGCATCGCACGATTAAACGTACGTTTTAGACGCAGACCGCACGCAGAAGCACGTACGACCGGTTGTAAGATTGGCTTAAGCTAAGACGAGTGTATTGCACTTCATGTTTTATCGTTATAGTTCGACTAATTTCGTGACAACCGCAAGTCCGAGCATTTTTAAAGTACCGTTAGATGCAATATCGCCTGTTTCCGTAAAAATGTAAATACTTGGGCGTGCTCAGGTTCCGGTGAATATTCTAAAAATTTGTGAAAATGTTTCTTATTTGTATGAAGAGTACGCAAAACCCAAACAAAAGTAAAAAATTCAAAATTTGAGAGCAATGAAAATTACTTCCCTTGAAATCGTCTATTCGCACCATACAGATTTTGCTCGATAACTGGTCACCATGCATATTACCCAGGTCTTACCTTAACGTATTTCAACTATCTTTACATACCAGCATTTTCATCTGATACCTAATGAGGGATTGAGAACATCAAATCTGATAAACATCTATTACTTTAAAAATTAATCCACGATGATTGCTAGAAGCCAATCATGTCAACCGGTGGTCATAGAGAGGTCATGTGATGGGCGTCTACAAAAACAGGAAACAGTATTAACATCCCTATTGATTCCGTCAAATATTGCTGCTTTTCAACAAAAACCTCGTAACTGCAGCTTGTTTAAAGCTGCAGTTACGAGGGTTTTGTTAAAAAGCGAACATATTTAATAGTTCAGTGGCATTGAATTCATTTACGTAGACTTTATACATATTAATAGACATTTTGTTGTTGATGTAAGCCAAAACTACAGACCAAACCTACGTATGATTTTAGGCTTTTTCGAGTAGAAAACATTTTTGAAAAAAAAAGACATTGCTTGTTACTAACAATGTCTTAACCCATTACCAAACAAGACCTGGTTTTGACGTCGCAAATAGAAAAGACTTGGGAAAACATTGAGACAAAAGAAGAAACTGCTGATAACCAGCAGTTTCTCCTTTTGTCTCAATATTTTCTATGTCATATTTTACACAAATACTATCTATAATAACATCTATTTTGTCATTTGTGGCAGTTTTTGAAGTGGATCACCGTAAACTTCTGTCGTTTGGGAAAGGGTTAATATCCCCGATGCTTTCCAAAGCATATATTGTGTGGGCGTAAAAATCGCCATTACGTGGAAATGGCTCAGATTGGTGGCAAAGGAATTTACCTGGAATTAAAGATATTTTAGGTTTCCTAACGAGGAAGTCTTCTAATTATCGTCGGTGGGGAGTCAAAACCTCGTAACTCCAGCTTATTCAAGCTGAAGTTACGAGGTTTTGACTCCCCACCAGCGCTATACGGATTTACCATCGCATTGCCTTTCAATTAGAGCTCCTGTATTTGATGATTTCTGTTGCACCCGATATGACCTTAGTTGTCGTCCGTCCTTAAAACGTCATTCATTAATTAATTCATTTTAAAATTCCTTAGTTCATTGATTGATTGATTGATTGATTGGTTGATTGATTGATTGATTGATTGATTGATTGGTTGATTGATTGATTGATTGATTGATTGATTGATTGATTGATTGATTGATTCATTCATTCATTCATTCATTCATTCATTCATGCATGCATTCATTCATTCATTCATTCATTCATTCATTCATTCATTCATTCATTCATTCATTCATTCATTCATTCATTCATTCGTTTTCTAAATTCTGATCATGTGAAGTTAAGATGATCCGAAAGTTTACCAAGATTTTCGTTTTCCAGAATAAAATATATATCAAATGTGATCTCTATTTTTAAAGACACGGAAAATATGTTATATTTTGTCATACCTTTACTTAAAAACATCCTACTAAAGGCCTTGTCACATACACAATTCCACGTCCACGTCACGGCCGGATCATGTCTTAATCCGGATCCGTGCAATATAATTTTGACGAGATGTAGATTCGATATGGACGCAGAATGGTGTATGATCCTTAACCCTTTCACAATCATGGTTTTGACGTCCCTAATAGAAAGGGCTTGGGAAAACATTGAAACAAAAAGGAAACTGTTGATAAAATGTATGTTCTGTGCCATATTTTACACATATACAATCTTCAATAACATCCATTTTGTCATTTGCGGCAGTTTTTTAAGTGGATCACTCTAAAAATTTCTCGTTTGGGAAAGGGTTAACGAGGATGTCTCGCAGTGTTCAGGCTCTATCATCATAGTGACTTGTAATAGGGGACGATTTTATCAAATCAACCATGACGTTATTTCGGACAAACAATGATTCAAGCCGTAGTTACGAGATGTTTTAACATCACCGACGGTTTATAAAGTCATAACGGTAAACCCAGTCTATTTTAGCACAAAATTCATTGCAATTACCGTATTTTCCATCCCGAATGACTTGATCTTGAGATCGTAATCAAGGTTACCAAGAGTTTAACGTCTTCTCGTCTTTCAGAAAAAAAAGAAAGACAATTTGGTCTGGTAGCAGATATTTCCTCAACTAGATACGACATATTATTAGATTAAAGTGACATTTCAGATTTTTTCATAAATTTTACTTTTATTGTTATCTGAAATACCATAGATCTATTTTGTTATGAACATTCTGAAAATTTCAAGCCAAAATATTGCGCCGTTTATGAGAAATATATGAGCCAATATTTTATTTCGTGGAAATCGCTGTCCTGGCTCATTTTCTCAGAAATGGCTTTTCATAAACATGTCATTTCAGGTACACCGTGTAACGACCATCACTACCAACAATACAGACAGTTCATTTGGCCTGGCAGATGGAATGTTTCTGAAAATATTGCACTTTTGTACCTGAAAATGACCATTTTCTCTTGTCCCTGGAAAAAATTATCAATTTCCAACATGATTTTCGATATGAAATAATCGGTAAAGATCGCATTTTTCTTCATTTCATTGATGTTTTATATCTCATATTATTGATAGTGTCAGTCCTTTTTGAGAAAATAGAAATTCGACGAAGATTTTTGGCCATATATGTCTGTCCCTGGATTTTTGATACGAAATGTCCTCGCAATAACTTACATATGCGTAATCAAAGTATTTTTGGTTAGATTTCCTTTGAATACAACCCAAACGGAGGTGGAAACACTCATCAATGCCACGATGTTTTTTAATGAAAACAAAGTAATACTTGCTTTCGAAGTTGCGAGGCAAATTAGGTAGGCCGTTGGCTGCGTAGACTTATTTTTTCGTTTTCTATGCAACGCGATCAACCACACTATATTGCTCAGATCTTAGAATCGTTTAGCTTTACTTATTCAGATATAGAATCATGTCGTTTACAGCATGCAACGTGTTTTCTCCCTAGTTATTCTTGTGTGTAATTTGGAGCGAATGGTCGCGGAATTCCTCGCAATAACGGTCCTCGCAATAACGACAGTTTTGTTACTGGGAGTACGAAAATCGTTACCGCAAAGACATAATAAGTTTTCTTATGTAATATGGACTTTTTGCCGAAGAGAAAAGGGTCTTGGTGCATAATTGTCTCAAACTATAATAGGAAAGCGAAGTATTTCAGCTGACAAAAATATAATTACTGTTACCAAACATGTGTACCGATCAGTTGTTACGGAGCAGACTTGGAATCGTTATTGCAAGGACTCCTTACACATTTATGGATTCTTGGTACCACGAATGAATGAATTTTATCACTAGTCTAATGGAGATATTTTGCCAATCACCTTGGAATGGTGTATGAAGGATATAATTCTAGATTAATTGACAAGATTAATTCTAAATGATCGTTCGGAAATGACCTTTCCTCAATAGGAGAGAGACATTATAGACTATTTCTTTTTAAGGCATGAATCTGTATATCTTTGTTCCATGGGTTTTGAAGAAATTACTATGTCATTTTTTAAAGTGGTCATGGCAAAGTAGTTCCTGGTGCTATAGGGGTGCCGTGGAAAGACATGTAGATTTTTTTTTATTTTCAAGGCAATTTACATGCATTGATTCGAATCGTGCATGTAATCTTGCAATCACAACATTTCATCCCGAACAAAAGATGGATTTTTTTGTCAAATATCATCTTATCTTGGTAAACAAGAAGTTAAGAAGAAAACATTTTCAAATTACTTTATTTCTTTTTGTTTTGTTTTGTTTTTTGGACAATCAGTTTTAGGACACTCAACGTCTTACAACCGTGTATCCAAATTATTATGTGAGCTATCTTCAAAAAAAAAAAAAAAAAAAAAAAAAAAACAACAACAAATCATCTGCGTATATTGCTAAAAGGATCGAACCCAATCAGTATGCCAAGACTGTACAGTCAGACTATGGTCGAGATTTTTCGCTCCTAAACGATTTACTATATCTTAAATATTTTTTACTTGAATTTTCATTATGTTATTATTTTCCCAATGTGATATCTTATGGTTTGACGAGAAGGTTTAAGACATTCCATATTTTTTGTCTGTTTTTCGTCATATTTGTAATTGCTTAACTTTCTTCGGGACTTCTCATTTTTTTACAAAGAAGAAGGTTTTACGAACACTAAAGTAAGAGAAGTAAAAATAATGCTGATTACTAGCTCTGACTCAGTTTCCCTTGATATCCCTTGATATCCAATCATCTATATTGTACACACAAGTTTTCATAAACTTCATTTTTGTAGTCTTCAACAGCTTTCAAGTTGTATAATTTTTATGCTAGGTATCCACTGCCGATCAAATCAACTGGACCATGCCGAATCAAGCGACCGAGTACAGATCGAACTCGATCGCCATTTGTAATCGGGAATGGTCGTGGTAATCGAGCTTTATCCGCACCACTTGTCATCTTTCTCTATCTGTTTATATATAAAGGAAATATTTGTGTAAGATTAGGTAGAAAGTTGATTGAAAAGCGATCGTGTATTGATCGGAAAGGCGATCGACCAGATCAGGAATCAATCAAAACTGGAGATCGAGTATGATCGGATTAACATCTTTATATCGATCACATATCCTTTTACTCATGTGGCTCCCAACCACATCTCGATCAACTCGATCTGTGCTTTATCTGTTCATTCGATCAAATAGAAGGTAGAGGTCGGGCATCTTCGCTAGCCAAGGTTGAACCCACCTACGTTTGTATTCACCCTTGGCGGATTTAGTCCGATTTTCTTGAAATCGCGAAGCGTCGCCTAGCGGTTGTTCTGCTGGTTGTTTACGTCCATTATTGATGACGTCATTAACGCTCGTTGTCTTTCGCGTCGTACGTCGTGCAGATTATGTAAAAGTTAGCTGTTTTTTCGGTCGAATTGTCGAAAGTATAATAATTCGTCGATTAAAGTTAGAGAATTCCTGTCTATTGCATTGAAATTCGTAGGAAAATCGCCCATCTTCGCGTTTTTGAGTTGCAAATGCAATGCTTTTTCCCGCCCGTTGTCATGATTTGGTTACTCATAACAAATGTATCAGTCGACAATCTGATTGGTTCTAGCGAGACCTCGCTGGAACCAATGAAAACGCTTTCCAGGAGACCAAGAAAATCGGACTAAATCCGCCAAGGGTGAATACAGAAACGACGTTACGTCGTAGATGTCACCCTTGGCTTGCGAAGATGGAGGTCGGGTTGATCGAGTAGAGATCGAGAAAAGTCTTTAAGTCGGGAATAATGGGCGAATTTGAGCAGTCAGTGTGATCGATTTGACTTGATCAGCAGTTGTAACATAGCATAAAATTTAACGTTTTTGAAAGGGTTTAACAAAGTGACTTTTACATTTAAATGTATACATTTTTTACAATTGCATTGATTTTAATATTTAAAGACCATATATAGGTCAATACAATGTAAGAAATGGAAAAATATTTAAATATAAGTCCTCACAGTAATGGTAAATGTCATTCAAATAACAAAGACTTTTTTTATTACAAACTACAGCATGGTTCAATAAAAATTAAGTGTTTTGATGGTAAAATTGGTATGTTTTTTAACCTAATTATTTGAAGCTTGAATACAATAGTGAAATTGATTTCTTTCTGTTTATTTCATAAAATAGCGAATATTGTCCTTGCAATAACTAATATGTCCTCGATGTAACGATGCACTTTCGGCAAATTATTTCACAAAAAAAGTGTTACGCTAATTTTATAGTGCCTGAAATACAAAGAGAATATTATTTTCTAGAGTTTAAAGTACATGCACATACATTTTGTCTTAGATAGAAGCTTTATTACATTTGACACAGACACAATTCTCTATTTAATTAGGAAAATACAATACTACATTAAAAAAAAAGCCAAACGAATCATTTTTGGAAATCGACTTGAACATAATTCCTTCAGTCTGGATTCTTATTCTCAAAAAACATACTTTGAAATAATCTTAAAACTTGCAAATCGAATTTCTGAAAGAAAATCTGGTTGTTACAGCGAGGACATTTTTTTGAGACCATAGATTTATGAAAGACGATCTCGAGTATTTCCATGTGCATCGGAATGTTCCTGTTAACGTTATTCATTACTTTAAATGTAGTACTTTCATCCTGAACCAGAAATTCACAGAATAAATAGGAAATAAAAATTGAACTTTTTTTGTCAGATTTCCACGAAAATAAATATTGGCTCATATATTTTTGTGTTAGAATTTTACAAATTGTTGTCCACAACAGTTTAGATGTATAAGGAATTTGTCGTTTCTGTCTCTATTTAAAGGCTTGTTTTTCGCTTATCAGCAACAAATTCAAAAAGCTAATAGCTTGTATACTCATTAGAATAACCAATCTTGGCATTAAGACATACTTTAAAAAATTGAAATGAGCATGAAATGTCCCTTTAAATGGAATAAATTTACATGGATTGGGTGATGATTTCTTTTACCTTAGGTAAATCCCCACCGATTCCGCTTCCTGGAAGCTGCACCAGTATTCGGGCCGAATTTGAGGTCCGATGAAAATTCCAGGAACACCCTGGGCCACCAGAGATCAAGTCCGGAACTTCTTGTTCATAAGGCTGTCGCTCTGCCTCTCGACAACGGACACAACAACTTCTTATTCTCCTACTTTTAACCATCGTTTTAAATCAACGCCCTTAATTCAGACTGTGCCAGTTTTAGAGCTGCTGCATACAACAAAAATGATTTCTATAAATCGTAACACAGAAAAATTAATATTGTGACAAAAGAAGAAAATGCTGATGTTCAGCATTTTCTTCTTTTGCCTCAATATTTTCTCAAACGTTTTCTTTTAAGGGCGTCAAAAGCAGGCGTTGCTTGGGAAAGTGTTAAATAGTTTCCCAGAGTTTGTTTGGCGATAGGTTAACTAACAAGGAAGTCTCCTAGTTTACAAAAAACCTTGGACATACTTGATTACTGTTTTTTTTTCTTTCTTTTTTTTTTTTCTTTTTTTTTGTGATTCTACTTAGAAATTGTTAGTCAGGTTACAAACTATCCCAAACAACAGAATTTTAGAGATACTAGTACTCCCTTTGAAAACTGCTGCGTGAAACAAAACATATCTTGATAAAGATATCATTTATGTACCATATAGCTTAGACAAATATTGGGACAAAATGAGATTTGCTGGTTATCAACATTTTCTTCATTTTCCTCAATGTCTTTCCATTCATATCTTTTCGGGACGCCAAAACTAGGTCTTCAATGGGAAAATGTTAACAAATGAGGAAGTCTAAGAATTAAGAAAAATCAACAACATTAACCTCACATGGCCATATAGGTCAAAATACTTTTATTTCGTCTGATTCCAGGAAATTTTAGTTTGTGATTGTCAGTCAGCAGGTAATAAACAGTGTAAATAACACTTTCCCAAACAACAGAATATTTTGGTGATCCACATTGAAAACAGCTGCGAAAAAACCCAAAAAAAAACATGTTGATAAAGATAAGATTTATGTACAATATAGCTCATACAAAATTGAGGCAAAAGGGATGAAGGGATACATGCTGGTTATCAGCATTTTCTTTTTTTTTTTTACTTTTTTTGCTTCAATGTTTCCCGTTTCTTTCTGTCCGGGAAATCAAAACAATGTATTGTTTGGAAAAGGTTAACATGGCTTTGTTTTTCCGAGAATAAATGTATATTTTAAACACCAAAACCATCATTATATTTTACCATGATTTTTCCTGGAAGACACTTAACTAACGAGGAGATTTCCTCGTTTCAAAGATATATTGTCACATGGCCTTGTAATTACTGCCCTTTCTAGTCCCTGGTAATTTGATGTTAAGATGGCCAATGAGGTTAACAAGAGTTTACCAATGTCTCGATTTTTCCAGGAACAAAATATCAGCTCTGGTGATCTATAAAAACGACCTTTACGAAACTTGAGTCCAGCATAGATCCAGATCAGCGTGCGTATACACACAATTCACGTTGGAGAGTTTACAACCACTATTATAGCGGACGAGAATCGACTTGGCAGAGAAGCCTATGCTAATCGAATGGAATGCTCTGCCAGGTCAATTCTCGTCCTCTATACAGTTGGCGCCACATCGTATGGCACAATATTTATATTTTGTTCAAATGTAATTGAACGTTAAACAAAACATAAACACGTGCCATACGATGTGGCGACAACTGTACAGTTGGCGCCACATCGTATGAACATGTTTACATTTGGTTCAAATGTAATACTCAAATGTACTTTTAACTATTGACTGTCCTACGTGAGAGGGGTGTTGTGATTAAAACTAACGGTAAACGCCTTCTTAAAACTATGTCGTTTACACACCTGGTTTACCTGTTCAGTTTGACTCGTCTGTCCAGAGGTCATGGTTTATTTATATAAAAGCTGGTTAAATTCTCTGAAAGTAGTAACGAAAATACTATAAAAAATATGTAAAAAATATACTATATTAGGTATAATTTAACCATGTTTTATACAGCAATGTTTTATTTACATTTGAACAAAATGTTAACATGTGCCATACGATGTGGCGCCAACTGTAAATGTAGTTATGAAATAAGTAAAAAAGTAGGTTTATGTCCTATGATTTCAATCAGAAATGTTTATGTCTTAAGAATTTATTTGGAAGACATTTTATTTACGAGAAAGTTCCCTGGTTTCAAATATCTATCATGACTCTGTCTTGTAAATTACCGTAGGCCTGCTTCGTGATTCCTTATATTTAGATGTTTAACCCTTCCCAAACAAGACATGGTTTTGACATCCCTTATTGAAAAGGCTTGGGAAAACATTTAAACAAAAGAAGAAACTGCTGATAACCAGCAGTTTCTCCTTTTGCCTCAATATTTTCCGTGCTACATTTACACAATTCTTTCCTTTAGTAACATACATTTTGTAGATTTTAAGCAGCGTTCAAATTAGACAACTCTAGAATTTTGTTGTTTGGGAGAGGGGTTTACCCTTTCCCAAACAAGACTTGGTTTTGACGTCCCTAATAGTAAAGGCTTGGGAAAACATTAAAACAGAAGAAGAAACTGCTGATAACCAGCATTTTCTTCTTTTGTCTCAATATTTTCCGTGTCATATTTTACACAAATCCTATCTTTAATAACATCCATTTTGTCATTTGTGGCAGTTTTTGATGTGGATCACCCTAAAATGTTGTCGTTTGGTAATGGTTTACATGTAAGTAGGTTTATCAAGGGGTTAGATCTAGTATTGTCTTGCTTTTTGAAAAAGAAAAAAAAACATACGAGCTTGGATCTTGAAAAGTAGTATTTGTGACATTTCAGTCCAATATGGATGTAGACCAGCCTGACCATTACGCGCGGTCTGGTCAAGATCTATGTTGGTCTCTGGTAGATTAAGAATTAGGCCTTATTCTAACGAGGATCCTTAAAAAAGCTTAAATCCCCAATAGCCGTCACAATTGAAGTTTTTCTGTTACCGAGTTATTATTATCTGATGATATGAATACAACCTATTCCAACTGCATAAAACCAATAAAACCAGTGAAAGAATGGTACATTGGTACATTTTCCCTTTCTTGCAATGTATGTCAGTATGTCATGTTAACAATGTCAAGGGCTAGTCAGAATTATCCGAGTCCTGAACGGTTAAAAGCGAGCGTTTACGGAATCTATTTTAAATCGAGTGGAATGACGTCAGAGAATAAACAGTCTCTTTAAAAGGGGCCTTTTGGGAAGTGTGTAGCAACCCTAAACAGTCTGCGAGGAAAGCACAGACTGATCAGGATCGAAACTGTTGACACTAAGTTGATATTCTGGATTTACAGGTTTTTCCTATCACACTTTATATTATTATCTAATTACGGATATCGTTGGCGCTTGCTAAATGTGATCTGTCTCTCGAACTATGGTCTTCTGTTGACTTCATAGAAGCACGCTTTTAGCATGACGTGTCAAGCAGAATCTAACTAACCCTTCCCCAATTATAACCTTGTTTTGATGTCATCATTAGATGGGATTGAGAACACATTGAGGTAATGGGAGAAAATCTTGATAACAAGCAATTCCCCCAGTTGCTTAGATATTTTCTCAGTTTTATGTATTTGATTCAACAAATCGTATCTTAACATGCATAGTTTGTCGTGTTTAAAACTTCCAAAATAGAATATCCAACTTATTGCCGTTTGGGAACGAGTGAAGCATGACTATTAATATAACTTCAGCTGGTTAACCCTTTCCCATACAAGACCTGCTTTGGACTTCCTTTTTGCAAAAACACAGGAAACATTGAGACAAAAGAAAGGAATGCTAATTGTTAGCAGTCTCTCCTATTACCTAAATATTTTCTATGTCATACCGAAAATAATTCACATTTCCAATGTCATTGGTTATGCAGTCTTCAAACGATTTCAATTGAGAAGAGTTTTATTTTTTGTAATTTTGGGAAAGAGTTGAACATTTATTCGTAACCAGGCACGTGCTGAAATCCCGTGAAAATCGGAATGTTTCAAAATATTTACCCGTTGCACTAAAGAGGAATCTTCTGCAAAGTATAAAAATATAGATAATATCCGGCCTGTGCGGACTGCGCAGACTGACAAGATTCGAGACTCATAACTCGTAGGTAATTTTCTGGGCCTTGAATCATTTCTCTATCTTACTATGTGTTCATTTTCTTAATGCGATATCTAGTTTAGGCCTACGTCTGCTTAGTCTGAGTCGTTTCTCAAAATTTTGTTTTATGAACTTCCCGTAAGGTCCCTTTTAGCGTGACGTGTCACTTTTATTAGATACCTTTGTATCACATGATCACCCGACTATAAACGAATATATACGGCTTTTGCAGATACCCGAAATATATAATATATAAATCTATATATAGACACAATTGTAAACACCCAGCAAACTTTTCAGCGCCGTGGAAAGTTAGAATGTCAATATGCATGCGCTTATTGTGGGTAAACAGAGCATGGTTACTCGCTTGAAATACGGTCTTCCTGCATCTTTTTGCTCATACTTTAATACTGTTAACCCTTTTTTTGGCAAATTGGCAGGTGTTTTGACAGCTATTTGGGCTTTAACACGATTGCGCACAATTATTCACAACTTGTACAATATGTCATTAAATAACGAGGAAGTCTCCAAGTTTCAAATATCTCTAATCATGTTGTCCGTTAATTACTTTACTTTCTGACTCTATATAGATGTAATTAGACAACATCTTTAAGGAAACCGACAATTTGCGGATAGACGGCGGCCGCGAGGCTCATTTTACCAAACCAATGTTCATATGTTATCCGATTAACCCTTTCCCGGAATAAAGACAAAAGGATGAAGTGCCGATTAACAGCATATTCTCCCTCAATGTTTCCCAAAAACATTTCTTTTTGAAACATATAAAAAAAAACTTGTGTTGGGAAAGGATTAAACTTATTTGCGAGATGCTATTTCCTAGAAATGTCTTTGACAAACATTTTTTCAAAAGAATAAAAACGGTCTTATAACCTCGTTTTTGTTTTCTATTTCTATCATTCTTTTTTAAAGTAGAGTGTACAATTTTATACACCACAATGTCAGACTTTGACCAAAACCACGTAAACATAGATTATATAAGAAGAAGTTACGGTATTACATCCATATTTGGATACAAGACACTTCGTGCATCTTCGAGCGTCATCCGTGACTACGAAAATTCACGAGATATACCCTCGTCATATTCCGGGCGTCATCCGTGGCAACGGAAATTGACGAGGCATCCATCGTTAATATACGTTCCCATGGATAAACCCGAAAGAAGAAAGAATGGTTATGTAGATAACGATGTGTTGTAAACCTTCACCCTTTCCCAAACAAGACTTGGTTTTGACGTCCCTAATCAAAAAGGTTTGAGAAAACATTGAGGCAAAAGAAGAAAGTGCTGAAAATCAGCACTTTCTCCTTTTGTCTCAATATTTTCTGTGCCTTATTTTACACAAATCATATCTTTAATAACATCCATTTTGTCATTCGTGGCTGTTTTTGAATTGAAATTCCCTTAAATTTTGTCGTTTGGGAAAGGGTTAAGATTTTATTGTCACCAGGCAAAGATACATTATATCGCTGCTTTTCAACAAGAATATCATAACTGCGACTTACAACAATCCACAGTAACACGGTTTTCGTTGAAAAGTGACGTGACGATACAGTGATTCTACGTCTGCCACAAGAGACAAAACTCATCACGTCCGCACGATAGATCGCGTGTAAAAACTCATGAGACACAATACTAAAATATTGTACAGCATTTTACAAAAAAATTATTATCGAAATGTCCCTTCCATGCAATATATCGCTGCTTTTTCAACAAAAACCGCGTAACTGCAGCTTACGATAAGCTGCAGTTACGAGATTTTTGTTGAAAAGCAACGATATCACAAAGGTAAGGTTCAATTCCATAATTTTATTAATCATCTATATAAATGTAGGTTTGCTTTCTTTGATATTATCATAATGTAGTGTGCGAGATTATGCCAAAGTATTCTCTAATTGTGATACAAAATTGAATAGTGCACAAAAGTTGCTCAGAGGGACAATAAATGTATACTGATAGCCGGGAAACGTTCCAGATTTTTTCTGTGAATTCGTTGTGCAGCGGCTAAAAAGCAAAAATTTTACAAAGCATGTGTGTTACCAAAAATGTGTGTTACAAAAAATGTGTGTTACAAAAAATGTGAGTCACTTGCGTCTTCTTTTTAAGTGGCTTTTCCCTTTTATTTGTATCAATTCATACGCATCCATACAATTTTGAACAACACGGACAATTCTGTCGAATTATACCTTGGATGTAAGTCGTGGATCTACTTTCAGACTATGAATAGAATAGAATAGAACAACAACAGAAAACTTTTGTCCGTAACTAAATTAATGTCAACAATAAAGCAACAATGATCATACTAAAATGCATTGTATGCAGTTCCAGTGTCCTCTCTTTTTAAATATAGAACGATTTCATCGTGCAAGTCCCGTAAGTTGCCATGGTTGTTCACTTGGATGATCTCGAAAACTACTTTATGAAGCGTAATGACTTCCGGTTAAGAAATGTGTCTTTTAACATTTCTTCATACACACACTTCCGAGTTGATGATTCGATCTTTGATGGAATTATCCGAGGTGTTCCAAATGACATCCATACAAACAGAGTTATCAATAATAAAATGTTTAACTATGAAGGAGTGTGATGGTTATGTTCATCCTTGTCAATTTGTGATTTCAAAATAGAGGAAATGAGAATAGAAAAAAAAACTGCCAAGAAAACAGTGTGCTACCATATTAAATATGATTAAAATGTATCTTCGATTTACTTAGACGAATTCTTATTGCAATTAGGTTTGATTATGATTCTGTACCAGCCTTTCTCTGTCGCGTTCATTTCATAAGCTTTAGAAAGGTGCATGTCTATTAAAGTCATTGATTAAAAACATATCTTTATTGTACATATACGAGGGTTGATTCATGGTAAGTAGTGAGCCTCTCATAGAAGGGGTCAGGCAATGATGTCTATTTTCAGCCCTTGTATTATCTGGCTATATAAAGGTGTGCAACCGAAAACTGGTGTCATTTGGTCAGTTTATGTTGAAGAGGGTGTAGCACTCTAAAGTAAACCAGGCAAGTGGATTTTATAAAATGGACAAGGTTGCCGAAAGAGCAGTGATTCAATATCTGTATAAAAGGGTCTAACTTCGAAGGCCATCCATGCAGATATGGTTTCAAATCAACACTATGCGATGATTCCCCTTCGTATACTACAGTAAAGAGATGGGTAGGGGAGTTCAAGCGTGGTAGGCAGAGTCTTGAGGATGACGTCCGCCCTGGAAGGCCTGTCACCGTTGCAACACCAGAAATGGTCAATAAAGTCCATGATATTGTTTTGACTTACAGGCGGGTATCAAAGAGATATATAGCCAGTAAAACTGGTATTTCACAGGAAAGAGTCCATTCCATTATCACAGAAAATCTTGAGATGAAAAAGCGTTCTGCCCGCTGGGTACCAAGGCTTCTGACAGTTGACCAGAAGCACGCTAGGCGCACTTTTCACATGCTTATCTTTTAGAGGCAAACCCAGATTTCTTTCTGCAGAGGTTTGCGACTATAGATGAAATTTGGGTCCATCACTTCACCCCAGAGTCAAAACAAAGGTCCTAACAATGGAAGCACCATGACTCAGCCCTACTCAAAAAGGCAAAGGCTATCTAATCAGCAGAAAAGGTTATGGCTTCGGTTTTCTTGGATGCTGATGGCATATTGATGGTAGATTTTATACAAAGGGCCAAACAATTAATGGACAGAAAACTCAGCAAAGGTGTACTGTTCCACCAGGACAATGCCCCTGTTCACAAATCTGCCATTGTCATGGCTGCCATCAATGACTGTGGGTTTGAACTAGTAGAACACCCGCCTTATTCACCTGATCTTGCTCCAGTGGACTTTCACCTGTTTCCACAGTTGAAAAGAGCCATGGCAGGTACCCAAATTCAGTCAAATGATGACGTCATACATGCAGTGGATGCCTTTCTGAACCACCAGGAGGAATTCTACAAAAGAGGCATTGAGGCCTTGAAAACATCGCTGGCAAAAGTGTATAGACAAAGAAGGGCATTTTGTTGAAAAATAAAATCGTTTGACAGTTACAATTTAAACCTTTCTATGTTAGGTTCACTACTTATCAATCAACCCTCGTACGTGTATTTACAATTATATACTTATTCGAGACAAATCATATCAACTTCTAATTTATTTTCGCATCCCAGAACACCGTTGAAGCATTGCTAATCATCACGTGATACAATATTTTCAGAAAATCTTCAAAAACTAAAATTTGTAAATACTGGACCGATTTGAATTCGGTTTGAAGCAGAGAATGTGGACAGATGTCACGCATTAGATGGACGTGGTTGATTGTTGAAAAATCAACTGATAAAAAAGTTATTGAAGATAAACCAAAATTTTGTTTTATCTTCAATATTTTTTTTAATCAGTTGATATTTCAAAAATCAACCAAGCCCAGTATATTCCTGGTATTTTTCCACCTTCTCTGATTCAAACCGAATTCAATTTTGTCAAGTATTAACACAATTATTGAAGATAATTGGAAATTCTGAGTCACGTGATTATACGCCGTGATCTCCATGGGATCCTTTTATAATCAGTTCAATATTTCGTAGAATTGGTTTTAACTATTTAAGTTAATTTTGTTATAAAAAAAATTGTATAACGAAATTATCATTGATGCGTTTATTATAGAACGTATTTTAACGCCCTCTCATTTGTAGCTATAGTTGGATACTCTTTGCCAGTAATAACGTAAATCAGGTTTAATTGACAGGAGTCTGGTGTCCTTTTTCTAGTTCATAAAATTGATAAACCCGATCCCATACAAGACTTGGTGTTGACTTCCCGTATGGTATCATGATAGAATAACTTGGAACACACACTGGGACAAAACAAACAAATTCTTATTATTTTGCCTCAATATTTTTGTGCTATATAATGTACACGACTTTTACTTTCATTTAACTTGAATATGTTATTAGTAGCGTCTTCCAAATTGTACCCCATCAGAGATATTTCTACAATTTCCAGACTGTGAGTCCTGGGGACTCGCTGGATTCCATATCAATGAGTCCAGCTACTAGTTCAGTGAGTCCAATACACTATTTTTAATAGGAAATATGTAAAAAATGTTGCATCCTGGGACTCGCTTGAATTAAAACTTTGCATCCCAGAGACCAAATTGTGAGTAAAAGTAGCAGGATGCGCAGGTAAAAAAATCACTGCCCCATTTAAACAAGTTAAAATTTGTCATTTGGAAAGGACAAATCGTGTCTTGCAGTTGTCCTTGCTTTCACAACAGCTACAAGCGTACATGCATTAAGGTAGAATACCTGTAATGTGGCCATTTTGAGATTCATAAAACATCGGATTTTTTCGAGCGGCGTCGTTACGTGTCCGAGCTTATTCGTGCGCGGTCGAAAACATTCGGCGGTGGAAAGTTCCACCGCCGAATGTTTTCGACGTCGCACGAATAATTCCGGCGTCGCCCGAATCTCATTTGGGGTGGACTACCTTAAGTCATCTTGTTTATTTCAACTGTTTTGCTCCTGTTGTCATCTGGAGCAGCTTTTGAATTGGATCACCTTAAAGGGGCACATGCTAGGTTCTTCGGGTGTAAGAGCAGCATGGTAAAAGACAGTTTTTGTATTGAATTATTTGGTGGTGCATTGCATTAGTTTGGAAAAAAGTAGAAATATCAAAACAAGGAAAAAAACATTATTCAAGATCCTTCACAATTACTAACTTTACTAAAGGGCTAATTTTAAATTGGAATATTCTAATATGACATTTTGGACTAAATGTTTCATTAATGTTCTCTTTTTCCATTTTTTTTCTATATCTCAAAATGGATAAAATTTTGGGAAGAATCGGAATGAATACAATGGCTGTTCAATGCGAGGTTTTCGATTCGCACAAGAGTTACGCAGCTCTTTCAAGTGGCGCACCGAAGATGAATTGTTTGTATTCCAAGAAAGTTCGTCTACGTTTGTTTGTAATGATGTCTGGCCTACTTCATATATATTGTTGTTTGGTTTGTCAACAAATACCCCATACCTGCAGCTGATTTTAAGCTACAGTTACGAGGTTTTTGTTGAAAAACGACAGTATCAATCTTGTTTTGTCCTACTTCTTACATTTTAGTTGCTTCACTTTTTCCTCTTAAACGTTTTGACGTTCCCATTTGGAGTCACTTTTAGATATGAGAATATTGTACATGCATTTCGGAGCGAATCGAAAAAATCAAAGGGTCCTTGTAGCTTTTAGACTACAGTGTTTCCAGATCAGCCCGCACTGTACCTAAATGCAGTATGAAAGGGGCCCATGCTGCTGTCTCATGGTCGCTATAGGTAACGATACCTAGAAGCTATTTGAGGCTAACATGGTTCATGATCAGACTGTGTGTATACACAGGCTGATCTTGAACCATGTTGGGCTAAATAGCCTCAAGGGGCATTTGTCCTGATCCTGACTTATACGCAAACACAACTAGGTTTTAACACAATTAATTCGAATTTTAAGCATAAAGAACACTGTTCAGCAGCGCCACCAATTTGTCACGATGAGAGACGATACACGAACGCCTTTACCTAGCACCTCATTCAACGCCATGATTCTATATGCTTTCTTTATTTCTTGAAACTCCCATCTCTGTTTAAGACCTCGTAGTTGTTAAAGGTTTAGAGACACTGTACTCATACATAAAGAAAAGCGATCGCCCAAAGTTACACAAATAATTAGAGACAGCTACGTATAAACTATTATCATACAAGGGACAAAAAATAATTTCATAAATTGGTAAATACAACTACAATGGCAGAAGCATGTTCATTGCCCTTAAGGTATGCAACCCATCATTAACACCAAAGCGCCAGAGGCGAAATTTGAATAGTGCCAGTAGTTCCTAATACTGTGATTTACATTTCCATTCCAAATACAAACATAAGCATTTTTAATGGTTTAGAATTTTGAATTAATGCAAACAACGTATGGAAATACTTGACAAAAATGTTCAAAATTATCTCTCTTATATATGAATGTAGAGATTATTTTCTTCTATAGCTTGTCCAATCTGTAGTTACAATGTTTCAAACCCTATCAACAACATTCTCTTCGCTTTTCTACAAAATCCTCGTAACTGCAGCTTGTGATAAGCTGCAGTTACGAGGTTTTTGTTGAAGGGCATCGTTCTGCTTATCATATGAAGGGTGAAATAGCGTCATAGTGGGGATTTTATTACCGTCCGTCCTTTATATGGAAACCTGTAATTGTTGATAATTAAGGACTTGTGGAGAACTCAATTAGACCACACCAATGGACATAGAAGTGTAATAATAGTAATGTTATGAAATATCGTCGATATTCAGCAAAAACCTCGTAACTGTAGCCAGTTCTATGCTGCAGTTTGTGAATATGTCTGTACATCTAACTGACATCTTTGAATAGCTTGCAACTTCATTGCAAAAGTTTCCTTTTTGAGTTCAGTACACATGAGAGAAAACGTTCGAGGATCTTTTGGTATGGCGTATCAAATGTGTCAAAAAGCTATATTTAGCGTACGCGCATAAATGTAGGCATGTACGCATAAATTGTACGCGTGCAGCCGAACTTTTACGCGTGCACGCTTATAAATATAATTTATCAACTAATCAGAACTTATAGCGTTGTATCCTGCAAAAGGAAAAACATACTAAAGTAAAAAGTTCTAAACGCCTCTAATTGGTAAGCTTCGTTTACACAAGAAAACCTGCGATAAACCTCGATCGCTTAAGAAATACGCGTGCGTGCGCAGTCTGCGCGAACGCGTAAAATTTCGACTGCTGAACGCAAATTTTATGCAAGCCTGCGTAAATTTTACGCGCCCGCGCTAAATGTAGACTTTTGATCCATTGGTACGTTATATTTTGGTGCCCCTACAGCCCGACCAAGATATAATTGCATAGTTTAAAGATGCTAGCACATATTATACGATTCAGGAATTGTTACCGCGTAAAAATTATGTGATAGATTTCATCAAAGATAATTTAGTTAAAAAAAAAAAAAAAAAAAAAAAAAAAAAAACGATCGGATTTTCATGGTCAACTTTCACATAAAAATTTTGTTCATGTATTACAAATATGGAAAAAGGATGGCTATTCCGTAAGCTCAAACTGTGTATTTGTTAAGGAAAGGAAGCTGAAGGTGATCATTGATACAAAATTATCAAGAAATCTCCATTCTGCTGCAGACAAAGCTTAACCATTTGCCAAACGGCAAAATATGTAGGGTGTTCCAATTTGAAAGCTAGCTGCTACAGACGACAAATTTAATGGTAATCAAGTATGGATTTTAACACACAGAAAATATTGAGGCAAAAGAAGAAAATGCTGATAATCAGCATTTTCTTCTTTGCCTCTATGATTTTCCAAATCTTTAATATTAAGTGCGTCCAAACCATGTCTAGTTTGGGAAATGGTTAATTGGCTTAGATTTCTAATGAATTTGTCCATGTATAATGAGGTTGAACGGCGAGTTTATCCGTAGGTCGATCAATCTGCTCTCATATAAAGACAACTGGATATTTTGATCGAAACTCGAAACCCTCGTATCTATTGGAAAGTATGGCCCCTTTCCTAAGCGACAAATTTCGAGTGTAGTCTAAATTAAAAGCTGTTACAGAAAACAAATGGAATACTCATTAAGGAAAAAGAATATTTAAGACTATTTTCTCATGCCTTTCCCCCATAGGAACGTCAGAACCAGGCCCCGGTTTCTCGAAAAAACTAAAGTACGTTCTCAGACTCAAATCTGAGAACCGTACTAAAATCACACAAAATTCACGTGATTTTTAATCGTTAGAGAGTATTCCATTGAAGTTGAGCATATGCTCATGAGTAGGCTATGTACTTAAGTTTTTTCGAGAAACCGGGGCCAGATGTCATGAGGAAAATACTTGATATCGTTGAATCCATTACCACTGGTGGTGAACTCGGCCAAAACGATGGACGTTTTTCGCTACAACAAGGTACAGATATTTTGCGTTTAAATGTGAGTTTAATGATCTGATTGGATAGTTTTTCTAATAACAATGAATTTGTTCTAAAATAGACCGGGTTTACCGATTTGTATTGACAAACCGTCGGTGTTGTTATAAAATTTCGTAACTACGGCCTCATCGAAGCCGTAGTTACGATATTCTAAAACAACACCGACGGAATACAACGATCGCGAAAAATCGTCCCACGCTTTGGCCGAGTTCACCACCAGTGATTACTAGACGGAACTTTTTTTAAAATTTATTGAATTCAACGATGAAACAGGTAACACTTTCCAGTGAATGAATTTTACATGTTCATTTTATAGAAAACGTTATGGGAAATGAAGAAATTGCATGTAACAACCAATTTTTTCATTTCCATAATGCTTTCCAATGCCCCTAACTTGAAAAAGAAAAAAAGGCAATTTAATGAGGATAGGGGTTAATTACGATAGATGAATAAAAATATTTAGACAGAAACAAAATATCGGTCTAATTTGAAACCCATTTCAGACAAAAATGGGATGGAACAGACAAAAACCGCATCTAGAATTTGAAATCATCAGGGAAAGAAAGAACAATTAAAAATTGCTGTGGTATAAATATTCCGCTTTTGGAACACAATTTTTAGACTATTTTGATGCTCGTACTAATCTGAAAAAAACTCGTTTCTGTGATAACTTACTTAACCCATTAACCCATATAGCAAAGATCAAAAGTTGATAAAGAGGACAAGAATTGATACTACAGAGTACAAAATGTGTCAGTAATTTCTCCTTTTCTGCCAAAATTCTCCAGATTATTTCAAATAGGAACGTCAAAAGCAGGTCATAATTTGGAGAGATGGCATTACCAGATGACAAATTTTTGTTTCCGTAACTGTTTGAAAGGTGTTGTAGACAAAATTTAAAGTTTGAGAAATCTTAAGTTTGTGTATTTGGGGGGGATGGGAAATATTGCGGACAATGGAGAAATTGTTTGTAATAAGCAATTTCTTCATTACCCACAATGTTTTCCAAAACATTGTATTCAAAAATCTTCATTGTGTGGGAATGGGTTAAGGCATCAGAACAACGTATGGGAAATCAGCGTAAGCATAGGCTTGGTGAGCTTTCCACTATCAAGAGCTAAAAAGGAAATATTTTCCCCTCTGGCAAGTATGACCTTGAAATATCGTGTTAAGAAAAAAGGCAACCCGTTGCCACACATTGAACCTTTCTGACTCCCTAGAAGGTAATGGCTTTGGAAAACATTGTGGAAAATGAAGAAATTGCTTGTGACAAGCAATTTCTTCATTTTCCACAATGTCTTGTACCAGAAAAGAAAAATAACATTTACATTCAATTCACTTGGATTTATTGTCTGCACATTTTTTTTTTGAATTTAGATAAGGAAATTGGGAAATTATGCCGTTTGGTAATTGGTTAAAGGGTTAAATGGAACATTACCTGGACAAACAGTGATATAGAGCTGCTTTTCTTCAAAAAACCACATAACTGCAGATTTAAATAAGCTACAGTTACGAGGCCTTTGAAAAAAATGCATGATGACATCATTCTGAAACTCGGTCGTAAAATCCCTGATAAACCATATTAAGTCAAAGGTCATAATTTCTCTGAACTCTTGAATATCGATGAATTCCATCAGAACAGCATATTAAATGATGCGGTAAAGACAATCTAAATTTTGATATTTCAAATCCAAACTCTATGTTGTAGGTACTCATTGGAATCATCGAGACGATTCCATCGGGTAACCACAACAACGAGTTTGATAAATAATGAATGAAATAATACGCTGGAAAAAGATGAAACACCCTCTTATCAGTAGCCCTGTTCCTGGAAAGATGTATTGAAAGGCTTTTGTCAACAAATACCCACTAATGGACATTTCGCTGCTTTTCAACAGAAACCTCGTACCTACAGCTTTGTTAAAGCTGTAGATACGAGTTTTTCGTAGAAAAGCAACGATTTGTATAAGAGAAATACGTCGTTTTCCAACAAAAACCTCTTTACTGCAGCTCAAAACAACCTGCAGTTAGGAGATTTTGTTGAAAAGCGTCGAATACCATGATGGGTTTTACCCTACACTAAACGGAAAATTTAAGATTGTTCCAACATGATTCGATTTTATCAAATCAACACTGTAAATATTTTTTCTTTGGCCTTGTTTCTTATGACATCAAAATCAGGTCTCAATTTGGAATGGATTAAGGGACCTTTTTCTAGATTTAAATATTTCCCGGACAATTCAAAATGGCGGATTGTACATCTCGCGTAGTTTGGACAGATGTACGCGTGCACGTATCGTAGAAAACAGACATCATTATAGCGTTGAGAAAGTGTCCATAACGAAGGTGTTGGGCCCAATATGGTTCTATTTCAGATTGCGTGTATACGCAGGCTGATCTGGAACCATGTTGGGCTCAAAAGCCTTAAGGGGTCTTTTTCCAGATCTGGACCATTATCATTTTTCAAATACAATACAAAGTGACGCATTTAATTGGACATCTCGCGTAGTTTGGAAAGATAGACATATACACGTATCTTAGAAAACATACACAATTAAAGCGTTGGAAATTCTCCATAACGAAGATATTGGAGTAAAACGTGGTTCATGATCAGACTACGTGTATATGCAGGCTGATCTGGAACCATGTTGGTCCCAAAAGCATTAAGGGGCCTTTTTCAGAACATGTCCCATCTATTTCCCGGACAATTCAAAATGACGGATTGGACATATCCTATAGTTTGGACAGTTAGACATATGTATCTTAGAAAACAGACATCATTATAGGGCTGGAAATTGTCCATTATATACCAGAAACTGAGTCGGGAAAACAGGTGCACTTTTAAGAAAGCCTTACAGAACATTGAACATTACATTAGTTTATAAAGAAAGTTCTTTTTGTCGCAAAGAGGTTCAGTCAAATATACATGTTGGCTGCCGGACTAAATGTTTTGTAACAACTTATATTTCAAATTCAAGACAAAAATGGTCATTGGAAGATATTGAAAACTTCGTACCAGCAATAAAATTCCTCTTTTTTCTAAATTGGCCCTAGATAATGCAATACAACACAAAACAATGCAAACTCTGACAACGCCTTTCTACTGTTATCTAGTATGGCACCCGTTAACCTGACCCAAAATGTCAGAATTGGAAAATATTGTTTAAGTTAAATCAGAAAAGTTTCGATATTCGGAGGAAACAATTGTGCCGTATGTCGTTAATGGGTCACATTTTTTCATGTCCTCTTTGACCGAGTTTTATCATGATGTATTTTCTTAGAACAATTTGGAAGATCAATTGAACTGAAATCTTCTCTCCCAGTCAAAACACGGCTTTGACTGACCTATCATATAAGAATTTTGGTACCTTTTGAAAGATGCCAAGACATTCAGTTTCTGAGTTATTGATACATTGTATATACGAGGGTTGTCCCCATAAATCGTAGACAATGTCGATAAATCAAAAACCTCTGGATAGATATTTCTAATTTTTCCATAGCTTAAGCCCACACCTTTTGACGCCACTTTGACAAAAAATCAAGTTAAATGCTTACATTATACTAAATATATAGAATTTTTTGCAAAGGCATGCACCGACCCGCGGCGCACGTCACAACGTCATGATGTAACAACGTCACATTTCAACGGGAAACCGAACGGCATTTTCTTGTCTTATGATTGAACTTTGAAGCTTTATCGCAGATACTCTTGATTTTTTAGTAATTGTGAAATCAATAATTGATAAATTAATTCAACCAAATGTATTTTTCAATTCAAAGTCCGTTTTATTCGCCATACTCTTGTGCATTTTCCGTTAATCATAATCAGTTACTTCTTTTTACCATTTAACGCCCACTCTTCTAAACAATCTCGGCCTTCTCCGGGGGCAATATTGAAACTTCGTTTTGAGACTTTCAAAAAAGTGTCCATACATGTGCTATAAACACGTGGCTGTGTATTTTGATTAGTTTCATCTTCATTTAAGATTCAATGTGTTATACTGCTCTCCGCACCGAAGAACGGACAATTGTACGGTGCGCCGCAATTTTCCACAACGTCGTCTTTTTACGTCAACGACATTGTTATTCATTTTATTTTAAAACATATTAGTTGGAAAACGAATAACGTCAACGCTTTGAAATTTTGCAAAATTACAAAAAAAAAATTTACTCGATGCGGCTATGTAACTTTTTTGACTGAAAATAGAAACCAAAAGTTTTTATTACGACAGTTAATCAGGAACGACAAGCGGGAAATGCATTATTTTTTACGTGCGCCGCACGACCATTATGCGCTTAAAATAATTGGGTAAAACTGGATATAAAGGAAATATATGAAAAGCTAATGAATGAAAATCAAGTCAAAAATGGACAAACAATGGTCATACGGAAAATAAACATTGTGCAACGTTAATAAGACAAGTTATCGAATGTGTCTACGATTTATTGGGACAACCCTCGTATTCCCTTTTATTGTTGGTCTTTTTTCTTGTCGGTGATCCCTTTCATTCACGCTAGAAAATTGATAACGGGCTAAGTCGGAATATTTTTCTGTCTTGAGATCTTTCATAGCTGATCAAGAAGCTGATCAGTATCGATTCGAAATGAACAAATCAGCTGTCCAGCACCGTCAAACCATATTACAAATACATGCGATGACGAGTTGAATGCAATCAATAGTCAACGGCTAAACAAAGATCGCGCTAGATACACGTTGACGTCGTCTGCTTGACCTATGAAAATCTAGACCCGCCTACTGAAACATGTCTTGGACAGCACACGCCAAACTATTTTCCATGTAGAAAACAAATTACCTTTTTAGCCAACCTTGAATCATGATTATTGAGGTCTGTATTCAGATGTGCACGTGGTCTCTTAATACATCGTCAAAGGGAAGTACTAGTAAACGGTAGGATGATTTAGAGCGTTGTTAAAAATTCGATATTTTAATGGCTGTTGTCATTAAAATTTTAACGTGTAAACGCTTTCCCTAAAAAAAGACCAAATACACATTATAACACAACATTTTCAAGTGATTTGTGAGAAAATCAACGAAATCATTAATTTTCTCAAAGTTGTCCTTTAAACTCGAAATTATTGGTTTAAAACAGAGAGATCGGTAATGAGAAGACAGAAGCAGGGACGATGGAGATAGAAATGTTATAAAAGACTAGAAAGCTGGCATTCTGCATTCAATCTTATATCACGACATCATCTCTTTTCAACGAAAATCCCGTAACTGCAGCTTTTTTAAGCTGCAGTTACGATGTTTTCGTTGAAAAACAGCGATATTCTGCTTACCGGCATTATTTCCTCTTATTATTAGGCATATCTAAATTATTTATATAAAAAAATCTGTTTAAAAATTCTAATTGAATTAGTCTCATTTCTTCTTTCGTAGGAAAGTGTGTAAAATCAGTTTGTATTTCTAGTCAGTTTCAAGGCTACGTCAATAACACGTCAAAAGCCTTTTAAAATTTTCTCTCCTGAGACGTTTTATGGGAAAATAAATTCTACTGTTACAATGTCAATTATCTTGTTGACTTTGTATTTTGGCACAATCATAGCATTTGTCCTATTATAAATGGTCGTTGATTAACTTAAACCTTGTCTAAAACAAGACATAACCTTGACGCCTCTTATAGAAATTACTTTAAAGTGACATTTCACATATATATTTTTCATGAATTTTACTTTTATTTCTATGTGAAAGGGCATATCTACTTATGAAAATTCTGAAAATTTCAAGCCAACATATTGCGCCGTTTACGAGAGATTTATATTTTTGGCTAAAATTAAACAAATTGATGTCCACAGCAGTCCACATTATATGGAATTTGTCATTTCTGTCTCAATTTTAAAAGCGTATTTTTCGCCTATAAACAAAAACTTAAAAAACTGATAGCATTCATATGTATTAGAATAACCAATCTTTGCACCAAGAAATACTTTAAAAAATTGAAATTGGAATGTTATAACCTTTAAGAAACAGAAATAAACAAAGAAGACAACACCTGGTTTACCGTGTTACATAATTCAAATTCGATCAGACCAAACCTTTTTCGTTTGTGAAGGGTTAAAATCATCTTGACAAGTTTTTTTCCGCCATAAGTACCAATTTTCTCCCTTCGTGGACATTCTATGGGAGAACGACAATGTCTGTTTCTTCTTGACGCGTCAACATTATTCTCTCATGCTGATACATGTCAAATCTGTTCAAAAGTGCACTTTGATTAGTCTAGATTTTCTTCGGTTAGAACAGACAAGCAATCAAATTGAATTAGTCTCATTTCTTCTATCATAGGAACGTGTGCAGATCAGTTTGTATTTCTAGTCAGTTTCAAGGCTACGTCAATAACACGTCAAAAACCTTTTAAAATTTTCTCTCCCGAGACGTTTTATGGGAAAATAAATTCTACTGTTACAATGTCAATTATCTTGTTGATTTTGTATTTTGGTAAAATCATGCCATTTTCCCTCATTGATTGACTTAAACTTCGTCTTAAACAAGATCTAACCTTGACACTGCTAACAGAAATTACTTTGAAAACAGAAACAAACAAAGAATACAATGCTGATTGTTTTGTCCACCAAAATTAACCCGGGAGAAATTAATTTTCGTGTGCAAAGTCCCTTAGTTGTGCGTCTTAATAGAAATTGTCGAAGTGGGGGCCATTACATATGTAGATCTAGATGTCCAGGGTTAATATTGCTGGACAATATCCAGACGATGGTTTTTTTGATTGTTTAAGTTGTAACATTCGTTTCTATTGGTTTGTTCAACAGTGTTTTTCGGCACTTTTTGTCACATGGTCTCTTTATTCAGTTCTGCTCTGACGGTTTTATTGTTGAGACGTAATGATTTTTGACAAGTTGTTTTTTGGCTCTCGAAAATCTTAGCATTCTTTATTTTCTATTGATATGAAGGTTTGTAAATTATTTGTACATTCTATCGTTCAATCCGAGACGTTCGATTGATTCGTTATATTGACCCGGGTTCAGATCGTGTTGCTAGAGTTGTTCTTTGTTTATGTCATTGGATTTCGCGCCAGCTGTTTACAATTCGGTTCACCCCGTGTATCTTTCGTACCTATATCTAACCAGCATGTTTTAATACTATTCACATTGTTTTACAGAATCACGTAGGGTAGATCTAGCAGAATGACGAATGATGTGTATTGTTGATGCATTCAGTTCCCTAAACTGGTAAGTTTTGTAACTCTATTGTCTGTTATTGTGATTACAAGTATTGATAGAACCGTCATTACGGATTTCATTTGACCTGACACTGTCCTTTACTAAAATGTGTTCATATTTCTAATATAGCGTAACACTCTTCGAAAAGATTTGTATCATAATGCACAGATATAACATGTGCACAATAAAATATTTCTGGTTTGTTAAATTAAAAAAGCCAGGCGTGTAATGTATGATAATTAAAGCTAAAACTGCGCCATGTGAAATGAAATCTTTAATACAAAGTTCTAAAAGGAGTTCTATGATTGTATATTTCCAGATTGTTTATTACATGAGATGAAGAATATATATATCTATTAAAACATCATTTGTTGTTCACTTCGAACCAAATGAACCCGATCCCTATACCCCTGGTTGTTGACATCCCCCGCAACAACCAACTGGTCACAATGAAGATACCCGTTTGCCTCATTATTTTCTTTACTTTCTCAACAACTTGTTTACCGCAGACAACATATCGATTCTTTTCGAGAAAAACTCGTAACAGCAGCTTAAAACAAGCTGAAGCTTCGAGGTTTTCTTTGAAAGGCGACGATATTTCAAATTCGACCAGACCAAAAAATATGACGTATGTGAAAGGGCTAAAATAATCTTGACAAGTTTTTTCCCCGTCATATGTACCTTTCTCCCTTCGTCGGCATTCTATGAAAGAACGACAGTGTCGGTTTCAACAGTGCTCTTCAACAGTATCCTATCATACTGATAGATGTCAAATCTGTTTAAAAGTGCAATTTGATTAGTCTCGATTTTCTACGGCTAGAACAGATTAGGATCCGCTTGTACTTCTAGTAGATTTCAAGGCTACGTCAAGGATACAAACATACTTTTAACCCTTTCCCAAACAAGACCTGGTTTTGACGTCCTTAATAGAAAAGTTTTGGGGAAAACATTAATACAAAAGAAGAAACTGCTGATAACCAGCAGTTTCTCCTTTTGCCTCGATATTTACTGAGCCATATTTTAAACAAACCCTTTCTTTTATAACATCCATTTTGTCATTTGTGGCAGTTTTTGAAATGGATCACCCTAAAATTGTGTTATTTGGGAAAGGGTTAAAAGTTCGCACCAGAGACGTTTTCGGGAATACAAATTCTACTGTTACGATTCAATTCTGTTCGCATACTTTTTGTGTTCGTTTAACCCATTGCCAAACAACAAAATTATAGACTGGTCCAAATTCAAAGATGTTGCATACGACAATTTAGAATGAATGAAATTTCACATTTTTAGTCTGTTTGTGTAGAAAATATTGTGGGAAATGAAGAAATTGCTTGTCACAAGCAATTTCTTCATTTTCTACAATGTTTTCTAAAGCCATCATCTTTTAGGGAGTCAAAAAGAGTCACTGTGTGGTAATGGGTTAAGAGACAATTCACAGATATTTTTTTCATAAAGGATGGGTTGCAACAAGAGTTCAAAAATAAATTTTCTTTAAATTTTGTGAATTGATAGGGTTACTTTTTTCTTTAATTTGTATGTGTAAAAATCTGATTAGGGCTTATTTTTGGAGAAAATGGCTTACAAAGTGGGTGGCGTAAATTGACACGAGAAGCAAATTTTTACTTTGAAGTAGAATAACTCTTTCTGTATAGATCAGATCGAATTGGAATTTTGCATGTACTTTAAATGTTTTAAGGAAAGAAAATTTTTGACCACAATCCTCTTCTACCAAATGTTTGCCTGTGGTTGAGATTCTTTGATACCGTAGAATATTAAATTCGCTCTCATCGACCGATGCTCGCACTCTGACATCTTATTTTTCATTAGGTCGTGTTAGGCTTTCAAATCCTCCATTCTTGCCTGTAGATTTTCACATGAGTCTTTTAGCTTTTTCATGTTCTCTTCAGTCGTGTGAAGTTCTCCTTTTTGTTCGTCAAGTTTTTCACTTACAAATGAGAGAAGGCTTGGAAACCTGACAAATTGTCAACAACCGTCATAGGTTCACGAACAAAGCGGGTTTTACTTTTTGAAGTCACATCATGTTATGTTTCATCGAATTTCTCACCAAAACACAACATAAAATGCTATAGTCCTGTACCATTTTCTAAACAACATAATGTAAGGTTGTTCTAAAAGCTGCTGCAGACCACTAAATGGGTGTTAATAAAGATTGGATTTGTGTTCAATGTAGCGGAACAAATATTGAGGCAAAAGGAGAAAATGCTGGTACCAGCATTTTCTTCTTTTGCCTTAATATTTTCTGCAGACTTTTCTGTTAGGGACGTCAAAACCAGGTCTTGTTTGGAAAGGATTGATCTACACGTAGGTGTTCATTAACACTTTCCAGGCGGTCAAATTTACAGACTTTTCCCATTTGAAAACTGTTAACTACGCATGATAAGCGTTAATAGAAATGGACTTTGTAGTGTTCGTAAAAGTACAAAGCACAATGCGACAAAATGAGAAAATGTTTGATATTTAGCATTTTTTTTGACTCAAACTTGTTTTCAAAGATGTCAATATACGCGTTGCTTGAGAAACCCGATGAATTGTCGATAGTTTTATGAACAAAGCGGGTTTTACTTTTTGAAGTCACATCACGTTATTTTTCACCGAATTTCTCATCTAAACACAACAAAAAAGTCCTTTAACTCTTTCCCAAACAACAGAACTTTAGGTTGGTCTAATTCAAAAGCTGCTGCAGACCACTAAGTGGATGTTTATAAAGATTGGATTTGTGTTCAATGTAGCGGAGAAAATATTGAGGCAAAAGGAGAAAATGCTGGTACCAGCATTTTCTTCTTTTCCCTCAATGTTTTCTGGAGACTTTTTTCGTTAGGGACGTCAAAACCAGGTATTGTTTGGGAAAGGATAGATTTACATGAAGGTGTTCATTAACACTTTCCATGCGGTGAAATTAACAGACTTTTCCCATTAAATTTTGAAAACTGTTGCCTACGCATGATAGGCGTTAATAGAAATGGCCTTCATGTGCGTAAAAGTACAAAACCTACTATGACAAAAGAAGTAAATGCTGAAAATAAGCATTTTCTTCTTTTCTTCTCAACATCTCAAAAATGTTTCTTTTTCCATAAGTCGAAAAATTCTTTGGTTTAGAACCTGATGAATTGTCGATATGCTCATGAAACAAAGCGGGTTTCACTTTTTGAAGTCACATCACGTTATGTTTCACCGAATTTCTCACCAAAACACAATAAGAAAGGCAATAGTCCTTTAAGTGCCTACTTAATTTAATTTGATTTTCTCATATGAGCCCTCAAGTGTTTGACACTTAACATAACCATTATGAGTAAAGCGAATTGCGCCGTTCGTAAGCCAAAATCACCCTTTATAGCTATATCTCGTCGGTGTTAATGCAAAACCTCGAACATCATGTGTCATAAATACTGAAAAGTATATTCCAAAACCCGCAAGAATTATCTAAACTGGACATACAAGATTTTACTTTCTTGAAAATCGCAAAAAATGGCAAACAAGGTTCCGCATTTAAATCGACGGTTTGGTATTTTTGGTGCCGAGCCCGGATAGCTCAGTCGGTTACGTCGGAGTCTGTCAATCCAGGGGTCTCGAGTTCGAACTCCGGCCCGGCCAGTATCCATTCTGACATTTGACAAAAGTCATTTGTCTCTCACCAATGGGTTTGAATCATCTATGAGAGAGCAGCTGGAGGCTCGGTTTGGATATTGTGGTTGTACTGGTGCGAGAAATACCAGGAACCCACGGTTAGGTGCTCCAGCCGCCGCGATATGAGCGATAAGACCATAGAAGTTGAAAACGGCGTAAAACCCCAATAAACTCAAACTTGGTATTTTTGGTTCAGCTAACTCCGACACTGAAATATTTATTTTGTCTCTTCCAGATAAATAAGTCGGCTAGACAAATGCAAATTGATACTTTTGATAATACGAGAATTACATGCAGTGCTTGACAGAATAAACCATTCGATGGATCGAAAAGTCTGGGTTGAAATATGCATCAGTGATCAATCCAATGTTTTAACCATTTCTCTAACATACTGAAGTATTTGATAACATCGAGAGAAAAGAAGGTAGAGCCGCTTGTACGAAAAATTACGCCCGTAAAACAGGCGTAAATGAGACGGAATTATGAGACGGAATCCGCCTCGTTTTCTGCTAGTCAGCTTATTTAAAGAAATATAAGAATAAGACGGAAATCAAGCGTAAACCAAGCGTAATTTAGAGGCGTAAAATGTTAGTTAACCGGAATTCTTATAGACGGAATATGCAAATGAAGCGGATTTTTTTACAGGCGAAATTGCTAGGAGGCGTAACTAGATAGAATTATGAGGCAGATTCCGCTTGGAATTTTAAAGAAATTACGGGCGGAATCCGCCTCATAATTCCGTCTCCTAGATATTTACTACATAATATTTGGGTGGGGAGTGGTAAAAATGAACATTAGATTTGTTTAATTTAGAAAAGAACTGTCACCAATGTTGCTTCACTTGGTCTTACCATTTAGTGAGCCCCTTTATTTCATGGATTCATCAATATCAATGTTTGAATTCATATCTCGAACATTAACTTTTCAATAAGTCAGAGAAGCAAAATTCCCCCAATTTCTAAACAGGAAGTAGGAAATGGTCATAGACTGAGAGAAAATAGACTGGGAGGCCTTATTTTCACAACGTTAGTTCTATATATTATGACTTATATATCTCATGTACTATTTGAGATACAGCCATAATATTTCACACATGGATACTTCCTGCCAATACCTTTCATTTTTTGGACAATGACCTTTGGCCTAGTGACATTGACCATGGAGTAAGACCTACTTTTAAAAAACTTTAATATGGCCCATATCTCATGCACAATTACTAATTGAGCCTTGATATTTCAAATATGGATACCTTCTGCCAAGACCTTTCACTTGGAATCATGACGTTAGACCTTGTGACCTTAACCTTGAAGTTTGACCAACTTTTATTTTTTTTAATCTGGCCGATATAGCATGCCCTTTTACACATACAGCCTTGATATTTCTCACATAGACACCTCCCACCAACACCTTTCACATTTGACCATGACCTTGGCCTTGGCATTTGACCTACCTTTTTGAATTTTAACCCAGCCTCTATCTCATGTTCTTTTACACATACATTCTTGATATTGCACACATGGACACCTCCTACCAAGACTGTTCACATTTGACCATGACCTTGGACCTTGTCACCTTGACCTTGGACTTTGACCTACTTTTTAAAAACTTTAATCTGGCCTCTATCTCATGTCCTTTAACATGTACAGCCTTGATATCTCACACATGGACACCTCCTACCAAGACCTTTTGCATTTGACCATGACCTTGGCGTTTACCCATTTTAAAGTACTTTAACCTGGCCTATATTTTATGTGCTTTTACACATACAGACTTGATATTTAACACATGGACATGTCCTACCGAGGCCTTTCACATTTTATCATGACCTTAAACCTTGTTACCTTGGCCTCAACTTTGACCTACATTGAAGGTAGGCCCTTGTGGGGGCATATATGTTTTACAAACATTTGTTGTTTAGACAGAGCCTTGATATTTCACACGAAGATAATACCTGACAATTACTTTCATTCAGGAATCAAGACCTTGTGACCTTGACCTTGAAGTTTGACCTACTGTTTAACCTTGCCTACATCTCATACACTGTACGATATAGAGCTTTGCTATTTCACATAAGAAAAGAACTTGTTAAGACCTTTCATTTTGGGATCATGACCTTTGGAATTAGGACCTTTACCTTAAGGCATATACTTTACAAGAACTATAACTTGGCCTATATTACAATCACTATTACAGATGGAGTCTTGATATTTTACTCTTGCAGACCTCCTACTAAGACCATCAATCTTGGAACTTGACCTTGTGACCTTGAATTTGGAGTTTGACCTTCTTAACATGCCTATATCTTATGCAGTGTAAAATGAAAATGGCTAGTATATTAGAATCGCGTCATTATAAAATTGCTAAGTCCAAAAATCCGCCTCCCTGGAAAGTTTAAGTTATTTTCCACTTTTAGAAACAGCCATTCCGCCTTGTTAAAATGGCTTAGTCCAAAAATTACGCCTGTTCAAAATTAAAGTTTTAAATTACGCATGTTATGATAAAATTTCGCCTCCATTTCATTTTGCACCTCTAATTTCCGCTACTACTTTACACAGTGACAGAGGCGTAAAGTATAAATCCGCCACTGTTACAACCGTAAATTGCCATTTACGCCTCATTTACGCCTGTTTTCCAAGCGGAATCCGCCTCCTTTTTTCGTACAGGTGATAAGCAGTATGTTCTCAAATGCCTTCATACTATTGTATTCCATCTCTCTACATATTAGTATCTCCTTTCAACAAGGGATGGTCTAAAATGTCTCCATTTAGGAAGAGCTAACCCACTGATTCATATAATGCGGGAGCTTAAGAATTTCCAAAACAAGCCTTTGTTTTGGCGTCCTTGATAAGATTCGCTTGGGAAACATTGATACAAAAGAATAATGATAAACTTTTATCTTCAGTATCCTTTTTTCGTCAACAGCAGGTGTCAAATTGGGCCCGTCTACATTTTTGTAGTTTGGGAAAAGGTTAAAACTTTGATACTTTTGGCGATATATTCACTGCAAACCAAATGTTTAGTGAAAAATACATGCTGATAAAATTGTTGGTTAACCAAATACTTATGTTATTCTTTGATGTTTAAGTACAATGTGTTAATTAATGGAATCAGATTTGTTCCCTTTGATTTCTCTGACGTGGACGTAAAGTTATGTAATTGGTTCTCGTGACACAGTTATTTCAATACCACTGGTGGTGAACTAAAACAATTTTCGCTACAACAAGGTATAGATATTAAATGCGTTTAAATGTGTGTTTATAGATATTTTTTCTAATGACAATGAACTTGTTGTAAAAACACACCGGGTTTACCGTTTTGTATTGAAAAACCGTCGATGTTGTTATAAAATCTCGTAACTATAAATAAACCATGACCTCTGGACAGACGAGTCAAACTGAATAGGTAAACCATGTATGTAAACGTCGTGGTTTTAAGAAGACGTTTACCGTTAGATGTTATCACAACACCCCTCTCACGCAGGACAGTCACTAGTTAAAAGTACATTTGAGTCTCAATGTTGATGGTACCACTATACGGCTTCGATAAAGCCGTAGTTACGATACTTTATAACAGCACCGACGGAATACATTGATCGCGATAAAACGTCACTCGCTTCGGCCGAGTTCACCACCAGTGAATATGTTCTCATGATATAATGTGATGATTTATGTCAACCTAATTCAACACAATGAACATGACTTTCTACATTATTTGTATGCATTGCATCAACAGTAATGTGAGACATTTGCATGATATGTAATAACGCTCATTGGATAGGAAAGGTTTAAAGCAATATACCATTGTGTAGCTAGAACCTTGGCTTGCTGATCCTCCCCCACCATTGGTCACGTGACGTTCCATCCGGGTATGGTGATACCATGCATTAGATAGTGGCTGTATCGTAGATTCTACGCGAAATAAATATTCAAATGCGCGCAACGCATTGAATGTTTATATCGTGCAGAATATACTATACAGACTCTATCTGGCTTAGTGTTCGCTAGCGGTTCTTTGGAGAATGGGCGTGGCTATGTATAGACGTCACATAAACTAACCGGCAGCCCGTTTATGCGAAATAGAGCGGTGAAATGTTAAAATAAACTGCAATTTCATTGGTCCAAAAAGTCGGTCGAACACTATGAAAAGACATAAGTATAAATTGTGTCCAGATATGACTGAAACAATATTCGAAGCGGTGTAAGTTGCTTTTAAAACAAGACATGACTTTGGTATATGTATATGGAAGGAAAAAAACAAGAAAACATTGACATAGAAAAAGAAACTGCTGGTGGATCTATGCCCCAATGTCTCAATATTCTATGTATTCATATACACTACACAAACATAATTGAGCCGGGATCTGGAAAAACGTCCCTTATAGCATTTTTAAAAATTGAGTTTTAAGATCAGCCTGTTGTCAAATACAGTCAAATATGCATCCATGCTACTCTCTTTAAGTTACTACAGGTCACAAAGAAGCTATTAGAGAACAACATGGATCCTGATCAGACTGTGCGTATGCACAGGCTGATATTGATCTATGTTGGGCTCAAAAGCCTTAAGAGACGTTTTTCCAGATCCTGGCCCATTATACATGTATTTATCAACATTTCTTTTCTCGTTTAGGCAATATTAGTCCATGGGCCCATAACCGAAACCCTCCCCCCTAGTGGGATTTTTGAAGACCTATATTTTCTTGAAGCTTATGATGTATAGTAATGGATTCAGGTTGTTGTTCAATTTAAAAGTGATGGATAAGCAAATGGCGGGCCCGTTACCATGGCAACCGTCCATTTTTCTATATTCCAGCGCTTGGATCAGTTAATTGCAATAAAATTACTTATTTTTGTCATAAATCTTTCAAAATAGTTTTAAATTATTACCAAGATATTTCTCTCACAATATAAATATTTTTTAGAAAATTTGCTAATTTGCATATTCATGAATATTAATGAGAAAGTAGAAAAATATATTTAATTTGCTAAAAACAAGACTTTACTATTGAATTTAAACCTCCCTATCAGGTAGGATTTTTGAAGATCTATATTTTCTTGAAGCTTATGATGTATTTTAATACATTCACGTTGCTATTTGATTTAAAAATGCTGGATAAGCAAGTAGTTGGCTTGTTACCATGGTAACCACCCATTTTCATTCGTTCCAGCGCTTGGATCAATTAATTGCAATAAAATTACTAATTTTGGTCAGAAAACATTGAGGCTAGTTTTAAAATGTTGTCATTAAATTTCTCTCACAACCAAGATACTTTTCAGAAAATTTGCTTATTTGCATATTCATGAATATTAATGAGATTGTGGAAAATATGTGTTTAATCTGCAAAAAGACGACTTTACTTGTTTACTAGTTAACAGAAACCCTCCCCACCATGTGGGACTTTTTAAGACCTCTATTTTCTTGAAGCGCAGGAAAATGTTAATGAATTCATGTTCTTGTTTGATTTAAACGTCCTGGATAGGCAAATGGCAGGCCTGTTACCATGGCAACTGCTCATTTTCCTACGTTTCAGTACTTGGATCAATTAATTGCAATAAATATTTTAAAATACTTATTTAAGATATATACTTATTTTGGTAATAAAACACAAGGCTAGTTTTAAAATTTCAAATAGACATTTTTCTCGAAATCATTTTTATTTAGCTAATTTGCATATTCATGAATATTAATGAGAAAGTGGAAATATGTGTTTAATTAGATAAGACAAAGCTTTTCTAGGGAAAAATTATGCTGAGGCATTTCGTTTTTATAATGCTTAATGTTTTATGATTTACCAATTAAAAGGGAGAATCTCAACAATATATGCTCTGCAAAATTACCGTATAAATGGCAATAAAATTCCATTTAGCGCAAATGACATGCTGAAAACATTAACCTACTTTCTTTGATTTTTTTCTATGTTAAATACATACAATACAATTCTTTTATACAAAAAACTTTATTTTGTTAAAGTTAAGTACTAAAAAATTGTAAAGCGTTTTTAATAATGAATTCCAATTGGAGTACATGTATGGTCACCTTTGAATTATACCAATTTTGCCTTGTAATGCATGGTTTTTTTACATTAAATTTTGCTCCAAGTTTAAACTTAATACTATTGGAGACATGCTGTGCAGAAGAGAAATCTTCCCAACCACTTCTATTAATTGGGATGCTATGTTACAGAAACACAGTGTACCAAATATATTCTAATAATCGATAGTTGAAACTGGACAATTTCATATTTGCACTGTCATGTGCATTAATTGATGATTTAAAATTGTCTATAATAGCAACCGAATTATTCATTTCTTTATCAAATTGCATTTAAGTGACATCGTTTTACACCTGTATAATTCAGAATACTTATATGTGATAATATACACAGGTATAAATTGTACATATGTACCTTATTGGATACCAGTACTTTGGAGACACTTGATTTGAGAGGAATCCTCGTATTCGTGTAACAAAATGTTGTTTTGAAAGATTTCGTTTAAATAGCAAACACAATTTGCAATTTCTGTTGATTATGATGAAAGAGAAACACAACATATTCCAACTTGTCGTGTTGTAATATGTCGCTGGCCGAAGATTTGAAATCCTTTGTTTTGTTATCAGTTTTTAGATATGCTCGTGTATTTCTTAATTCATTTCAAATATCTACACCGCAAATTAGTTTTTGGAATTCTTTTGTGGAAGACAACAAGCTAAGATCAGGATGAGGTAAAATCCATAAAAAAACAAGGGCTAGCTATGAATTACACATATAAGCAATTTCCAATCAACCAAGGAATCCGCGATTTATATGTCATTATATGTGCACAAGATTGTATAGATATATGGTTATTAGAAAGCCTTTTCACAAAAAGGGAGAGCCTGCTATGGTTCGACACTTGTATTGAAAAGGGAATGAAGGTAAAACATGCATAATGAGTTTACTGGTATTCTGTACCATCTTATTCTCAAGTAAAATATCGTGGTGGGGGGAGCAGGGGTGATAACGCGACAGAGAAACTTTAGAAGATGATGCTCGGTCTGAAGGCAAAGTTGCAACCACTGTCGATGGTATGTGACATAAATTCACAGATCTGGTATTCTTGATGAGCGAATTAAAGTAAGAAATTGTCCATGCATTACCTTTTTTCAAGATATTGCTTGATCGCAAAAGGATGCACTAACTTACAGACTGTTGGGTCTAAAATTCCTCAACGATAAGCAACTGACAAAGAGATTGCCAGTACTTGTTGCATTCCTATGAATGAGAAAATGTCCAGAGTCCTAGGTACGTTGGTACGGAATCCCAAAGGCCAAGAAAATAATTCAATTTACAGACAAGGGTCAGTATTCAATGTTTTGGGACAATTGGGGGTTGCAATAAAATATTTTGTTGCACATATTACCCAAGAAATAGGGGTGTAACGATGGATCGATATATCGATGCATCGCGATAGAGACTGCTCCGATGTTGATGTATCGATTGTAAAATGAACTATCGATAACTATCGCCGATAGTTCGTTCAACTATCGATAGTTTCGATAGTTTACTTTCATATTGACAGTTGAACCTTTCTCTCATTGTTTCCCAGCCTGTGTAAGTGAGTTCGATATCTTTGGTTTTCAGAGAATGAAAGTCGTCTGCTCAACGATTCCGTTTATCAAAACCAAATCCCTCCTGCCATTTGCACATGGTTTATTATATGAAGAAGGCTACAACAATTTGCCGTGTGGACGGAATTTTTGTTTGTCAGACAGATTGAAAGCATCTAGATCTAGCTGCGATATCGTATAGGCTAGCCAATTAGCAGTGCAAACGGTATATACATGTATTATTCGGCCTTTGCTTAGAACTTTGTAGCAAAACAAAAATGATGCATTTCCTTGTTTAAAATTGTCAACACCAACATACCTTAATAAAAGTTAATCCCATATTAAAAGACATAGATTAATCCGTGTCATGAAATCGGTAAAAAAGCATAGAAAGAAAGTGTTTGGTTCTTATTCTCCATAGGGGAAGATAACATCCATTTGTTTACAAAAAAGCCCGCGTGCCGACAAATGCGTCATAAAGCATCTCCACTTTGATTGGTTGAAAACTAGACAGTTTTTCTATTCTCCTAAAGGTGCGTGCGAAAACCAGACAGCGATTTTCAATTCTCCCAAAGGCGCGTCTCTTCCTAACGATAGCGGCGGTCATACTTAAGAATGTAAAAACTCCAGATCATGTAAGCTACACTTACGACATTAATCATGCACGGGGGAGAGCAGATAAATGGGAAAAAGATCACGAGACATGACGTAGTTATATTCAAAATCGTTTACACATATTCCCTTGTAAAGTAAAACACCACATTTTTGTAGTCGGCGGCATTTATTTGATCTCGGAGATGTGACGTCATGTAAAATGTCGTATCGGTGATATCCAATTACGATGTTCTTAACCCAAAAACAGTGTGTATTTCGTGTTGACTCACTAGTAAGGCCTACTTTGAGTGGAATTTGCTTTCTATCGCATTTGAAAACATTTTCTTTTAATTCTCATGATGGATATAAAACACAAGGTAAATTAAACACGAGTTGAAACTTATGTCAAAATCCGCATTTGGCTACGAGTCTGAAGACCTTATTGTAGCCAAAAATGTTTTGTGAAAAAAAAAAAAAGAAAAAAAACACTTTCATTTCTTTTCACTTAGAATTTTCGAGTCAGATTTCTTAAACAGATCTAATTTGTAGATCTATGTTATCAAATTAAGCATGTGAGTGGGCTAATTCATCATTTTCTGTGATGGGTTCCGAAGTTTAACGAATAATCATGCATTTCCATCGTATTTTCGGTTCCATGGGATATGTTTTTAGTGGACTAGGCGTGCTGAAAAACGGCGATAAGATAATTGACCAGTTGAAAGAGAATCCGTCTTTCTCATTTTCTTTAGCAAAGAACAACTGACTAATTATTATCTAGATATTTATGACGAGTATTTTATTTGTCATATTCTTTATTAACATGCTGAAATTACGTAGATGATTGCTGTTGTTTGTTTTTGTGTTCATAAATCGATTAAATGGCTTGATCGTCGTGCCGGAAAGGACCAAATCGAACACATCTTTCTACTTACACTTTACTGATCAAGCAGTGATACATATCTTAGATTAATCCTCGTAAAAAGCCAATGATTTAAGTAAGTAACACACCTTTTACAGACCCTCTTGTGTAAAACGATAGTATCGTGATAGTATCGTGATAGTATGTCACGATAGTGATAGTATCGTGATAGTGGTTGCTCCGATAGCGATACTATCGCGATAGTTAAAATTGGCATCGATAGTCAGCCCTACCAAGAAAGGTACAATTAACGAAGCATACTATGCCAAGTTGCTAGACAATCTGAAGCAGACCATGCGTGAGAAACGTTGCGGCAAACGCTCAAAATGTGACCGCTGCTTGCAACAGGAAATTACATCAGTACACAATTGCCAAAGTACAAAGGATGCTGTCGAGAAAAATGGGTATCAATTTAGATCACAACCTTCCTATCCACATGACCTTGCTGCTATCGACTTCTTTCCTAAAAGGGATATGAATGGTTGCAATTTTAAGTCTCATGAAGAAAAGTTATTGGTGCAGTTTATGTGTGGTTCTTTGCAAAGTTCTCAGACTTCTTTACTTCTGGACTGAAGTCACTTGACCACCTTTAATGTTGATTAATTAGAGTTTAACTCCTTTTTCAACTGCTTTGGCCATATCGTTTGGTCAAAGCGCATAGGCCTGGATAGAAAGTATTTCAAGAGAAAAGATGTCAATCTAAACATAAAAATGGTTAGGTCATTTATTCATTGACCCATGCTCGTATTTGAGCATTTAGGCAGATTACATCAAATAATGTATTGTATTATATGTCATGTAAATTAACAGTTGAGAAGTCATTTTAGCGTGGCAAAATTGTTTATGTTGGTGTTTTGTATACGACATATACACCCCACAAAAAAGAGCTTAAGCGCTTTATGACCAAAATAAGCCTTAATGTCTTTATACCCTCTATAACACCTATTATCCAAAGCGTCCCTTGTCCATGTAAAACATTCATGAAAAAAGATGCCAATCACGTACTCCAATGTGGACTCATTATCAAAGAATCGGGTACATGGTTTCTGTCAAAGAGGGATAATGCTTATCTCTCCTAGAAAATAATCAATTTTGATTTTCTTCAGTACTTAATTTATTTGAACGGGATTTATTACCATTTATACGGTAATTAGGACCGTTCTGGAAATATATATATATTCAAGGTTATGTCATTTATTTACTTGTTGAATCTTGTAGTTTTAATAAGAAATTGAAATACGTTTGAAAATACAATATTAAGTACAGAAGATTTGCAGAAATGAAAAACATTTACATCATTTTTGCATATTTGAGATTTTGGCGGCCATTTTGAAAATTAAAAAAAAAATGACGAAAAAGCCTATTATTTATAAGCATGGCAACACTCTTTTAGATTTAATATACCCAATTTTCCAAAGAAATTATCTCATTTATATACAGAATATGATAACAAATTATAGGGCAGTGATATTTCGATATTTAGCCAAGTGGTCATTTTGCGGCGGCCATCTTGAAAATCATTTGAAATGTTGAGTATATCCTAGAATGTCGATAGTCAACACTTTGATTTTTATTACAAGGCATCTAATAAACACTTTAATACAAATTCTAGCAATTATTCGCTGTGGAAATGATTTCCAAATGCAAAGTAAATATAAACAAAGGCAATATCTATACTATTTTTCTCTTGTTTTACATATTCAAGGGGCATAATTCGTGCTAATTTTGGTTTGAAATTATCTTTTACTATTAAACGATATGAATTGATAAAATCTATAAGCATTTTGGTCATTTGAGCTTAAATTTGGGCTATTTTGGATCCCATGTATGTGTACATGGTGAGTTATAAACAAGTATTTTTTGTAATTCAAGGGGAGATAATCAATCGTTCCGCATATGCTTATCCAGCACTTATATATCAAACAACAAGTTGCATTTGAAAGGGAATTTATCAAGCTTTACAATGATATAGGTGTCATAAAATCCCGGTAGGGGGGGACCTAGGGTGTAGCCAGCCCACGGACTATATTGTATAAATACATCTTTTCAGAGAACACAGAATTTACTGGTGTTTCAATATCACGTGCATTTTCACGCGTGAAAGCCTATTTTTATTGTTTCCGACTACAGCTTAGTAACACGTTTATTTGTAAATTAAATTGCTTTCAGCACGAAATGCGTGATGACAAATCCTATTATTTTGAAACCGATGTTTCTATTGAAAAACACACGCATGCGAGTGATATAAGATCAGTATGGATTTGAGCACAGTCTGTTTTTTATCCTTTATTGTTTGCTTACTCATGTTATGATTCAGCAGAGCATAATAGCGATGAATTCGGTGCTAAAAATAGAGTAGGTTTACCGCTATGATTTGACAAAACCTTTCCCAAACAACAACAGAAAAAAGATAGAGCCTAGGCCTACTGCAGATGACAAAATGAATATTGATGAAGATTGGTATAAGCACAATATAACAAAAATATAACGAGGCAAAATGTCGCAATGTTTCTCTTATAACATGAAATGTCTATTATGATACACTTTTTTACCCAACAAATTATTTAGAAGGGCAAAAATGATAGTTTGTCAACTCTATATGCTGATATAAATCACATTTCTTAGCAAAAGTACATTTTGTGGGTATAATTACTCGAAGTCCTTTCCAAAACAAGATCAGTTTCTCACCGCAGAAAAAAGAAAGCAACAAGAAATGGCATTGAGACAAAAGAAAAAAAATGTTGATAAGCCGCATCATCTTCTTTTGCCTGGAATCAAGCCGTAGTTACGAGATCTTATAACAATACCGACGAAATATTATTGTTTGTCCGAAATAACGTCATGGTTAACAGGATGAAATCGTTCGCTTTTTGTATCCAATTGCTAACGAGGCAAAAATTAACGCTGCTGACAGTGGGCTAGAAAGGTGAAACTGTGATGATGATATTTCTCGTTTAATTGGAATCACACTACTGTCTTATGACCTTGATATGTCTTTTAACCGTTACCCGGACAAATTGGTTTTGGTTTTCAAATTTATTTTCCCACCGAAGACAGAACAATTGTTTGCCCAATGGAAAATAGGAAATCGTCGTTGGAAATGCAAAACCTCGTTGGAAAATTTTAAAGGGGAGTGAACAAGGTGAAATAATTTTTCGCAAACTAAAAGGTTTTACTTGACATTTGGAAATATTGTTCACAAATAATGTGTCATTAATACTGATCAGTAAAAATATCTCAAAACCTGCAAGAATTGTTTTAACTGGACACGCAAGATTTTACTTTGAAAATCGCAAGAATCGACATACGAGGTTTTGCATTTACACCGACGAAATGGTGTCTGATGAACATCAGTTTTTATTATTATCATTTTTTTTACTTTTTGCTACAATATTGTGTTTGTGCGATTAAAAATCATGTGCACTTTTGCATATGCATCACGTTTAAAAATCGATTAGTAAATGTATTGTTGTTCTTGCTGCTGCTCTTGCTGTTGCTGCTGCTGGTTTTGTTATTGTTGTTGTTGAGAATTTACTACGCTTTTAAAAATATTGAGGATAGAATGAAAAAATAAATAAGTACCTACAGATAAAATGAAAAAGTACTTAGATAAAAAATCTCGCTACGTAATTTTAGACACGATAATGTAATCTCTTGTATTCTGTTGCCTTTGATTTGGACCGACCAAATTTTGTTGATTTGGATATACTAAAACTGGCTACGTTGTCCTGCTCTTTGAGCTATTGTCTGTCAAGCTAGAATTAAGCATATGATTACTTATACAAAATCCCGATTCATGATTCTAGTCACGATAACGTATTCTCCTGGGCTCTGATGCTCATATTATACAATGTAATCATTGCGTGCTGAAATTATTTCTAATCACAACATAATTTCTAAAGCCATTTCAACAAACAATGTTATGCGAGCATGAGAACCAAGGGCCTAGTTATACTACCGATCTTGCGACCATCTGGCATCAGATTACACGAGAAATCAGATTAGTCAAATCAAGTTTCTTGTTACAAGTAATTCCGACCAAATTTCGTTGTTGGAGGCAGTCTGTATTGTCTGTATTGTCTGTATATCAGATATTGTCTGTCAGTTATTAATTATGCATATTAGTACTAATGCAAAATCTCGCTACATGATTCTAGTCAAGATAAATTATAGTCCTGGGTTCATATTATATTGTGTACTGAAATTACTTTATATCTTGTGCTGTGAATAGAAACAATTGAGACAGAATTTCATTGAATCGGTGCTTTGTTATAAACACGACGATCAGGTTGGCATTATCTTTCATATGATTTATGAACTCTTTTCAAAACGAAATGATGTTTTGAGGTCTCTTATTCATAACGTTTTCGGAAAAGTTGGAGGAAAAGAAGAACTTTTGATGACCAGAATTTTCTCCTTTTCCGTAATTGATTATATAGCGTTCAAATACCTTTCTTTGCATGACATACCTTTTGTTGTTGTGAGCTACCAAATTCTAATGTCTGTAATATTGGTAAACACAGGCTGCATTGTCCTGTGTTTTTAGGTATTGTCTGTCAGGCTACTGCTACTAATACAAAATCCCGCTACATGATTCTAGTCACGATAACATATTCTCCTGAGTTCTGATGCTTACATTGTATTGTTTGCTAAAATCGGTTTAGATATTATGTTGTGGTTAGAAATAACTGTAGCAGATCGACATTGTTTATGCCCTTTTTAAAGCAATACATTTCCGGGATCTTAATCTAAGAGAACACACAATTTGACAAATTCCGTTTCAATAAATGTGATCAATGCTTTCCAAAGAGTTCAATGTTGAACTTGGCAAAGTCATTAGTTTGCTTCTGAAAGATTTTTTATAAAGAATGAGTGAATAGCATGGTTGGCACTTACGAAAATGTTGTATTGATTAAAAGAGCATAAAATGGCATTCTGCTTCAACTGATTCACAACAAAATATCTAAAGTCATTTTAACAAACACTTTAATGCGAGCATGATAACCCAGGGTCTAGTTTTACTAACGATCTTACGACCATCTGACATCTGATTGCAAAAGAAATCCGATTGGGCCAATCAGGTTTCTTGTTACACGTAATTCCGACCAAAATTCGTTGTTTGTATTGTCCGTATTGTCTGTATATCAGATATCTTATTGTGTGCTGAAATGATTTCTAATCACAACATTATTTCTAAAGTCATTTTAACAAACACTGTAATGCGAGCATGATAACCCAGGGTCTAGTTTTACTACCGATCTTACGACCATCTGGCATCTGATTGCAAGAGAAATCCGATTGGGCCAATCAGGTTTCTTGTTACAGGTAATTCCGATTAAATTCCGTTGTCTGGGGAAAAAAGTCTGTATTTGTGTCTTCCATTTAGATATTGCATGTCAGCTAAGAATTTTAAGTCTATATGCATATTAGTACTAATACAAAATATCGCTACATGATTCTAGTCACGATAACGTATTCTCCTGGGGTTTTGATTCTCGGATTACGTTGTGTGCTGAAATGATTTTAGATGATGTGTTGTGATTATAAACTATTGAGACAAAATGACATGTTTCTATGCTTTGTTGTTAACACTGTATTATTGCAATAATATCATGGGTTCCTTCATAAAGGCTGATCTAAGTTGTTTAGAATACTATGTATTGACAACTGGTAGTACCGCGTCCATTGTTTGGTTAGTACTAGTATACACATACAGGTTGTGCTAAGAATAGATTCAACAACTCCAGCATGGAATCAAAGTATTCAAGGTTTTCAAATGGATAATCTAAGTACCTAATCAAAGTACTCTACTTCTGGATAGGCCTACATTATTAACAAATTTGCTTCCCAACAGTACTTTCAGTACTTTGATATATGTTGTAATTATGTTGGTTAGATTATGTTTATGTTTATGCATAAACTATATCGATTTTCATAATCTACGTTGCTTTTTTTAGTTATGTCATATCGATCTTTAAATCTTCCGTCGCGAAAAGTGCTAAAACGTAAAACTGCAAACGCAAGTTTCCATGATCAAATGCATTTCTTGATATAAATATATAGTCTGTAAAATAGAACATTTGAAAATAAGGATACAGATTATCATTTGCATATATTTAGTCTGATCAGGATCCGCGTTTTCCACTTATTAATATTATTTTATCATATAAAGAGTTGTTTTGCGAGCAACATTGATTCCGATCAGAATGCGGGAATGAGCAAGTTGATCTCAAATGTCACTATTAATACCACGTGAGTACTTTTCTCACATTCTGGCTAAGAAATCGTCGATGCTATTGTAAAACCTAGTAACTAAAGCTTTAATCAAGCTGTATTTACGAGGATTTGCAATGACACAGACGATATACGAGCAAGGATTTAGTGTAGATTTAGATTTAAGATATCAAAATCCGTGTCGTGTTTTAAAGTCGTGACATTTTCCGTATAAATATCACAAAAATATTATAAATATTGATAAATGTTAAGTTTCCGTTTTGAATTAATTACTGAAATAAAAAGTTTACGTTCTCTTACAAATGTTATCAAATGATCAAATATTCTGGTTTCATGCATTCCTCTTCATATATGATATAATCATCTACTTCAAACCCTCGAAGTGTTTAATCATATACCAAAGTCGGAATTATATAAAAGGGGAAAGGCTCAACACAGTCTTTCTTCTAACTCTCTGTACATCAAGCATGTACAGGTCTCGAAAGATTCCCTGACAGAGTATCTCTAGCTATTAGCTTGAGATGTTTTGTTATTCAAACAAGAGGACCAAGATGGCCCTGCATCGCTCACCTGAGAGGACTTTGAAACAAACAGCTTGCAAACTTCAAACTCGCATGATCCACTTTTTACACGACCTAGACATCATCAAGATAAACACTCAGAACAATTTTCACAATGATGAGTAAATATTTTGGTTCTTAGAGCAAAAAACAAGATTTAACCTTTTGACCTAGTTTTTGACCTAACATTAGCCACTTTCTACATGACCAATTTATCATCAAGATAAGCATTTTTGAACTATTTTCACAATGATGGATAAATATTTTGATTTTTTTTTGGCAAAAACAAAATTTGACCTAGGTTTTGACCGCCCATGACCCACTTTATACATGCCCCAGATATTGTGAAAATAAACATTCTGAACAATTTTCACAATGATAAAGTAAATATTTTGGTTCTTAGAGCAAAAACAAAATTTGACCTAGTGACCTAGTTTTAGACCTCCCATCACCCATTTTTAACATTGACCAGATATCATCAAGATAAATATTCTGAACAATTTTCACAACGATAAAGTAAATATTTAGGTTCCTAGAGCAAAAACAAAATTTGACATAGTGACCTAATTTTAGACCTTGCATGACCCACTTTTCACATCACCAAGTTATCATCGGGATAAACATTCTGAAGAATTTTCACAATGATAAAATAAATATTTTGGTTCTTAGAGCAAAATCAAAATTTGACCTGGTGACCTAGTTTTTAACCTCGAATGACCTGCTATTCATATCACCAAGATAAACATTCTGAATTTTCACAATGATTGAGTAAATATTTTGGTTCTTAGAGGAAAAACAAAATTTGACCTAGTGACCTAGTTTCTGACCTCACATGACCCACTTTTAAAATGACCCAGATTTCGTCGAGATAAACATTCTGAACAATTTTCACAATGATAAAGTAAATATTTTGGTTCTTAGGGCATAAACAAAATTTGACCTAGTCACCTAGTTTCTGACCTCACATGGCCGACTTTTAAAATAACCTAAATTTCGTCAAGATAAACATTCTGAACAATTTTCACAATGATAAAGTAAATATTTTTTTCTAAGAGAAAAAAACAAAATTTGACCTAGCGACCTAGTTTTAGTCCTCGCATGACCCACTTTTCACATCACCAAGAAATCATCAGGATAAACATTCTGGAAATTTTCACAATGATGTAGTAAATATTTTGGTTCTTAGAGCAAAATCAAAATTTGACCTAGTGACCTAGTTTTTAACCTCGAATGACCTGCTATTCGTATCACCAAGATATCATCAAGATAAACATTCTGAATTTTCACAATGATTGAGTAAATATTTTGATTCTTAAGAGGAAAAACAAAATTTGACCTAGTGAGCTAGTTTCTGAACTCACATGACCCACTTTTAAAATGACTCAGAGTTCGTCAAGATAAACATTCTGAACAATGTCATAATGATTGAGTAAATGTTTTGGTTATTACAGGAAAAACAAGATTTGACCTAGTGACCTAGTTTCTGACCTCACATGACCCACTGTTAAAATGGCCCAGATTTCGTCAAGATAAACATTCTGAACAATTTTCAAAATGTTTAAGTATATATTTCCGTTCTTAAAGCAAAACCAAGATTTGACCCAATGACCTAGTTTTTGACCTTACATGACCCACACTTTGTACATAACCTAGATATCAAGATAGTATTTAGGATAGTTTTGAAAAAGTTTTGGGGCAAAATTGGCATCTCTAGAGCAAAAGGAAGGATCTGGACTATTTGACCTTGTGACATAGTTTTTGACCTTGCATGACCCTCCTTTGATCATGACACAGATATCATAACGATAAACAATTAGAACAATTTTGACAAAGTTTGGACCAAGAATTGGCACTTCCAGAGCAAAAGGAAGGATTTCACAAGATTTGACTTCATGACCTAGTTAATGACCTGGAATGACCCACTTCTTGACATAGCCTAGATATCATCAAGATAAATATTCAGGACAATTTTGACAAAGTTTGTGCCAAAATTGGCACTTATAGAGTAAAAAGATGAATTTTACAATATTTGACCTAGTGACCTAGTTTTTGACTTGGCTTCACCTATTAGTTATCATGACCTAGATATTATAAAGACAAATATTCTGAATAATTTTCACAACGATTGAACAACAAATGTGGCCCCTAGAGCAAAAAGAAGATTTGACCTAGTGACCTACTTTTTGACCCGATTATGGCCCCGATTCAAATTCTTTGAAGTATTTTGAAAAAGCATGGCCCATAGATCATATGTGTGAAATATGATTGAAATCTGCCTAGTACTTTAGGAGGAGAAGATTTTTTGTGAAAAGTTGACGGATGGACAGATGGACAGATAGACAGTTAGACAGACGCCGGACAACAGACCGATCACAATACCTCACATGGAGCACTTTGTGCTCAGGCGAGCTAATAAAAATAGCTTTATATCATTTCGTTTCTGTTTATGAAGATCCCTTCCCAAAAAGATAGTTTAAAGATGGGTTCTGTATAGAGAGAATGCCGATCAACATCAAAATGACAAATTGATATAAATGCTTTTTTAAGCAGCTCAAAACTGCTCAAAAATCAGTTCCGTAACATTTGAGCAGTTTTGATTTAAGCAGTTTTAAAACTGCTCTGTTTCAAAACTGCTCATGACATATACATGAGAAGAAATGGTCAACAGAAATCTTTTTTAAAAAATCTTCAATGCATTAAGTGTCTGTAGTAAGCGATGTTGCCCCTTAACATGCACATGATTATGTTTTCTCAACGATACGCCCTTTTAATTTGTAAAACGAAACTTAAAGTACAAGTAAAAGGAAATCGTTCTCGACATTTCAGATTTGTACGAATTAATATTTAAAAACCCAGGTGACTTCCCACAAGCATTTCCGCTCGTTTTTAAACATATGGTACAGTATGCTCTGCACGTGCATCTTGCATTTAATGAATGTTAAAGACTATTAAAAAGGCACGCGGTCAATTAACTAATTAGCATCATATTGCATATTGCAGAATCAAATGCCATCGCCGTAAACTTTAGACAATTCAGTGCAACAGAGTTATCCAAGTGTTATCAGATTCTGAGTATCGTTGCTTATCTCCAAAAACATCGTAAAGAGTTGCAGCTTTAACCCTTTCCCGAACAGCAAAATTTCGGGTTGGTTTCTAATTAAAAGCTGTTGAAGATGACAAAATGGACAAAATTAAACAGAGAATTTGTGCACAACTTAGCTAAGAAAATATTGAGGCAAAAGGTGAAAATGCTGATTATCAGCATTTTCTTCTTTTGCCTCGATGTTTTCCCAAACCTTTTCAATTAGGGACGTCAAAACCATGTCTTGTTTGGGAAAGTGTTAAACAAGACTGTTAAAAACGCACACGATCAATTAATTAATTAGTATCATGTTTTCCAAATTGTGAGAACCAAATAATCCTCGCTGTAGGCTTTGCCCTTTCCCAAACGGCAAGATTAAGGGGTCCAATTTGAAATTGATTAGGCACAAGAGCTTTTCAAAGGAGAATAAAAATACTCTACCAGTCATTAGAAGCTGCATTTTAAGCAAACACTTGCACTGTGCCGTCGGTTTTTACTTTACACATTTAGTCCGTCGCACATCGGGTTTTTTTTTGTTGTTGTTGTTTGTTTGTTTGTTGTTGTTTTGTTTTGTTTTTACAATACAACTGTTAAACGTGATTCTCGTTTCTTAACAAAGTACAACATCAATCTGTATTTACGCAAACTCTGACTCTATTTAAGAGTTTTTGTGTATTTATTCTTTGAATATTCTTAGCAAACCATTTTTCCGATTGGTAACGGTTGTATTTGAAAAGATGACAGCCTTCGATTTCATTTTATCAATTTGGTGCTTTTCATAAAAAAACTGGTAACTGCAAGTGGGTTAAAGCTGTATAGATTTTTTTGTTTAAAAGCGACGCGTGGATATTTTGACAGAATTTGGAGACAGGAATATTCGAATATTCTCTTAAAATTTTGTTGTTTGTGATGTTTATTACAGAGAAGCATATCCTAAATTAAACTTGGAATTTTGTCGGGCCAGTTTAGTAAAAATGTTCTCAATATGTAATCGTAAAACTTTTTAATCGTCTGTGCAAGAATTCAGTGCATAAATGTCGGTAAACCATGTCATCCTGAAGTTGATTTTTACCCTAATCAGACAGCACAGTCTGCTAGGACTATACAGACTGACTAGGTTCGAAACGTTACACATTTCCTAGATCAGATGGTTCCTTTTTGCGAAAAAAAGTTCATTTATGTCTGATGTATGATGGATTTGACACAGCGACGCACGATCAATATATCGTTACTTTTCAACAAAAATCTCGTAACTGCAGCTTAAAAGAAGCTGCAGTTACGAGCTTCTTGTTGGAAAGCATCGATATGTCAGATTATACGGAAAGAATTATTCGTCAAGTTCAGAAGAAATTACGCAACTCTAGCTTATATGACGCCCCTTTCCCACACGACATTGTTTTAAGCTGATGCAAGTTCTATGATGATGCAGTCAGACAGCAAAAAATAATTATGTTACATGCAATATAGGCCAGTCACGATATTATGTTCCATGATTACAATTTTTACAGCCAGCTGTAAACAGGGAAAAGTGTTATTCATTTTGCATGGTTAGATCTAATCTTGCATCTTACCACACGCAAACTTACGGAGTTAGTTACATCTTTGAAGCATACAATCCGTCTAAATGCAAAACTTCGTAACAACAGCTTTTAGCATTTTTAGTAGTACTGGTGCGAGAAATACCAGGAATCCATGTTAGGTGCTCGAGCCACTACGATATGACCATGGCAGTTGAAAGGGCGTTAACCCTTTCCCAAACGACAAAATTTTAGGGTGGTCCAAATTCTAAGCTGCCACAGACGACAAAATGGTTGTTGATAAACACATAATTTGTGTATATTTTAGGACAGAAAATATTGAGACAAAAGGAGAAACTGCTGGTTATCAGCAGTTTCTTCTTTTGTTTCAATGTTTTCCCAACCCTTTCCTAGCAGGGACGTCAAAACCAGGGGCCCGTATTACTTACGATCGTACGTTTGATTTTTGCATAATTACTTGTAAAAACAGCCCTGATTGGCTCAGTCGGATTTCTCGTGCAATCAGATGTCTTGTTACACAGTTTACACACAAACTTGATCGTAAGATGTTTAGTAATACGGGGCCCAGGTCTTGTTTAGAAAGGGTTAAATCCGTTTATAATTGTGTTGATCAGTTGACCAGCAAAGAGTTAAATCCTATCTAAAACGCGGGTTTGAAATCGTTAACCTAAGTGGGCGAGCAGCTGGAGGCTCGGTAAGGGTGTTGTGGTAGTATTGGTTCGAGAAACAACAGGAATCCATGGGTAGGTGCTCCATCCGCCGCGATATGACCCTGGTGGTTGAAAACGGCGTAAAACCCCAATAAACTCGAAACCTATCTAAAACGATTGTTTTGAAGTGAAACCCGTTTCAGACAACAAAATAAGTCTGTAAGTTGTTCTAATACAGACATATTTGACGTTTGATTGATTGAACGCTGATGCACAATTGATGTTTCGGAAGAGGCATGAGACAGTTCTATTATTTCATCGACCTTAACCATTTCCTAAATGGCAAAAGTTTATACCGATCCAAATTCAAAAATGCTACGGACGCAAATTTCAAGCGAATGAAATTTTTAAATATATTCGTCTTTAAGGGCAGAAAACATTGTGGAAAATAAACTATCTGGATTTAGAATATCTTCTTAGAGCGAAAAGTGAAAATAGTAAGCTTGTCAGCAAAGGAGTCAGTTTTAAGTGTTTCCACGTTTTCCGCCTTCGCCTAACTATCGCTTGTATGGTTATATTAGAGCTACATAAAGGGGGGAGGGGGAGGGGTAATTGACTTCAGGGTTCTCACCAGAATAATTTGAAGCCATAGGGGCATTAGAATTGTGTCCATGCAAATAATTGTGAATAAAAACATAATGGGAAAAGAAGAGATTGCTCAATTATGAGCAATTTCTTCTTTTCCCATTATGGTTTTTATACAGAATTGTCACATTTTAATGTATAAGAATGCTTTACTTAATATCAGTTTTTAACACGAAATACCTCTAAATGTCTCCATTTGGTGACCATTTTTGAGAAATGAAGCTGTATGGGTAATTTTTAAGGAAGCTATAGGGGCATCATAGTGATTTACACGAATCTAGTACTGGGGGCCGATAAAGCTTACTAGGCTGGGGAGAACATTGGACTTTTCAATGTAGTTTGTCATTTATTGTTCATCAAACAACATGATTCAAATGAACAGCCACAGCAGCCTTTTTCAACTGCTATGGTCATATTGCTGCGGCTTAAGTACATAACCATATTCGGGTCGTTTCTCATACCAGTCTTACCACAACATACTTACCGAACCTCCAGCTGCTCGCCTATATAGGTAAACGATTATCAAGCAATTGGTGGAAGACACCATGTTGTCAGAAAAGATATATGCTGCGCTACATGTACTAAATGCGCCATGACCACGGCATTGAACAGTCAATAAAGTCTTTAAAAACTGTCTCTAAGTCAGTTAAACATAAAAAATGTAAATAGACTTGATAAAATGCTACCACTAGGCCATTGATAAATTCGTGTTTGTCAAAGACTTGAGATGAACTTTATCTTGAATATTCTTTAAAAGCCATATAGTCCCATAGAAAATGTTTTCGGTGTTTGCGTATAAGCAGAAATATACTGAAGAAAAAAAAGAAAGTTTCACCACGTGTGGATGTAGAAATTCCTTGTGCACACATGAAACCCGATTTCTGTGTAACATACCATTTTAAAAGCTACTACATGTAAAACATATAAGAACTGTAAATTGCAGTAATTCTACGGCCTGCTCCAACGTAGCCAGGAAAATTCTGTAATTCACATGTATTATACAAGACAAAATATTCAATTGTGAAAAAAGCATAAAACATGGGCATTTTCGAAGATCAAATAAATGTCTTCCGTCAAAACTGTCTGGGTTCGACACGACTAAGTTTTTCGTTTGATTGAAAACCCGTAAATACGCTGTTGATCAAGTGGTGTATGTCAAAGATTGGAGACAGAAATATGTCCTGAAAATTCTGTTTATCCTCGCATGTGATTGGTTACCTATAAAATGGAGTAACTAATGCATATCCAAGCTGATATTACGACGTTTCTGAACATAATCAAGGATGCTTCTTGTTACAAGATTTATACCAGACGACAAAATTATGTTCTTAATATGTTCTTGCGAAAAAGGAACAATGCGTGTACGTGGCAATTTCAAAAAGCCAATAATTGTATCTTGTCAGATCCGTCTGGATTTATCGCAATAAAAAGGATACTTTAATATATCGATAGATCAATGCACTATTGATGTCTGCAGACAAAATTGTTTCCGGGAAAGTCTGTATGTTCTTGAACATTATACCGGACGAGAAAATTATATGGACCAAGATCTGGAAATAGGTTCTTTAAGGCTTTTGAGCACAACAAGGTTCATTATCAGATTGCGTATTCACGCAGACTGATTATGAACCATGTTGGTCTCCAATTGCTTATTCGTGACCTGTAACAACTGTAAGACAGTAGCATTGATACCGGTCAGACTGCTGTTAGGCACACACTGATCGTGAAACACTGCTGTCTCAAATGCTATAAGGGACCTTTTCCAGATTCTGACCCAATATAAACTTGCAGAATTCGAAACCTGTTGCAAACGCTGGAATCGTTAAAGTAAGACGGCCTTTATCATATAAATTGTTATCAAACCAATTGTTATCGTTCGACGTACGATGTGCCGTTGACCAATTGCTGTCTGTTAAAGACATGGCTTGCAAATGAGCCTGATTAACTCTTTCCCTAACAAGTTCAAGCGACATAAAATGTGTCGAACCTTTCTTTTGTTTTTGAATGGGACAGCGCTCTGATGTAAATAGCGACATACAAATATTAACGAGCGAATTTTCACCGGAGGAGACTCGAATTACCGGAAGTGTTCTGTGGGTACGGACTAAAATGATAATGGAAAGGGGTCAAATACATATATGTAGTAGTTATGACGTTTTCTTATGTAACAATGAAAATGCTGCATTTTATTTATCATAAAACAGTATTATCTTACAGTAAATAAAAGGATATAACACGGGATTTTCCAAAATCCAATTAACATATTTTGTCAAAACTGTCCAGGTTCGACACGAATAAGTATTTCTTTTGATAGAAAACCATAAATACGCTGTTGATTAAGTGCTGTATGTCAAAGATTGGAGACAGAAATATGTTCCGGAAATTCTGTATATCCTCGCACATGACTGGTTACCTTAAAAATGGCGTAACTAATGCATATCCAAGCTGATGTTACGACATGTCCGAACATATTCAATGATGCTTCTTTTTACAAGATACTAGACGAGAAAATTATGCTCTTGCGAAAAAGGAACAATGCGTGTACGTGGCAATTTCAGAGAGCCAATAATTGCATCTTGTCGGATTTGTCTGGATTCATCGCAATAAAAAATGATACTTTAATAGATCGATAGATCAATGCACTATTGATGTCTGCAGACAAAATTGTTTCCGGGAAAGTCTGTAAATTCTTGAACATTATACCAGACGAGAAATTTATATGGGCCAAGATCTGGAAAAAAGTTCTTTAAGGCTTTGGAGCACAACATAGTTCAAGATCAGCCTGCGTATGCAGTGTATGCAGTCTGATCATGGACCATGCCAATTTTCAATAGCTTATTCGTGAGCTTACAATATAGCAACTCGTCGTTGTTAATGCAAAACCTTGTTTTTGATACATTTTAAAGGGTAAGGAAAAAAGTGCAATTTCATTTCCCAAACTGAAAAGTTTTACTTGCAATTTGGACATATTGTTCACAAATTATGTGTCATTAAGAGAGCCTGACACGAACCATCAAGCTTTTTTGGAAACTCAAAAATTTTCGACTTTTGTTTTTTTTACTTTAAACTGACCACAGTAATGAAACTAGACATATGATGCCGTTCATTTTCAATTTTTTTCGTTTTTTCTATTTTTTTGGATTTTTTTTGTTGTTGCCATGGATACTGAGGAAATGAAATGATTTTTCACGATTTTGAAGTAGATTATATTTACATTTACAAATATACAACATACTTCAATACATTATATCATAATTCAATAACATATCAAATTTTACAAAAGAATGTTTTTAAAACTTTAAACCTTATATTTATGTTGCTATGGTTACCAAAAGTTGACCTACTTTTCAATAATTCACAATTTTGAAAAATTGCCCTAATTTAAAATCGTTTTTTAAAAATCTGCAACCAGATACATATAAACCACGCAGTGTCTATTATTGAGGAAGAGTTCCTTTACAAGAATCATTAATAAAATTTTGCAGCACTCTGAAGGGAAATGTGTAAAAAATGCCCAAAAATCACAAATTTTGGAAAAAATGATAAATACCATTAATAGATTTAACCTTAAACATAGGCACAGTTTTGATCATTTTACCTCAAAAACAGCATAAAAACAAAAAATTAGGTTGAGAAACATGTTATAAGTACTTGGACATTTCCATAGCAACCGTTTTTATTCCCTAGCAACCGTTTCTTTTCCTTAGCAACATCATGAAAAATGGAATTTTAAGTAAAAAAATATTTCATTTTGACATATAAAAAAGGTAATCTTGAAAATAAAATGACAATATTAATAATCTATAATGTATGAAATTTCACCACTGAAACATTTCAAAGGTTAAAAACATACAGGTATGTTGCTATGGAGACCACAAACAACACATATTCAGACTTTCTGGAATTTGAGAAAAAAACACTTGTATAATGATGATTATTTTTCAAAACTGCAACTAGATGAACATGAAACACTTAGTGTTTTATATTGGGGATAAGTATATTTACAAAAATCATCAATATAAATTTGAAGCATTTTGGGGGAAAATGTGGAAAAATTGCATGAAATATCGCGAATTTGGGGAAAATCATAAATATCAATACTGGAGTCAAACTCAATCATATGCACAACTTTGAGCTAATGTACTTCAAAAACAACAATTAAACAAATAATCATGTTGAGAAACAAGTTATAACTACGTTCGCATTACCATAGCAACCATTTTTTATTCCTTAGCAACCGTTTCTTTCCCTTAGCAACATCATGAAAAATAGAATTTTTAAGTAACAAAATATTACATTCTGAAATATAAAATAGGTAATCTTGAAAATAAAATAAAAAATTATAGGGTTAAGAAACATGTTAAAAGTACTTAGGAATTACCATAGCAACCATTTTCATTGCTTAGCAACCGTTTATTTCCCTTAGCAACAGCATTAAAATTAACTTCATTTCTGAGCATGAAAACTGAAAAAGAAACTTTGAAGTGGTTTTTTTCCACCATAATTTTTTTTCTTCTAAAAATGTTGAACAGTTTGCAAAAATTAATGGTTGCTATGGTCTTTTCATTAAATCGTAAATTTGAAAAGAACCCTGATTTAGGACTCTTTTTCATATCTGCATTTAGGTATACATTAAATGTTTACAAAGGAAGAGTCCTATTACAAGAATCACAAATATAAAGTTCTGTAAACATTTTTTTGCTAAAAATTCAATTACAATTATTGAAAGATGCACATTTCTTTGAATTTGGATCTTGTAATGATGGTAATGAAGCCTCTGAAAAAATCAAGATTGTTAGGCAATTTTTCAACATTTTAGATAAAATGCATTTTGTTATGAGACTCTTCAATAATTGGAAGCACAATATATGAATATTTTGTTTATCCTATAACAATATTTATGCCCCCGATAGGGAGGCATCATAAATTTGACTTGTCCGTCCGTCCGTCCGTCTGTCCGTCTGTCTGTCCGTCTGTCCGTCATTCCGTCCAAAAACTTTAACATTGGCCATAACTTCCTTATTACTAAACATATTCGCTTCATACTTTACCACAACATTCCTTGGTACATTACCTTTCTGTAGGCACATACTTTGGTGACCTTGACCCCTGGATGACCTTGACGTTATGACGATCAAAACGGTGTCGGGGCATTGTCATCTTACAGTGAAAGCTCTTGTTAATTAACAATTTTAATACAAGAGCCGTCAGAGACGGACAATGCTCCCCGAACAAGGTATTGTCACAATAAATATATGCCATGCAGAGCTAATATAAAGCTAACAAATGTTAAGCCCCCTTTTTCCATGACATATTTTTATACGCAAATTTTAAATAGTTTACTGTCAAGGGCATCTGATTTGCTACTCAAATATGAAATTTCATCAAATTCTGACCATTAGACTAGGAGTAATTAGAGAAAAACTGTATTTAACCTTAAGTCCCATTTTCCCATGACGAGGCGTCAAATCGAAAAACCGGGAAAAGTACATCGGCATTATGTCATAGGGAGTTCACATGGTAAGTTTCATTTGATTTGGCCCACGGGTTATGGAGATATCGCTTCGGACGGACGGACGGATGGAATGACGGATGGACAGGACGGACGGACGGACAGACAAAGCGGCGACTATATGCTCTCCCTTCGGGGAGCATAAAAATGGACATAAGACAAGGGTATTTTTTCAAATTGCTAACTTTTGGAAAGGGGGGTGGGGGGAATAACACATGGTTACCTTGTCAACATATGTTTAACCCTTTCCCAAACGGCAAAATTTTAGGGTGGTCCACTTTGAAGATGATGTGGACAACAAAATGGATTAATTTAAAGATAGGATTACTGTACAATATAGCACAGAAAATATTGAGGCAAAAGGAGAAACCAGACTTGGAGAACACCAGAAATCTTTGTCAGACATTTGGTCTGACAGTACCGAATAATCTGTCAGACCGAATCAAATTTTGTCAGACAGAACTCTCATTCAATGTCTTGACAGATCAAAAGGAGTGTCAGACATTTGGACTGACATTAGCAAAAAAATCATCAGACCAAGGAAAATTTTATCAGATATGTCGGATTGTCTGACGGATTTCCCCATGTCTGAGAAACTGCTGGTTATCAGCAGTTTCTTCTTTTGTGTCAATGTTTTCCCAAGCCAATTCTATTAGGGACGTCATAACCAGGTCTTGTTTGGGAAAAGGGTTAAGTTACAATTTTTTGAAATATTTTTGTGATGAATTCAGGAATATTGTATATGAATTCAAGTATGTATATTGTAGATAAATATATGAACATCCAAAAGCTAATTAAACTTTTCTTGTTAAACTAGACAGCCCTGGCGGTCTGGAAGCGCTCCACATGCCTGACTGTTTGTCTTGTTGAATGCAATTTCAAAGGTTCAGGCTGCGCAAACAAGCAAATGCATGACCAAGCTGAAAATTACAAGCAAATAGGATTGTACGGTCAGTATGATTCTGTGAAAGTTCTGTATTGATTAGTAAATACTAATGGTTGTCAAAGAGAAAATAAAGCTGAAAATGGCAGTTTTGTCAATTTCAAGGGCACATAACTCATGATTAAAATTTCAGATCAAGCTGAAAATTATACCAAGGCAAGATCTTATAGTCTCCAATATTCTGTCCAAGTTTTGTCTTAATTGATAAATATTTGTAGATTTTAGAGTACAAATAAAGTCAAAACCAGCTATTTTTGACATTAAAGGGCAGATAACTCAGGTTATTCTGATTCAATCCAAATTCTTTGAAGGAATCTGAGAGAGGGTCACCCAATGATCGTTCCTGTGAAGTTTGCTTGAAATCCATCCAGTAGTTTCTGAGATGAAGATTTTTAAAGAAAAAGTTTACGTACGGACACACGGACGCACGACGGACACACCGCCATGACAATAGCCCGCTGGCCTGACGGTCAATGGAGCTAAAAATGAAGTGCTTTGTTACTTAAAAATATGTTTTTAATTCTGTTGCTAAGAGAGAAAAACTGTTGCTAAGGAATAAAATCAGTTGCTATGGTAATAAAAATGCATGTGTTACTTGTTTATCAACATAATAATTTGTTTATTTGTTTCTTTTGCAATGAAAATAACAATGCTGAGCTCAGGGTAACCTTTAACTAGCAGTATTGATATTTATCATTTTTCCAAAAATTCAGAATCTTTCATGTATTCTTTTCAAATTTTTTAGCAAAAAAAAATGTTTACAGAACTTTATATTTGTGATTCTTGTAATATGACTCGTCCTTTGTAAACATTTAATGTATACCTAAATGCAGATATGAAAAAAGAGTCCTAAATCAGGGTTCTTTTTAAATTTATGATTTAATGGAAAGAGTGTTAACTTTGGGTTACCACGGCAACCATTAATTTTTAAACTGTTCAATATTTTTTTAAAAGAAAAAAATATGGTGGACAAACAACCTCTCCAAAGTTTCTTTTTCAGTTTTCATGCTCAGAAATGAAGATAATTTTTAATCAAAATTCGTATTTTAATGCTGTTGCTAAGGGAAATAAACTGTTACTAAGGAATGAAAATGGTTGCTATGGTAATTCCTAATTACTTTTAACATGTTTCTTAACCCTATAATTTTTTATTTTATTTTCAAGATTACCTATTTTATATGTCAGAATGTAATATTTTGTCACTTAAAAATTCCATTTTTCATGATGTTGCTAAGGGAAAGAAACGGTTGCTAAGGAATAAAAATGGTTGCTATGGTAATGCGAAAGTAGTTATAACTTGTTTCTCAACATGATTATTTGTTTAATTGTTGTTTTTGAAGTACATTAGTTCATAGTTGTGCATATGATTGAGTTTGACTCCAGTACTGATATTTATGATTTTCCCAAAATTCGCGATATTTCATGCAATTTTTCCATATTTTCCCCCAAAATGCTTCAAATTTATATTGATGATTTTTGTAAATATACTTATCCCCAATATAAAACACTAAGTGTTTCATGTTCATCTAGTTGCAGCTTTGAAAAATAATCGTCATAATACAAGTGTTTTTTCTCAAATTCCAGAAAGTCTGAATATGTGTTGTTTGTGGTCTCCATAGCAACATACCTGTATGTTTTAATCCTTTGAAATGTTTCAGTGGTGAAATTTAATACATTATAGAATATTAAAATTGTCATTTTATTTTCAAGATTACCTATTTTATATGTCAAAATGAAATATTGTTTTTACTTAAAATTCCATTTTTCATGATGTTGCTATGGAAAAGAAACGGTTGCTAGGGAATAAAAACGGTTGCTATGGAAATGTCCAAGTACTTATAACATGTTTCTCAACCTAATTATTTGTTTTTATGCTGTTTTTGAGGTAAAATGATCAAAACTGTGCCTATGTTTAAGGTTAAATCTATTAATGGTATTTATCATTTTTTCCAAAATTTGTGATTTTTGGGCATTTTTTACACATTTCCCTTCAGAGTGCTGCAAAATTTTATTAATGATTCTTGTAAAGGAACTCTTCCTCAATAATAGACACTGCGTGGTTTATATGTATCTGGTTGCAGATTTTTAAAAAACGATTTTAAATTAGGGCAATTTTTCAAAATTGTGAATTATTGAAAAGTAGGTCAACTTTTGGTAACCATAGCAACATAAATATAAGGTTTAAAGTTTTAAAAACATTCTTTTGTGAAATTTGATATGTTATTGAATTATGATATAAGGTATTGAAGTATGTTGTATATTTGTAAATGTAAATAAAATCTACTTCAAAATCGTGAAAAATCATTTCATTTCCTCAGTATCCATGGCAACAACAAAAAAAATCCAAAAAAATAGAAAAAACGAAAAAAAATGAAAATGAACGGCATCATATGTCTAGTTTCATTACTGTGGTCAGTTTAAAGTAAAAAAATAAAAGTCGAAAATTTTTGAGTTTCCAAAAAAGCTTGATGGTTCGTGTCAGGCTCTCTTAATAGTACTAATCAGTAAAATAGCTCAAAACCAGCAAGAATTGTCTTAATTGGACACACAAGCTTTTACTTTGGAAATCCCAAAAATCTACGTACGAGGTTTTGTATTTGCACCGACAACAGCATCATGGATCCCGGTCAGACTGCTTTTAGGCTCAAACTGATCGTGAGACACTGCTGTCTCGAATGCTATAAGGGACATTTTCCAGATCACGTCTCAAGTATATACTTGTAGAAATCGAAAATTGTTGCGGACGATAGAATTGTTCAAGTAACAACGTCGTTACCATACAAATTGTTATCAAACCAATTGTTATTGTTCGACCTACGATGTGCCGTTGAACAATTGCTGTCTGTAAAAGACATGGCATGCAAATGAGCCTGATTAACTCTTTCCTGACAAGACCTAGTTTGACATCTTCGATAGGAGAGGCTTCGGAAAACATTGAGACAAAAGAAGAAAATGCTGATAATCAGCATTTTCTCCTTTTGTCTCAATATTTTTATGCTCCCCGAAGGGAGAGCATATAGTCGCCGCTTCGTCTGTCCGTCCGTCCGTCCGTCCGTCCGTCCTGTCCGTCCGTCATTCCGTCCGTCCGTCCGTCCGTCCGTCCGTCCGAAGCAATATCTCCATAACCCTTGGGCCAAATCAAATGAAACTTACCATGTGAACTCCCTGTGACAAAATGCCGATGTACTTTTCCCCGTTTTTGGATTTGAGGCCTTGTCATGGGAAAAGGGGACTTATGGTGAAATATAGTTTTTCTCTAATTTCTCCTAGTCTAATGGTCAGAATTTGATGAAATTTCATATTTGAGTAGCAAATCAGATGCCCTTAACAATAAAGTGCTCTCCATGGCATACATTTATTGTGACAATGCCTTATTCGGGGAGCATTGTCCGTCTCTGACGGCCCTTGTTTCAAGTAAATTTTGCAAATACTACGTCTTCATCAGCACCTTTTTTGTCGTCTGTAGCAGCTTTACAGTTGTTGTGTCCTAAAATTTTGCTGTTTGGGAAAGGGTGAAGGGCGCTTGTGGCAATTGAGACGACAAAAATCCAGTTTAGCTTGTGCCCATTGACATTCCAATCAAGATACATGCCGTGGTGTTTTTTTGCATTTATTTAACATATTCCATGATTCATTAAATACCAACCACAGCGCGCAACTTCGGGCGTCATCCGTGACAACGGAAATTGCAAGTATATCTCTCGTTAATTTCCATTCTCACGGATGACGCCGGGGAATTGCATTAGTATCCCAACTACAATTTCCGTTGCCATGGATGACACCCGAAGATGCACAAAGCGTTTGGTATCCCAATGATGGGTTGCAATCCTTAACCCTTTCCCAGACGACAAAATTTTAGGGTGATCCACTACAAAAACTGCTTCAAATGACAAAAAGGATGTTACTAAAGATAGGGTTTGTGTTAATTGTGGCACAGAAGATATTGAGACAAAAGGAGAAACTGCTGGTTATCAGCAGTTTCTTCTTTTGTTTTAATGTTTTCCCAAGCATTTTCTATTGGGGACGTCAAAACCAGGTCTTGTCTGGGAAAGGGTTTAAATGCCACAAATAGTTCATCATAGAACAATGTTTAATTTTATTGGCCTGTGTTTAATGCAGGCTGATCTGGATTGACGTTATTCTCAAGTGACTTGAGGCCGCTTATTTCAGATCCAGGTCATATTATCTGAGAGAGGTTTGAATTGATTCAGTAAATGAGAATCGGAATCGGAATCGTAGGCGTCAGCCGACGCCTACACGGGCACAAAGAATTGTCGACCTTCAAGCTTCTCGGTCCTCCATCGGTGTTCGTGTTTCAGCTAGGTCTTTTAAATGAGAAATTTAACAAGAAATTCATATAATGATTTTCAGTCGTTTATTCATTTTCATACAAAATATACATTTGACTAGATTAGCACTAATACAATGTTTCAGAATAAATAACAAGAGGACCCTGAGGGTCCTGGATCGCTCATCTGAGTTTTTCAACACAGACCAATGGTTGATTTTTAAAGATTTTTTCATGATTTCTCTAAGTCTGATAAGACCCACCCTGCCACGCCCACATTTTTTGACAAATCAAAAATTTGAAAACAAGTTTTGAAAAGGATCACCAAAGGAATATTTCAGCCAAGTTTGCTAAAACCTGACTCAGTGAAAGAGAAGAAGATTTTTCAAGAATTGTTTAACGATTTCTCTAAGTCTGATAAGCCCCGCCCTGTCACGCCAACATTTTTTAACTAGAAAGACCTGAAGGTCTTGAGTCGCTTCACAGGCCTGGCAATTTGTAAATATTAAATTCAGTTTTTACTAGATTGTTTAATACTTGTGGATCTTGGTGCAAAATCAAAGATAAAACTAAATGTTTGCAATTTGGAAAAGGGAAAGGGGAGAAAATTCCACCTTAGGTGATGATACTAGCAATGAAAGTTTTCCTTCCTCCAAACAGATCTAAATTTATTGATCAATGACTCCTTAACATCTCATGTTTCTTACCAGTTTGTTCCACACTTGAATAAGTTCTTAGAGAAAACAAATGTAAAACTAGATCTCATTTGAGAAAGGGGAGAAAATTCCAGCTTTGGATTATACTAGCTATGAACATCGTCCTTCTTAATTTACTAACAAGATAAAAGGCTATAGTTTGAGTTTTTTAAACAAAGAAGAAAATGAAGAAACTGCTTGTGACAAGAAATTTCTTCATTTTATAAAATGTTTTCTACCTAAAGACCCAAAAAGGTTCAATTGCATTAACCTGAAATTATCTTCTACAGGCTAGATGTGAATTTAGACCTGCATAAAATGTTGCCCTCTGGTAATGGGTTAACACCATTTGGAGACACACTGCATGTACACCTTCAACTATCCACTTAGAGATAAACCCTTCAAACAATTAACCCTTCCATTTATCTTGCACTTAACTCAATAGTTTGCTAATGTTTACCCATTTAAATGAGCACATAATTCAGGATGTGAAATTCTCATCAAGCTGAACATTACACTCAGGCAAGATCTTAGGGTCACCAACATTCTGTCCAAATTCTGTCTTGATTGGTCTATATTTGCGACTGCAAAAGTGAAAACAAAAAAAACAGAGTCAAAAACTGATATTTTGTCAAATTCAATGGAACATAACTCAAGATATTGGATTCTGATCAGGCTGAAAATTACACACATGTAAAATCTCATAGTCAATATGACACTGTCCAAGTTTTGTCTTGATTTGTTAATATTTTTGGTTGTTAAGTGAAACTAAGTCGAAAATGGCAATTTTGTCTAATTCAAGGGCACATAACTCATGATGTAAGATTCCGATCAGGCTGAAAATTATACTAAGACAAGATATTGTGGTTAACAACATTGTATTTAAGTTTTGTCTAGATTGGTCAATATTTGTAGTTGTTAGAGTGAAATCAAAGTCAAAATAAGTTATTTTTGATATTCAAGGGCAGATGACTCAGGTTTTTTCTGGTTAAATCTATATTCTTTGTAGGAATCTGGGAAAGGGTCACCCAACGATAATTCCTGTGAAGTTTGGTTGATATCCATTGAGTAGTTTTTGAGAAGAAGATTTTTAAAGAAAAAGTTTACGGACGCACGGACGGACATACGCACGACGGACACAGCGCCATGACAATAGCCCGCTGGCCTGAAGGCCAGTGGAGCTAAAAATCAAGAAATCATGAATACATATTGTAAAGTCACTCAGAAAACATTCCTGTCAAGTTTGGTACAAATTGGACCAATACTTGATTTTTAAAGAATTTTCTCGTGATTCCTCTAAGTTTGGTTAGGATTGGTCCGGTGGTTAAGGAGGAGAAGATGTTTTAAGAAATTGTTGACCACGCACGACGTACTACGCACGTCGCACGACGGACACGGGGTGATCACAAAAGCTCACATTGAGCATGTTGCTCACGTGAGCTAAAGATAACAAAAAATGAACGTCGACCTTAACAAATGTAACATTTAAGTAAAAAGTACTTTTAATTATTTGTGTGTAATAAAGTATGAATAGAAAAAACTTAGATCTTTGCATTATATTATTTTTTTCCCGAACACAGTAAAAGACATGAGCCAGGATCTGGAAAAACGTTCCATAAGGCTTTTGGGCCCAACATAGATCAAGATCAGCCTGTGCATACGCACAGTCTGATCAGGATCCATATTGTTCTCTTATAGCTTTTTTATGACCTTTATTAACTTACAAATGCATATTGGACTGTATTTGACAACAAGCTGATCTTCAAATTCAATTTTTAGAAATGCTATAAGGGACGCTTTCCAGATCCCGGCTCATTTAATTTATCGAGATTGTGACCTGAGGCGCGTTCTTTAGAACGCGATTTTTAAGATTTCTTAAAGTGACATTTCACATTTATTTGGTTTTTTAAAAGTATGTCTTGATGCAAAGACTGTTTACTCTAATGGGAAGAAATGCTACCAGTTTTTTTAAGTTGTTATTCATAAGCGAAATATACGCCTTTAAAGTTGACACAGAAATGACAAATTCTATATAAATCTGAACTGTTGTCCACAACAATTTGTTTAATTTCGCTTAAAATTATATATTTATCGTAAACGACTCAATATTTTGGCTTGAAATGTTCAGAATTTTCATAAGAAAACATGCTCTTTCAGATAGAATAAAAGTAAAATGTATGTAGAAATAATTGTGAAATGTCACTTTAAGATATCTAGGATAAAGCGTTTTTAAGCTCGAGATTCTGACCGAGGTGTTGCGATTGCTCCATATTTTTTACAGATGACGTCATCATCATGTCGTCATTTATATAAAGTATTTAGCATTCGGAACATTGCGGTTCATAAATTATGGATCATTTGAAACAACTGGGTCGATACTCTCTTATATTGATTCTACAAAACTTACAGATGGGTGCCGCAAGAAATATAACAATGACGTTCCCCATTGAAGGGTTTTAAAAACTCAGTCTACAGAACGCTTTATCTTAGAACATTTTCAGAAATCTCAGGATATCATAAGAAAAAAATGTAAAAACGAACAGTTTTTGCTCTTTTTCTCAAGATAATTTTCTACCCAAAAGTTATTTTATTTGAGATGAACAATAAATGCAGTTTTGTATATTATGGTAGTTACACATGCCGTTATTGAAAGTATGTTATCAAGAAGTTTGTTGGCCTATAAATGTAAAATATCATAAGACATCTCGCTCCAAATAATGCGCCTCTGGTACGTCATCCTTCTAAGAGGTCTGTTTACTTATGAAATCCAGAGGTGCGTTCTTTAGAGCGAGATTTCTTGAGATATCTTGATATTTTTAAGATATTTTAGAATAAAGCGTTCTTTAGAGTAAGATTTTTAACACGTTCAATGGTAGGCGCCATTACCCTATAATTCGTGCGGAACAACTCGGTTAACTCTGTAGAAACAATATAAGAGAGAATTGACCGAGTTGTTCCGAATACTCCATGGTACCATGGTAATGCTCAATACTTCATACAAATGACGTCACAATGACGTCATTTGTATGAAGTATGGAGCATTTGGAACACAAGGTCTGAATCTAGTTCTTAAAAAATCTTAAAAAATCTCGCTCTAAAGAACGCGCTTCTGATTAGACTGATTAGAGGTCAAAATAAGGTGTCCTTTGAAAAATTAATATACACTTTAACGGGATAATCCTAGTTAGTCTGTGCTTGCTAGAGTCTATACTTTTAATACTTCCAAGAAACCCAATTTAAAGCAATGTCCTCATGATTTTATTTCAAAGAAATTGCCAGTATAAAAGACATTTTAATCTGTTTGTTTCGAGTTTAACTACAATAGATGTATAGAAACGAGGCAGTGTAGGCTAAGATCAGACTATACGTTTGTGTAGGCTGATTTCAGTGCAGACTGCCTGCCAGAATTTTGTCCACAAACGGTAATTGCCGTGAACAGCATGAGAAGGGTTAACATGATAGCTTTTTGTTATAGAGAAATGAAATGCGACACAAAAAAATCTCATGTAAATCAGAAAAAAATAACAGTTTGTTTATGTTGCGGAAAGGATCTGAGTTAACTCAAATTTAAAGAAAAATGATAATGATAATAAAAACACTGATTTCTTTGAAATATCAGCTATTCTTGATGGAACACTTAACTTTTTGTGAGTGGTATAATTTGTGTGTTTCAAATGTGTATAGTTTAGTTTGCATTTCTGATTAAAACATTACTTGTCGCAGTATGAAGAAGGCTGTTTTTATAAAATACTTGTTTGTTGGAAATTGGCCATTGGCCGTTAGCCCCTTACAATGCATTTTGTATTGAAAATTGCGACTTGAATGGGTACAGAATGTTTCAGACTTATTTGTTCCGGTTTGAAAGTGCCCCGATAGTAAACACGGTGGATAATCAAGTGATACAATATTTTCAGAAAATCTTCAATAAATTTGTTAATATTGAGCCGATCTGAATTCAGGTTGAAGCAGAGAATGTGGACAGACGTAAAGTATTAGATGGGCGTGGAAGATTTTTGAAAAATCAACTGATAAAAAAGTTGATAAACTTTTGGTTTATCTTCAATTACTTTTTTATCAGTTGATTTTTCAAAAATCCAACACGTACTGCTTATTTCTGGCATTTTCCCACATTCTCTGCTTCAAACCGAATACAAATTGGTCAAGTATTAAAAACAGATATTAGAGACTATCGGAAATTCTGAGTCATGTGATTATACATCATGGTAAAAGTGGGGACTGATCTGAATATTACTATCGCATAGCAACAACCCAACTTCCGGTAGAATGACGCAATATATGACGTAATAGGTAATGTTACAGTTATGTCCATCATAAGCGTCGCGTTTAAAAGTCTCCATTTTAACGTGGATTTTCGCTGCATTTGCTGAACAGGAAAGTGACAATTATTATCATGTTTGCATTATTTTGTGACATGAAGCACTTTTCATCAAACACTAACAAAATAAGGCAAATAGATCTAGATCTTTTATTTCGGACTAGATTGGACAAATGTCTCCCTTTTTGTGAATGACAATGTTTAGGCAAGTGGGAGTCTCTAACAAAATTCATACGACAGGATTTATCAAGTTCACATCATTGAATTGTCGTTATTGAATAGATTTATAAATTCATTGAGACAGCTAAATAGGTTAAATTCTGATGATCGACAGTAATATTCCTTTCAAAACTTCTCGCTCAGTTTGGTTTTCAATAATTCATTAACGCTATTGAAAATAAAAAGCAATACAGCACAGAGCAACAGATTGGTTGGGATAAAGAAAATTTTTAACAGGTATTTGAATTTCAAACCCTATGTTGTGGATACTCATTGGAATCATCTCCCGAAGAAGACGATTCATATGAGTGTTCAAATCATATAATCAGATAATAGGGTTTGATGAACATTGAACTATCTTTTTTCACGTTGAAAATCTATCCTTATCCAACATTGTATCTATACTAAAGGAAAAAAGAAACGCATCAAAAAATTAATTTGAACATACATTTTGTTTTTGTTTTTCCCAAAATAATCCCCATTCGAGTCCTTATTTCAATGCTTAGTAAAACTTCATCATTTGACTTCCTAATGTCAAAATTTCATCAAGGTCACAGGTTCTACGTGCCATCAATATGCGTTTAAATGAAAGCGGTTTTGTGTCAACGTTAAATGCGTTCTTGCACGCAATCCGAACTGACGTTCACGATTCCTTGCTGGAATTTGATTGCTTTACTGTCCATGAATAGTATCAACAGTTTTTCTCGATAAGAGAATTCGTTTCCATAGGTAAAATGAGCGAACGTTATGGTCCTGACGTCGTGACGTTAGACATTGAATGCCGCTTTTGGGGCGACAGTCAATTGTTCCGTTCGTTCAAGACGTTATCTCAAACAATATCTTGTCAACCGATGTACACCAAAGTCAGCAGCAATTGCGGGTTGAGATGTTCTATTCGTAAAAATCACAATTGCTACCGGACGACGTCTTTGAATGAGTCGCAAAATGATATGAGGGATAAAATCCAAACGAAAATTGTTGCCTTTTGTCGAGTCGACGTGCATCTGCACAAATGAAAAGAGTTTTATGTAAACTTTGAATATTTAAAGGTTTGCACGTGAGAAACGTGTAAACGCCTATTTTGACGTTATCTCACACGTAAGACATGTTCTAACGTAAACACAAAGATTAATATCAAGATAAAGTTCCCAGTAATAATCAGTAACAACTTTGACTCAATAACATAAAATAATTAAGAGAAATAACAAAAAATAGTTGTTGCGTTTCTTCTTTCTCCTAGTATATATCTCCGCGCTAACGAATTGACATCCCTACATGGGCATTCGTTTGGGCCTCTAGGTGTACACTTTGGTAAATAGCATGCTTGTAGAAGACAGACCTACAGATAAGAGGGGGATAATGAATTTTCAAACTGCAAAATATCAATCAACATTCATCAAACCCTATGTTGCGGGTACTCTTTGAAATCGTCTCATCGAGACGATTCAAATGAGTACGCACAACATAGGTTTTTATTCTGAAATAACAAATTTAGAATGGCTTCACCACCCCCGGCCTCTTATATGTTGCTCTGGCCTAAGACTACAGTAGTATAAGAGGGGTGAACATGTAACGTGTGTAGCCCTTCGTACACTTATCTGTGGCTCTAACCACGGTGGATAATCACGTGATACAACAATTTCAGAAAATCTTCAATGATTTTTTTTTAATACGGGACTGATTAGAATTCGGGTTGGAGCAGAGAAGGAGGATAGACGTCTCGCATTAAAAGTCAGCAGATAAAATAATATTGAAGATCAACCAAAGGGGTAGGTTCACTAACCACCAAAAACGGCCCAAACTCAAATTTTGCTTATTTTTATTTTATTTGAACACTTTCATCACCACATTAAAAAAAACGCAAGTACAAAACCCATTTGACATTCATGGTTGCCATGGTAACCAAATGAATAATTTCTTCAAAAAGTCAAATTTTAGACATATTTATCACCAAATCTTATAAAAATATATTGTTCTTGTAAAAATAATGCACCATGAAAATAATAGAGTCAAAGCACAAATGTTAAGGTAGCATACAGTCAATAGGATAAGACCGATGTCATGGATTTTATGTAATTTCCATGGTAACCGTTTAGCAGAAAATGGCAAAATGTCTAAAACTTGGACATAACATTCATTTTTTAACCATATTATTTTCATATATCATATTTTGCCTATAGATCTACTTTAAGGAAACTATAAAAGATATTTTTTTCAAATATAGCAGGGTTATCAACAGTAATTAAAATACGTAACCATGACAACCGTAAATGGTTCCTTAGAATGAAATACAAAAATGCAAGTATCAACCAAAATGGGTATAAATGAAGTTTTATGGATGAATGGGTATCTATCTACACGTATTTACAATCTTGAAGTCAATAAGCCCTTGGTTGTCACTAGAATGACCCCATTATAACAGATTTGAACTGTTTTGTGTTAAGGTAGTCAAACGAGATTCACGTAACGTCGGAATTATTCGGGCGACGTCGTAAACATTTGGTGGTGGAACGTTCTACCGCCGAAGCTTCTCGATGTCACCTGAATACGTTCGGATACGTAACAAAATTAATGTAATTAACTACGCATGAAAAATTCCAACGTCATGTTTATCGCACTAGGGGTGGATTACATTAGGCAAAAAACAGTTAACTTCCTCTTAACACTTTGCCAAATAACGCCTGATTTTAACAACTCTCTAAGAAAGTTTTTGGAAAACATTTGAGAAGGACACATTGCTGATAATCAGTAGGGCTATAACGTACATGAAAAATACCTTTAGCCATGAACTATCTGGAGATATCTTTTCTCCTACAGACTTTTGAACCTTATATTATGTAATCAAAGTTACCTTTGTTAATCCATTACCAGATGGCAAAATTTTAGACAGCGCCAAGTTCACAGATGTTGCAAACAACAATTTCAGGAGAATGTTATATTTCCTATTTTTATTCTTTTCCGTTAGAACACATTATAGAGAGTCACAAGCACTTTCTTCATTTTCCACGATGTGTTTCAAAGCCTTTTTCTTGTGGGGCGCAAATGGGTGGGAACGGGTTGAAGGCCACGCAAAATCTTAAAGCAACATCCGATCTACAAATAAAATGCACGAGTCACATATTTTGGACGCGCTTCCGCAGTGACGCGGAATCCTGATAGTCATATCGCTTCCAGTGCTGTCCAGCCCTGCGTTCAGTAAGACAAAACGTTAGCTAACTTTGGCCGTTTCATTCGGAATACTTGGTCAATTCTGTGAATTTTGGGTCAAAGAAGTTGCGAATGTTGGTAATGTTAGCTAACAGTTTGTCTACTGAACGCAGGTCAGCTATCCTTCAATACTGGGGTCATTTTCGTGGTAATATTTATGTTATATTTACAATTGAATAAAACAGAAACAAATATAAAAGATAGGCATCTAAATCATATTCCCGGGCCAGAAGTCTCACTGAAATATAACAGATGACTTAAAAACGTACACGTAACTTTGAAGATGCCAGGGCCAATCAGAGTTAGAGGATCTTAACATAGATCCTCTCACACCCATTGACCCGAAACCTCTCCAAATAATGTTAAACACATGTTTTTATTAGTTTTACAACTCATAGTATACCTCACGATAAATGACCTGGTAGAGCAGCCCATGCTAATCGAATGGAATGATCTGCCAGGTCAATTCTCGTCCGCTATACAGTGTGTATGCAACCCAATACAATAAATAATCACCGAAGAAGCAAGGTAGCAATGGGTCCCAACCGGAGGACGTCTGTATACCAAACACCAAAAGATACAACCACGGAGTTCGGACATCCAATGACGATTTGAACATATGGACAAATCACCTGATTTCATGTGCCCGAAAGCCGAAGAAGCAACCCAAAGACCAACAGGTATAGCGAAACAGTCAACAAAAAACTGACGCGCCCCGGGACCCATTGACCCCTAGAGCTAATGTGTGGACAGCTAGGACGCCACCGTCAAGAGGGACCCTTACATCTTTACTCTTGAGGTAGCTGTTCTAACCCTAGGTGTCGGTACTTGTCACGACACAAAAGCCCTTAAGATTAAAATGAATACAAAGTTAAAAGTAAACATTGTTTAAACATACTGAGTTGTGTGTACGACCTGGCCCCGGTTTCTCAAAAAAACACAACAAACAACTTAAGTACGTTCTCAGACTCAAATATGGGCACCATTCTCAAATGACACGAAATCCACGAGAACTTCAATTGAATACCAATCAACGTTGATTGGTATTCAGTTGAAGTTGAGCATGAACTAATGAGTAGATCTATATACTTAAGTTTTTTCGAGAAACCGGGGACCTGCTTCATCAAAACATTTAAGCCGTATTTTTGACTTACCAATGTCTCAAATATCGCTTAAAACAACAGTCGCATACCGCATGTTTTGATAGAATGGAGATATGCGTTTCTTGTCATAAACTTGTCGTAAGTCGTCGGTAAGTAAAAAAAAAAACGTCTTAAATGTTTTGATGAAACAGGCCCCTGGGCCAGGTCTATATTAAATAATATTATTACATATTTCTAAAACAACGCAGAGTTTTGACGTAGAATCGATGTGAGATATCATTGAAGCAGCAGAGGGAAATGGTCTCCATATTTTCTTTTCTATATTGTAGAACAATTCTTTCTTGAGGGAGCAGTCCTTTCCCATACAAAACCGAGTTTTGACTTCAATGAAGAAGGTTTTGGAAAACATTTAAGGAAAGAAAGAAAATACCGATGACTAGTATATCGTCGCTTTTCTGCAAAAACCTCGTATCTGCAGCTTGTTTTAAGCTGCAGATACGAGGTTTTTGAAGAAAAGTAGCGATATTCTAATTTTCATTCATCGCTGATTTCCTGTGCAATGGTGCTTAAAAAGGCACTTTGCATTTATCTTTGTCGTCTGCAATACATTTCAAACTGGACTAGTATAAAATTGTGTTCTCTGCGATAGGTTAAACATAGTGCGGTATGTAAAGAACAAATACAGCAAATCATACTTTTCTGTGGAAGATTCAATTTTTTTTCTGTCGTGATCAACATGACAGGTATTTTTAATTTGGCTTCCACTACTCTTAAAAATACCAGCTATGCTGATCACTGTGTGAAATAAAAGAAAGGGACAATTCACCGCTGAAAAATATCTATCTAAATGCCCTGGTGGTATCTTTATTCTTCGACCGCGCTGTCGGTATCTGATGAATCCACTGTAGCTGGAAGTTCGCCAGCATCATCAAGATAGCTGCTCCAATCCTGAACACCATACTTGGTGGTGGTGGTGTTTCTTGCCGACCCTAGATACCAAATAATTGAAGCTACATGGGAACAAACACCCACAACCCGAGCTCCAGCACGACATTTGCAATACCATGCTGTTATATCAGTAGCACTATACTCCAACCATAACTGGTACTTCTTAGCGGAAATGTGGCGGCTTTGTAGTTGGACACGTATCAGATTGCTATTCTCCTTATGGATGAAAATAGAGGATTCGCCGTCGAGAAACTCCTGAATATAGCTGGAACTCAGTCTCAGCTGGTACACACCACAGGTGATCATTCGAAGCTTCTCTTCCGATATCGTAGGGAACTGGAGATCCTCAAGATTTGTACACGCTTGCCACACAACTGTTTTGCGGTCTAATTTGTTTTGTATAATGTAGTCTTGAAGATAGTTGATTTGGTCTGCTCGATGGCGCATTTGATTTGCCAAAATTTTGTCATCGTCACTACAGGTTGTTGGATTCAAAGCCGCAAAATATTTATTTGATATGGCACAAACAATGCGTACGAAGTCTCCAATAAAGGGGATCTGGTTCGTCGGTAATACTTTGTCTAGATATTTCCAATTTTTAATCCTGGCATTGGAGGATTCCACTACCCACCGAACCTGCAAAATACGAAAACTTTTGTCAATCATTTGAAATCATTTGAACGAGTCATCAAACCTAGATCCCGTCTCCATATGACCTTAGCTGTTGAGTGGGACGTAATAAGAAACCTTCACACGTCTGCAGGAGTTAAAGAACACGTTTCCAAACGACGAAATTTATCAGAATTCAGTCGACATTTGGCCGTTAACTTTTATTAAAAAGTTCAGAGAAAAGGATAAGGTTGTTGTTTTTTTGCTAATTCCCCGTTACTGCAATATGTTTCTGCATACATGTACATATTTTCTTCATTAACCCAATACAAAACAACAAGTTTTTAGAATAACAAAAAGATATTGCAGCCGAAACTTTCAAATGTCTGAAAAATTTTATTATGGCTTTTGTGTCATTCCGAGTTGAAAATATTATGGCAAACGTAGAAGTTGCTTAACACAAGCAATTTATTCATTTTCCAAAATGTTTTCTATCTTTAGTATGTCAAAAAATTGTCAATGTGTGGGAATATGCTAGTTATTTTGCCATATGCATCAGTTAACAAAGGGTAGTAAAAGACCCATGTAGGAAAGGGTTACATACACATTATATCTACCTTATATATTTCATCCTTTCCCAAACTGCACTATTTAGGGTGGTCCGATTCTAAAGCTGTTGCAAATGACAATTGTGATGTCGTTAAAGACATGATTTTGTGCAATATAGCACAGAAAATATTCAGGCAAAAAGAGAAAAAATTAGTCACCAACTTTCCAATTTGGGACATCAAAACCAGGTCTTGCTCTTTAGAATTTGTTTAATATTTACTTTTCGACGTACCTTTGTTACAAGTCTGCTTGTATTGGCGTTTTCAGTGCTCATTTGGGACGACCCTTTTGGAAGGAATGATGGCATTGCTGCTTTGATCCCAAGCTCGTCGAGGAAATTCAGTGAATCGCGGAATCCGCGGTCCACTACAAGTAAATCGTTTTCTTTCAGGTATTCTCTTATATCCTGAACATTTTTCCTCAGCATGTGATTTAAGATTGACGCGTCATTATTCTTTCCGTCGGCCAAGTAGGGACCTACTACAGTAATGTAATGGCCTGTAGTAGAAACTACAATCATTGGTTTCACAAGAGTCCTTGACTTATGGAAACTGTACGACCTCCTCTGAAACATGAAGTTTTGACTTTTCTGTACATAAATATACGTCCCATCTAAAACTAAAATCATCTCATCATCTCCAACACCAAACAATGTTTTCGCAAATGTACGAGTATGGGACTGTATGACCTTTTCCCTTGGAATACTTTCCAGTCCTAGATACAATGGAACAAATCCTCTCATCAATGCATTTCTGACAGTGTTAATCGCTCTTCGAATGCTTGATTTACTAATCCGAAAGATCACAGAAAGAAGCAAGTTTGACATGCCAGATCTCAATTTTAGCAGGAATAAACCAAGTGATGTCCTTGGCGAACGCGAGGGTGTACACTTTATTTTGTCCTCAACATGGCTGAATAGGTCCTCAAATTGTCCTCTTGATAATCCTGTTAGGCTTTTACAATCAGTGTCCGTTATGTTTTCAAAGTCGATTTTGTTTAGGTTTCGGCGACATAAGTCTCTCATGTACTGCATTAACTCTACAATAGCCGTCCTGTTTACATGCGACTTTTCACTAACTGCGACTGTATTTAAACAATCGGGGTATAGATCACACCCTATTACCGGCTATCACTACAGCAGTTGCTAACCTTGGGCAGTATCATCTATAAATAGCGCGTGAACTGGGTAGGTCATACTTTTTCCATATTTGTCTTGTGTAAACGCGTTTCTCAGCTATAATTTGTAGTGCCCTTGGCTTGCCATACATTTGAGCACCTACATGTCAAATATTAGCACAGAGAGTCCTCAAACAAAAAAATAATTCACTAACAAAGTCGAAACTTCACATATTTGCATATAAAATTCATCTTTCCATGCTAATAGCAGAAAAACACTGAAGCAAATGTTAGAAATTTTATTACAAAATGGATATCTAGTATATTATCTACCAACTAATTGCTTGTGAAGACAATCAACTATTCTGTTATGTCGTTATAGTCAAACAAAGTTTGGTGAGCTACAAATTTATGCAATCACGAACAGCACGTAGGGGGATCACCGACAGGAGATTCGTACTTGAAATAGGCAATCACAGACAGCATAAATGATACTATTTTGCTTGTCTATGTACAATTCTTTTTCATTATCCAAGTGATCATGGTGTGAAATATCTAGAATTTGCTGATGATAATTATAACAATACATGAATGCTGGTACTTTTGTTTGATAAAAGAGCATCAGATAAGAATAAGCTATATATGAAGCAAGAACTTCCCAGGAATCCACGGTTAGGTGCTCCAACCACTGTAATATGGCCATAGCGGTTTAAAACAGCGTTACATCTCATGAAATCAAATCATAGGCCCCATTGTATCAACGCTGTTTAGCACAAACAAAATATTTCACTGATTTGTTCAAATTTTCCGATGTGAATAATCGAAAAATAACCGAAAAAGATACTTGGCCATTTGGTTAACTCTAGTCGGCGTTTATAAAATCGGGCACAGACTAACTTTAAAAAAATACCTTCAACATTAGATCCTATGCTCAAAAAATACCATTGCGTTATTCGTCTATTATAGCAATATAAATTTAAGTTTTAAAATTGTGAGTTTCCGCTTTATCTAATTATTGCTTATGAACTCGATTATTTGCAGGGGAATTTAATAAGAGTTTTAATTATGAACACTATTTGGAGGATAATCACTGACCTTGACCGGGTAATTATATTAGCCAAATATCAGAATGGTCATTTATATTGTCCAGTAAGATTAACCCGAGACATCTGCATATGTAATGACCCCACTTGTTAAGGTTAAGGCACTCAACTAACGGACTTTGCACACGAAAATTAAGTTGTCCCGGGTTAATTTGGGTGGACAATACAGCGATGTCGTTGTTATTTATTTGATATTAAAATCAGATAAATGGAGAATGTTTTTTCCAGTTAACCGTGGCGCAATTTTGGTGAAACAATAGTGCATCGTATGTGTTGTTATAAAATCTCGTATGTGGCCATAGTTGCGAGACTTTATAACTAGGCCTTCACTGACGGTTTGTCAATACCTAAAACGGTAAATCTAGTGTACTTTTAGCACAGAGTTCATTGCTATTGATAATATTGGAAATGGAATCTTATGGTTAATAGGGTTAAATCTTACGCTATAAATAGAATGGTCCAAGCGGTTTTAGCTGTTAAAAATCTCGTAACCACGGCTTCATTCAAGCTGCAGTTGTGTGGTTTTAGAATCATACGGACAAAGCTCTTTTGTTTGTCCGAGATTCCGTGCGGTTTGCTAAAACCAGCTAGGAGTTGAACAATTTGTTACGCGGGACATCGAAATTTTAAACGTTTCATTTCTTTCCTGTCGCTGTATTCAGTGTGCCATTTACACAAAAACAAAAAAATAATCACAAAAATGTGTGCCGTTTTCCATTATCTTTCGTTTGATATATAACAATGACACCAAAATAGAACGGTAATTTTCTGTCAACAGTTTCAAAACGCAACTACATCAAATTTTTGAAAGTGGTAGGAGTATTTGACGTTCATCTTCTATAAAGAGTATTTGCTGCAACATGTATCTGTTTAAGCCGAGTCCAGTTAACGTCGGAGTCTGTCAATCCAGGGGTCGCGAGTTCGAACCCCAGGCCGACCAGTATCCATTCTTACATTTGACAAAAGTCATTTGTCTCTCACCAATGGGTGCGAATCATCTATGTGAGAGCGCAGCTGGAGGCTGGGTACTTTTATTGAGAGGTCTATTTGTCGAATGACCACTCGGCTTTACTTCACCATGCAAGGTGAAACATAACACAGAATAAAGAAATAAACATTTTTAACCATTTCCAAAAAATGCCTCTTTTTACGGAGTTATCTGTACATGTCGGATCGTTTTGATTGTACAAAATCAATTTTTATATGATTTAGGTATAGATCTAACAATATAGCTCGAGATATTTATCAATTTTCATGTTTTGAAAATTGAGTTTTCCATTTCAGACGTTTAGGGATATTTCTCGCCTTATCCATAGATATCCTTACCTAGCTGACTTATCTTTGATCCTTCACTAGTTTCTGTATTCACTTACCTAGGCTAGTTGAAATCATGTGCTTTATGTAGACAATCATGATGTTTTATCGATATCAACAGATTCTTGCTTGATAATCCGTTATCACCTATATCTCTTCTTCGTTTCCCAATGAGGCCAAAACGCTGAACATTGACAGCGCATCTGTCTCTCATTCGAGAGAACCCGGGTTCGATCCCCGGCCGTGGCAAATATCTTTTCTAACTAATGTTACCCACCAATGGTTTGATATTGTTAACCTATGTGGGCGAGCAGCTGGAGGCTCGGTTAGTCTATTGTGTTAGTACTTGTATGAGAAACAACAGGAATCCATGGTAAGGCGCTCAAGGTGCCGCGATATAACCATGACAGTTGAAAACGGCGTAAAACCCCAATAAACCAAACCGTTTCGCAATGAAAAATACAAATTTGCACCGCGCAAAACATTCGATCGAAATGTTTGAAGATTCATTGACCGACTTTCAAATAACAGGATTCATATACATATATTTGCGTGGGTTCCATCTATTTAAGTTAAGTCTGACTAAATGAAATTTAACCCCATTAAAAATATTACAGTCATATTGTGTGCCTAAAACAGCGACGACATGATGTAAAATCCACAATTTTCGCTGTAAAGTATGTGTAGTTTTTTAAGGTTTACAACCCATCATTAGCACTAAAGAGCCAGAGGAGAATTTGATAATTGCCAGTAATTCCTAAACTGTGCTACATTTCCATTCTAAACATAACCTTTTTGAACGGTTTAGAATTTTGAATCAATGCATACTTACGGAAATATTTGACAGAAATGTTCAAAATTACCTCCGCTGCATATGAATATAGAGTAAAGTAATATTTGTAAATTATTTTCCTTTTGAAGCATAATCTTGAAATCCGGCACGTTGAATCAACTTATAAGAAGTGTATGTACAAATGTGTGTAAGTTAATACATTTCGTACGGCTAAAAAGTGGTGTTTTTAATGATGGGATGTATACCTTAACCGACAAACTATCAGATCTACAACTAATGGTTGCATACGTCCTTCAATTTTGTGTTACTCAGCTTCAACCATATCTATATTATTTCTATTTCTATAATTCAGAAATTGGCTAGTCTATCAAGAAATGATGTTAATTCATTAATTATTTATGCTTCTTTCATGCAACTTCTTGTTGAAAGAGATGCCGCTTTTCCAACAAGACATATTGTTCTGTGTTGCCATCAACTTATGTCCGGGTTTGCCATTCAAATTTTCAATATGCTGTTCGTGATAGCCAAATCGGCATCAGTGTTTAGTTTTAATCGGTCAGTCTGAAGTTAATTCAATTCAGACAGTTCTCTAAATTTACACAGTGTAAGAAAATTGATTGACTATTTTAATAGTTATATTAATTCTAATGATCGTCTTATCATTTTCTCATAATATGGACTGAAAGTTGGGTTTTACGTAAAAAATTGTGAAGTTACGACTTTGTCGCTGAATAATTTTGTTGTTTAGGGATTCTTTGGGCTAATATTTATCATGTAGGTGCTCAAATGTATCGCCAGCCAAGTGCACTACAAATATAGCTGAGAAAGGCTTTAACACAAAAGCAAAGATGGAAAAAGTATGACCTACCCAGTACACCCGCTATTTATAGATGATACTGCCCAAGGTTAGCAACTGCTGTAGTGATAGCCGGTAATAGGGTGTGTAGATGTCCATCATCATTCAGGTGAACTGGACAACACCGAGAACCAGCGGCAACAAGAACATTGAATTGGATAAATGCATTGTACCTTGCATCTGCTGACAGTACTACCAATTTCGGCCCAGGTCTTTTACAAATAATACACCTTGAGTGTGTTTTTGGTGTCGACTCCACTTTGAGTGATACTGAAGGGGGGCTAGCCGCAGCACAAGTCCTTTTAGTCGGTGGTATATAGTCAGGGTCTTCTGTATCACCATCATTCGGATTTCCCGCATCTTTTGGTTCTTGTTGGTAACATTTTATTCTACATTTACCACATATCACGTCTTCTTCAGTTGGGTCAATTAAAAAGTTAGACTTTAAATAACTTTTCAGACTTTCGTTTATACTTCGTCTTTCCCTAGGCTTAGTTCTTTTGTTGCACACAACGCAGTTGAGGCTTTTTGGACCAGCGCCAGGCATTCTAAAAAAAAAAGAAAGCATTATAATTTTTTATCCTAATCAAACTCATAGGACTGGCGGAAGAACTTTTAATGTGCAATATGTGTTATTTTTTGAAATTGTATCTTAAAAACATTTTGAAATGACATTAAGGTATAATACATGATTAGAAAACATGAATTTCTTAACTAAAAAAATGGGAATGAAAAAATATGTGGAGTTCGTAGGATAAGATCCTGGGTCCCTTTGCATGAAAGGCCACAGTGCCATCCACTAGACCACGCTTATCACAATCGATGGGACGTTAAATAATTATTTATCGTCAATAAAAGTTCAGCGAAATTAATCGTCGGCTGCTTTTTATCCAGTATTTTCATGAAAATATGCTTATTTTACCATTTGCACACTTTCTGTAATAACAAAATAATAGTTTTTAATACCCTCAAAGGCTTTGGTTCATATTCAACCTGTAAAACCTTAAATATTCACCATCGATTTATTTTCGCTAAAATCTATTTTTAGAATCAAAGTATCGCAGTCTTTTTTAAGTAGTTTCAATGATTATTTCGATGGAATCGAGTTTAAAAGATTAGTGTCACCGGTTTCACATTATTCTTGCTGTTTATATGAAATATGTGTGTTACTGTATGTGAATTTATTGTATGTTGAAAGTTACAAGTAACATAGATTTACTAGCGATGAATCAGAGACGATCAAAGCTCCGACCATTTAACCCTTCCCCCAAAAAGATAGAATAGGAATATTTGTCTTACCTTTACGGTGGTCTGTCTCTTTACTTCATCGTGAATTTTTTTAATCAGCTTCCAGAAACAACGAAGGAATATTATCAATGAAATTTATCGGCGATTGTTTATTAACTTTGTTTATTTACTTTGTAAAAGCAGCCGAAATGCCGAAACGGCCTTGAATAATCAAAGTACTGCGTATGAAAAGTCTTCAACGATGTTCATAAAAGTTCAATTTTCAATGTGGCCGCACATGAGTACCAACATAATATTTTGACTGTGCATCAGGAATAAGTCGGACTTTGTCCGAAAAAAATATTTTTGTGGTACTCAAGTGCGGCCACATTCAATTTTGAACAACAATGCGAGAAAAATGGCTAAAATTGAGCAAAACGGCCAAATTACCTGTTTTTGTCGTCATTTTACAGTATTACTAAACCGAGGGGAGAATCGGTAAATGTCATTTTCTGACAGTTAAAGGTCTACTTCTATCATATATGGCATCAAAACAATAATATTATCAAGTTCATTTTTTCTCAATTTTTTAGGCCGATTTCATGGGTTAGTGAACCTACCCCTTTTGGTTGATCTTCAATAACTGTCTTATCAGCAGATTCTTTAAAACCCCGCCACATTCAGCTTATTCCTGGCTTTTTCCCATCTTCTCTGCTTCAAAATGAATTCAAATTGATAAAATATTAACAAAAATGTTAACGAATTTCTGAAATTCTGAGTCACATGACTACAAACCGTGCTAACAGAGTGAATTATTGAGACAAGGAGCTGGAACAGTTTATTGTATTATCATTATCTTCGGAATACTTGGCAGATTTGCAACACCTTCCACAATAATACAGAAATAGTTTCTTAATAGCGACCCGAACTTGTTCGTTTACTATTCCGTAAACTATTGGGTTACTGGCATTGCCTATGAAGAATAAATATCGTAAAGTTAGTGAGCTCGTTAGGCCGAATATGTCTAGCCAAAATGGCATCCACGTGATGAAATAAATAACTGTACATAAAAACAACATCTTCGCAGTCCTTCTATGATAATATCGCTTCTTTCTTTTTTTGTCTCCACTACCGAAGCTCGAGTTGGTCAATTTCTTAGTTTCTATCGGAACTACTTTCACGTTGTCGCCATTACAATCTGACGTCACTGTGACGTCATGTTTCTCATTTTCATGTTCGAAGTTTGTGTTGTCTTGGAATGTAACTTTGGAATCTGTTTTGTAAATGTCTGCTTCTGAACTAGATGGTTCGTCATCTAGATCTTGATTGTCGTATACAGGTTTTAATGGAACACTTTCAGTGGTTGTTAAGTTCTTTTCAAGGTCTATTGCATTGATTGTCTGAACTTGTCGATTAGTACATTTCTCTGCTAACTCTGTTAAAAACGTGTCATTGAAAGGCGTTGGGCAACCATTTATCACTGATACATGTCTTCGTGTAAGTTGTTTACGTATTTTTGTTTTCTTCCAAAGAACGATATAAATAATTGAATATAGCACTATGATCGCGACTAGAATGATACAGAATAACGCCATTTGAACTATCTGATAAATAAGCACAAGGTTTTCGCCCATAACTGAAAACGTAAAATGGCAGAATCTCCCGGGTGTTGTTTCGTGAGGAAAGTTACATTTTATATCTTTAACTTCGGCCTCGTCTACCACTGCAAATGTTCCTATTGCAGGGGATGCTAAGATCAGACTAATAACAACAATGGCCCAAATTCCCTTCTTTATACATTTTAAACTAATTTTGGTCCCTATTTGACAAACGGCTACATATCTCTCTATCGCAATAGCAACTAGAGTCACATTTGACGCCATGATGGAAAAGTGACGTAATAGTTCAAAAGCTCGACACGTGATATCTGACGTCACCAAATGAAATTCATACACCACGGAATATGGCATAATTAGTGAGCAAACAAGTAGATCCAGGAATGCAAGAAACTTGATGAAGGTACTGCTAACTTTTCTGTCTTTTCTCCGAATATAGACGATCAATACCGGAATATTTCCGAGAATTCCGATGATTGATAACACAGATATAAGAACGGATAAAACAAAGTAATCCAAGTTCCATAGAGGAAATCCGATATTCTGGGAGTCGTTCGTAGATTGTAGCGACAACTCGGTTATGTTTATACTGGCAGATGGCGCCGCCATCTTGGATCTCAATATTGTAATTTTGTTCCACTTCTGTCGTCAATCTATCTCCAAGATAATGGCTCCGTCTGTAAATATAAAAGAAACAGAAATCAGAGAATATCTTTAATAGGATCATATCAAATGCCAAGCTCATTATGGATTGGTGGTATCTTTGCGGCCATCAAAAATGACAATATCGTCGCTTTTCCATGGAAACCTTGTAACTGCAGATTGCCTTAAGCTGCAGTTACGAGGTTTTCTTTGAAAACAGCGATATTATTGCCATAAAAAATGACAATATTCACTGGGTTGCTTTTATCTGTAGGTATGTCCTATATTCGATATTTTATGACAACAATGATTATTGTTGTCATTAAACATCGCATGTAGGAAATACTCATGTCATTGTTTCTGAATGGAAATAGAAAATGGTACTTGCTTTAATAGAATCAAATGCCAGGTTTATTATGCATTGGTGGTACCATTGTGACCATCAAAATGGCGATATTCACTGGGTTGCTTCTATCTGTAGGTATGTCCTATATGCGATATTTTATGACAACAATAATTATTATTGCCATAAAACATTGCATGTATGACATAAGTACATCATTGTTTCTGTATGTCAATAGAAAACTGTGCTTGCTGTTGTATGATCATAACAAATAGCAAGCTCATTATGGATTTGTGGTATCTTTGCGGCCATCAAAGTATGAAAAATGACAATATTCACTGGTTTGCTTCTGTCTGTAGGTATGTCCTATATGCGATGTTTTATGACAACAACACTTATTGTGTTTCTGTATGCCAATAGAAAATGGTGCTTGCTTTAATAGGATCATATCAAATATTAAGCTCATTATGGATTGGTAGTATCTTTGTGACCATCAAAAATGACAATATTTACTGGGTTGCTTTTATCTGTAAGGATGTCATATATGTGATGTTTTGTGACAACAATATTCATTGTTGTCATACAACATTGCATATTGGACATACTTATGTCATTGTTTCTGTATGGAAATAGAAATTGTTATAGGATCATATCAAATGCCAAGCTAATTATGGATTGGTGGTATCTTTGCGGCCATTAAAAATGACAACATTCACTGGCGTTGATTTTCTCTGTAAGTATGTCCTAAATGTGATGTTTGTGACAACAATTGTTGTTGTCATAATATCATAAAACATTACATGTAGGACATACGTATGTCAATGTTTCTTTATTATAATAGAAAATTGTTCTTGCTTTTAACAGGATAATATCAAATAGTAAGCTCATTATGGATTGGTTGTATCTTTTAGGTCATCAAAATTGACAATATTCACTGGGTTGCTTCTATCTGTAAATATGCCCTATATGCGATGTTTTATGACAACAATAGTTGTCATAAGATATTGCATGTATTACATACCTATGTCAATGTTTTTTCTGTATGAAAATAGAAAATTGTGCTTGCTTTAATAGGATCGTATCAAATGCCAAGCTCATTATGGATTGGTGGTTTCATTGTGACAATCACAATGACAATATTCACTGGGTTACTTCTAACTGTTAGTATGTCCTATGTGTGATGTTTTATGACAACAATAGTTATTGTTGTCATAAAACATACCTATGTCATTGTTTTTTCTGTATGAAAATAGAAAATTGTGCTTGCTGTTGTATGATCATATCAAATGTCAAGCTCATTATGGATTGGTGGTATCTATTGTGGCCATCACAAATTACAATATCGTCGCTTTTCCACGGAAACCTTGAAACGTCAGCTTGTTTTAAGCTGCAGTTACAAGGGTTTTATTTGAAAAACAACGATATTGTTGCCATAAAAAATTCCAATATTCACTGGATTGTACATGTATGTATATCCTATTTGCGATGTTTTATGACTACAACTATTGTTGTTGTCACAAAACATTGCATGAAGGACATACGTATGCCATTGTTTCTGTATGAAAATAGCAAATTGTGCTTGCTTTTATAGGATCATATGAAATGCCAAGCTCATTATGAATGGGTGTTGTCTTTGCGGCCATCAAAAAATGTAAAATGACAATATTCACTGGGTTGCTTCTATCTGTTGGTATATCTTATGAGCGATGTTTTGTAACAACAATTATCACTGATGTCATGAATACATCACATGTAGGACATACAAATGTCATTGTTTCTGTATGAAAACAGAAAATGGTGCTTGCATTTATAGGATTGTGGACATCAATAAATGACAATATTCACTGGGTTACTTCTAACTGTAAGTATGCCCTATATGCGAGGTTTTATGACAACAATAGTTGTCATAAGATATTGCATGTAGGACATACCTATGTCAATGTTTTTTTCTGTATGAAAATAGAAATGCTTGCTTTAATAGGATCGTGTCAAATGCCAAGCTCATTATGGATTGGTGGTTTCATTGTGACAATCAAAATGACAATATTCACTGGGTTACTCCTAACTGTTAGTATGTCCTATGTGTGATGTTTTGTGACAACAATAATTTTTGTTGCCATAAAACATTGCATGTAGGAGATATCGATGTCATTTTTGTATGAAAATAGAAAATTGTGCTTGCTTTAATAGGACCATATCAAATGTCAAGGTCATTATGGATTGGTGGCATCATTGTGACAATCAAAGATAATATTCATCGGGTTGTTTCTATCTGTAGGTTTGTCCTATATGCGATGTTTTATCACAACAATAAATATTGCTGTCATAAAAACATTGAATGTAGGACATAGGTACCGGTATGTCATTGTTTCTGTGTGAAAAAAGACAATGGTGTAAATTGTTAAATTTCTTCTGATACGTGTATACTCTGCTTGTTATTTATTTTATTTATTCATTAATTTTTGAAGCGAAGGACCTGTTTCGTCGGTCATAACGTTTGACTGGTATACATTTTATGACAAAACTTTCAAAGTACAGGTCAATAGTCATATGACAATCGTTACATACGGACATTGCCTGTGATACCAGAGTCAGTTAATTCAGTAAGTAAATGCCAATATTACTATAAAATGATTTTAGAAAAGTCCGAAAAAGAAATATTTAGAAATATTTACTTTTACTCCATGATGTGGTTTGTTGAAGTTTTGAAAATGAAATCTGTGAAACAGTATTCAATTTAATAATTGAAGTCTTAAAATGAAATTAAGAAATAATTATCTTTCCATTTCTGACAGAAAAATCCCTATTGTGTGGGTGTTTTGTCTCGAGAGAAGTGATTTTTAAAGCGTATGTAGAGACTAAATAGTGTCGCTGTGTAAGATTTTTAGCTCCACTGGCCGAAGGCCAGCGGGGCTTATGTCATGGCCCTGTGTCCGTCGTCCGTCCGTGCGTCCGTGCGTGCGTGCGTCCGTGCGTAAACTTTTTCTTTAAACATCTTCTTCTCCAAAACTACTGGACCAATTTCAACCAAACTTCACAGGAATCTTCCTTGTATAAACCTCTTCCAAATTCCTTCAAAAAAATAAATTCCATGCAGAACTTGAATTTTAATTAATTAAATTAAATTAAATTTTCGAAAAATCTATAAAAATCTTCTTCTCCAAAACTATTGGACCAATTTCAACCAAACTACACAGGAACCTTCCTTACATGAACCTCTTTTAAATTTCTTCAAAAAAATAAATTCCGTGCAGAACTTGAATTTTAATTAAATAAATTAAATTAAATTTTCGAAAAATCTTTAAAAATTCTTCTTCTCAAAAACTACTGGACTAATTTCAACCAAACTTCACAGAAATCTTCCTTGAATAAATCTCTACCAAATTCCTTCAAAAGAATAAAATCCGCGCAGACCTTGAATTTTAATTAATTTAATTGATTTAAATTTTCAAAAAAAATTTAAAAATTCTTCTTCTCCAAAACTACTAGACCAATTTCAACCAAACTTCACACGAATCATCCTTGCATGAATCTCTACCAAATCCCTTCAAAAGAATAAAATCTATACAGAACTTGAATTTTAATTAATTTAATTGAATTAAATTTTCGAAAAAATCTTTAAAAATTCTTCTTCTCCAAAACTACTGGACTAATTTCAACCTAACTTCACAGAAATCTTCCTTGTATGAATCTCTTACCAAATTCCTTCTAAAGAATAAAATCCGCGCAGAACTTGAATTTTAATTAATTTAATTGATTTAAATTTTCGAAAAATCTTTAAAAATTCTTCTTCTCCAAAACTACTGGACTAATTTCAACCTAACTTCACAGAAATCTTCCTTGTATGAATCTCAACCAAATTCCTTCAAAAGAATAAAATCCGCGCAGAACTTGAATTTTAATTAATTTAATTGATTTAAATTTTCGAAAAATCTTTAAAAAAATTTCTTCTCCAAAACAACAGGACCAATTTCAACCAAACTCTACAGAAATGTTCCTTGCATTAATCTCTTCTTAGTTCCTTCAAAAAAATAAATTCTATGTAGAACTTAAATTTTAATTAATTTAATTAAATTAAATTTTTGAAAAATCTTTAAAAATTCTTGTTCTCCAAAATTACTGGACCAATTTCAACCAATCTTTACAGAAATGTTCCTTGTATTAATCTCTTCTTAATTCCTTCAAAAAAAAATTCTATGTAGAACTTAAATTTTGATTATTGAAATTAAATTAAATTTTCGAAAAATCTTCTTTTCCAAAACTACTGGACCAATTTTAACCAAACTTCACATGAATCTTCCTTGCATTTATCTCCTCTAAATTCCTTAAAAAAATTATTTCCGTGTAGAACTTAAATTTTAATAAATTTAATTAAATTGAATTTTCGAAAAATTATTAAACAATATTCTTCTCCAAAAACTACAGGACCAATTTCAACGAAACTTCACAGGAATCTTCCTTGCATGAATCTCTTCAAAATTCCTTCACGTTCGGATGAAAAGCTTGGTGGACTAGGCTTTTTTTTGCTATATGAAACAGTGTAATTTTAAGATTTTTTTTAAAAACATTTCTGCTCCTTAATCACTTAATGGATTTCATTCTGGTGTAGCATGAATCTTCTTTGAATATACCTCTATTGTATTCCTTGAAGAAATTTGTAGTCTAAATGTCTAAAAGCCAGTGGAGCGATACAGGGCCATCTTGGCCCTCTTGTTACATATTATTCACCGATTTGAAGAGACACCCCATTCCGATTTTACTCTTGTAAAGTATGTTTTGGTGTGGAGATTGGTTATACAAATTTGTTTTAATGCTATAAGGTTTTTTATTGTTGCTGATTTAAGCCAGAAAAAAAATTTGTAAAAGTGAGACGGAAACGCACATTTGATTTCGGCTAATTCACCGCTAAACTAGTTACCGCCCCTGAGACGTATTGCGACAGACAGAAAATACGACCTGGTACCAGTTGAGTTGTAGCTTGTGGCATTTAATTTAATCTAAGAAAAAACATAGCTCGTAAACGGCACAATAGATCTACTTTGACTTAGTCAATCTGAATTTCCATACGAAAATAATTATTATGCTCTATTAGACATGTATCTTTATCCCTGAAGAAGCCCTTAAGGGCGAATCGTCGGAAAGGAATTAAAGAAAAAAAACTGTAAATCGTGTTTGTGGCGAGTTTTTCTTACCGTGCTTTATCAGATAGAAAGATAATCAGGTTTTTAAATAAGTCTATTGAAGGTCACGAAAATACGTTGCGTATATTTGGCTCTATATTTCTTTTGGCATACTGTATCATCGTTTTGGTTTATATCCAATCTTGTTAACCATCAAAATGACCTTGAATATTTGACACATTTAATAAAGCCAGGATCAGGACAAAAGGACATTCTAGCGTCTTATACCGGCATGGATCGAGATCAGCCTTTGCGTTCTCACAGTCTGACCGAGATCGATGCTGTAATTCTGCACTTCCCACAATAACATAATGTATACTGATCAGACTGTATAAGTTGACCGGGATCTAAGTAGATAACAAATGTCGTAAATCCCGCCCATTTTCTACATTCCGGCTCAAAAGTAAGATAATTCCTTCCCCAAAAAGACATGATTTTGACGTGCCAAACGGAAAATACTTGGGGAAACATTGAGGGAAAAGAAGACAAGAGTTGTCCGAGGACACCGTAGCTCGCCTAAACGAGAACTTGCCACAAAATAAGGAGTCCAAGATCTAAGGTCAAGGTCACTAGGCCATGGGTCATGGTCTCAAGGTCAAGGTCGTGGCATGAGGTACATTTATCCATATATGTGAAATATCAAGGCTCTATCTATAAAAAGTGCATGAGAAATAGGCCAGTTTAAGGCTTTTAAAAAGTAGGTGAAACTCCTAGGTCAATGTCACTAGGTCATTGCAACGGTCATGGTCCCAAATAAAAGGTCTTGGTGGGAAGTATCTTTATGTGATGTACTAGTATGGAGGCTGTATCTCTCATAGTGCCTGAGAAAGAGACCAGAGGCGTGTTCTTTAGATGGAGATTTTTTAAGATTTCTTAAGATGTTTAAGATAAAGCGTTTTTAAGACCGAGGCTTTGACCGAATTGTTCCGAATGCTCCATATTTATACAAATGACGTCATTATGACGTCATATGTATAAAATATGGAGCATTCGGAACACCGCGCTTTCTAAATTATGGAGCGTTTGGATTATCTCGGTCAAATCTCTTTTATTTTGTTTGTACAGAGTTGACCGAGGGGTTCCGCACAAAGTATAGTGTAATGGCGCCTCCCATTGAGCGTCTTAAAGATCTTGCTCTAAAGAACGCTTTATCCTAAAATATCTTAAGAAATCTCAAGATATCTCAAGAAATCTCGCTCTAAAGAACGCACCTCAGGTTAAAGTTTTTGAAGACGCAACCGGACGGTACGGGACGAGACGGGACGGAACGCAAAGCCGAAACTAGGGCTGTGACATTAGCTCTACGGTCATAAAGTTCCGACTCGCTAAAATGCTAAAAATCAGCATTTTCTTCTTTTGTGTGAATATTTTCTGTGCTAAATTGTGCATAAATCCCATCTTAATCAACACCCATATTGTCGTCTGTAGCAGCTTTCGAATTGCAACACCCTAAAATTTTGATATTGTTTTGGAAAAAGATAAAATACTTACAAGTTTACAGGGCATATTCTCAGTCTTGTATCCTATTTGGTAATTGTGTCGGTGGAATTGAACTTTACTGGTCGATGTAGAAGGTGTTGGTACAAAGTTTGATGGCTACTGGTCAATGACACTGGAAGTAAATAAGAGTACGAGAATTTATTAATATTAGTATATCGTCGTTGTAAATGCAAAACCTCGTATCTCGATTTTGGAAATTTGTAAAGGGGAGGGAAAAGGTGTAATCCCAAACTGAAATGTTTTACTTGAAATAGGACATATTGTTCACAAATAATATGTCATTAATACTGAACAGTAAAAATATCTCAAAACCTGCAAGAATTGTCTTAATTGGCCACACAAGTGTGTACTTTGAAAAAAGCAAAATTGACATACGAGGTTTTGCATTTCGACCGACAATATGCTCATTTAAATCCTTCTCCAAACAAGAACGGATTTTGACATTTTTGGCAGAGGTGCATTGGGAAATATTGAGACAAAAGAAGAAACTACTGAGAATCAGCAGTTTCTCCTTTTGTCTCAATATTTTCTGTGCTTTATTTTACACAAACCCTTCCCTTTTTAATACTAATTCTCTTGTCTACAGCAGTTTCAAAATGGTATCACCTATATATCTGGCTGTTTGGGAAAGGGTATGGAACATGCATGAGTTATCAGCATGTCCTTTTTTCTTCAGTTTGATTTAAAGGGTGATGGTAACAGATGGTCTAATTGCAAAAATGAATTTATTTGAAAAAATATGCAAAACTTTTGCGTTGGCCACCTCAGAATGGTTAATAATATGCGATTCAGACAGAGATTGAGCAGAAATTATAAGAGAGATAGCCGAATTTAGGGAGAATCCAAACCAAAATTCAACCCCGTCACAGATGCGGTTGAATTTATTTTTTAACTGTGACGCATGCGTATACAGCGCGGACCAAGATTCAAACGAGATTCATACTTAAATTTCAATATGACGTCATCATGTATGTTGTGACGTCATTTAAGAAAGTCGCAGGTCCTACTGTTTTTGACCTACTTTCGACATCGCTTCATGAATTCGGTATCAAATTGCGAAAAAAATGAGTCGTTGCTTCAATAGTTTGTCGAAATCATTTAATCAGGTCATATAAAGCTTAAAAATGTACATTTCGTTTGTTTTTGACAAATTTTGGTCAAAAATCTGGGAAATAGTAGCTTTAAGTAGCTAGGTATGATTGAATCGTCTATATAGCTCACGATAAATAACCTGGTAGAGCATCCCTAGCTATTGGCTAGAGATGCTCTGCCAGGTTATTTATCGTAAGCTTTAACACCGAGCTATGTTTGTCTGCAAATAAGTAAAAGTGAATGCATGCCTATCATATGAAACAAAGCATGATGCATGTAGAGCCAAGTTTCAAATTATGGATCTAAAATAATAAAGTACTATTACATTCATTCCCATCCTTTATGTGTTGAATATCGTCAGTGTTTATGCAAAAAATCGTATTTCGTTTTTGCGAGGTCATAGAGGGGAATGAAAAACAGTTTAGTAACTTTTCCGAAACTGAAGGTTTTCACTTGAAAAATGGACATATTGTTCACAAAAAAATAACACAAAAACCTGCAAGAATTGTCTCAACTGGACATACAAGGTTTTCTTTTAAAATTGCACAAAAACTACATACGAGCTTTTGCATTTACACTGACGATATACGATTCTAATTGACAAGCCAGTCCCATATCACCGAATATGAGCCGATATCATAGATTTTAAAACGCTAACCCTTTCAGAAACTATACCTGTTTTAAAGTCGAAACATGAAACTTTGAAATGGAAAAATGAAAATGTTGACCATCAAAGTTTTTCCCTTCCTTTCAAGTCGTTTTTTCATGCTATAGCGTATACATAATTTTCTGCATATTCTATAAAGCTATTTCAACACCATTGAATTTACTCTCTTAAGAACAGAGCACATTCTCTCTTCATTCCAATATGATATAATGATGGTTACATGTAATCAATAGACCTCGGCTTTGGAGAGTACATTGAATTTGGACCAGCCTGAAATCGTTGTTTTGGAAAGGCTTCATCATGTTCAATCCAATCAATGAATGACCTAAATTAAATTTTGAAACAAGAGCAGGTTTTAACTTGTCTAGAAGGATGATATCAATGCTTTTCGACAAAAAAATCTTGTAACTGCAGCTTGTTCTAAGCTGTAGTTACGGTTTTTTTGTTGTTGTTGAAAAGCGATGGTATTCATTTAATTTGATCACTGGTGCAGTTTAATTAGTCAACTAATTGATTCCTAATCGAGATCTTATCACATGACAAGCCTTGCTCGACGTTTGACATTGCTTCATTTCCTTTAAACCACGCTGTCCAATGTCAGGGTTATCATGTTCCAGAACTAAAGTTTTTTCTATCATGTGCAATACATATCGTTCAATGTTAACTAAACCCTATATTGTGGGTATTCATGACGATCGTCTCTTCGAGACTATTCAAAGGAGTACACACAATATAGGGTTGGGAACTGAACTATCAAAGAATGATAATACCGGTCTTCATGTGCCACTCCTCCTTTTATTTTTTGCTCTGATTTTAAATTGTTTCTTTTAAGGTAGTCCACCTATATAATGTGATTCAAGTGATGTAGGATTTTTGTCCGAACCTATAGATGGGCCGTCGTAAACATTACATGTTAATTAAATTAGGCGGTGTACGTCGCCCGAATAATTTCGACGTCGTGTGAATCTCATAAGGGATGGGCTTCCTTAATAAAACAAAGATTTAAGATATTAATAAAGAATAAAGCAACTTCAAATTTCGTCATGCAAAAGATTTGTTAATCCAAGAGGCAATGTAGCTTTTAATTTATGAAATATTGAAATACATAAAGTTATTAGTGTCTCTCCTAGGAAGCGAATCTATATTATCATAAAGCATGCATACGCACAACAACAATGTTTTACAAAAATGATAATAAAGATACATGTACTCACTGTGTATGTATCATCGTTTAGTTTTTTTCATTAAATTAGTTATTACATGATTTGGCCCAAACAAAATAGAACACAACAACAAAAATTTGATACAAGTATGCAAGGAATTTTCACAGATGACACTATCAAAAGTTAATGTGTATGTTGTAGCATAGAAAATATTGAGTGCAAAGCATTTTCAGCAATTTCTTCTTTTCCCCATATGTTTTCCAAAACCTTCACCATTGGGGGAAATAAATAATTCGGTTAAAATATGGAAACAAGTTTGTTCTTGACCTTGCGTGGGTTTTAGCCATTTAGATCATTATAAAGTTCGCGCACTATAGACTATCCCTAAGGGGTTCGAATTCTGGTGTGATTCTCGGTTAACCCTTTCCCAAACAGTGACTCTTTTAGACGCCTTAAAAAGCTTTGGAAAACATTGAGACAAAAGAAGAAAATGCTGATAATCAGCATTTTCTCCTTTTGCCTCAATATTTTCTTAGCTATAATATGCTATATATACACAATTTCTTCTTTTTATATTAATATCTTTGTTGTCTGCAAGTCCTTTTAAATTGGACTGGTCCTAAAATTTGCCGTCTGGTAATGAGTTAACCCTTTCCCAAGAATAGTGCTGACGACCTTAATTATTATTTCGTTGTTTCATTTCTACTCTTTCTTGTTTCCATTTTACTGTAGTCAACTTTGCCTTTGAAAAGTCTAAATCGCATGGTTTGGGAATCGGTAAAAAATGGTCGCGTGTTTCTATCTATTTATGTGTCTCACTGGGTCTGCGAACTTGCGTACTCGAAACTATGTCCTCAAGCATTACAAAGTTCCAAAGGAACTCGAATGTTAATGTGAACTTCGGTCAATCCTTTCCCAAACAGGATAAGATAGACAGTGTCTAGTTACATGTAAAAGATGTTAAAGTCGACGAAAAGGATGTTGGTGTTGGTTAGATTTGTGTACAATATGGTCTAGACAATATCGAGGCAAAAGGAGAAAATGCTGATATCAGCATTTTCTTCTTTTACCTCAAAGTTTCCCACTTCTTCTCAACTAGGGATGTCAAAACGATGTCTTAATTGGGAAAGGGTCGATCAAATGTCAAACATTCAAAGTTCTGCGACTCGACTTTGATCCATTTATTGGTACATCGCTGCTTTTCAACAAAAACATCGTAATTGCAGCTTGTTTCAGCTGCAGTTACGAGTTTTTTGTTGGAAAGCGTTGGCATGTACATTAGAGCATTTTAGTGTATTGAATCCAAACAACTATTTCCCATAACAACAAATTAATTAATAACGATGGTCCCATTTGAATCGCTGCTTTTGAACAAAGACCTTGTAACTGCAGCTTGTTTACGGTATTTGTTGAAATGCGACGTCATGTACGCTAGATCCTTTTAGTACAATGAATCCAAATAACTATTTCACATACCAACAAATTAATTAATAACATTAGTTCCTTTCGTATGTGTTACGAATGACGAAACAATTGTTGCAGAACGTGTCAATATTTATGTGCTATATTGTACATCGTCGCTTTTCAATAAAAAAACCTCGTAACTGTAGCTTATAGTCTACGGACTATAAATCCTACGATGACCCCTGATGGCATTTTTTGTTAATGCTCGGCATCCATGCTAGAATTGTTCCTTAGACTATTACAAACAAGATAGGGGTGGATGCCCAGCGTGATTTTTCGATTTAAGGTCACAGTGAGGTCAAAGGTCAATGAGTGCAAAAATCAAGAAAAAATGGCTTGTAGATAAAGCAGAATTGTTTGCGTCCACACAAAATGAAAGCAATGTAAGCGAAATCAAATAAATTGAATCAGGAGTAGACAGAGGCTCGACTAGAGCCTATATTGTAATTTTTTATGACTATTTTACCATATTTATGCTAAAAAACGCTCAGGCCAATAACAAAATAAAGCACTATACTTAACGAAATGTTGATTGAATTTGAGTAAAAGGTTTGGTTCTATTGTTGCACACAAATAATCCACTTGGTATTCTTGTAACTAACGGTAGCAATGCTAGAAATATTCTAGACTACTTCAAACAAAGTTAGGATGTATGCTTAGTGTCCGTTTCGAATTCCAGGTCAGAATTAGGTCACAGGAAATTTACGTTCAAACATGCAAAACTGGCAAATAGCTAAGCAGATAAGTGCAAAAATCATGCAATTGATGATGCAAGCATAAAATTCGAAACATATATTTATAAGACCATGTGGTTTAATAGAAACCCATTAGCCACTCAAAAGGTATAGGTGGCCACCATTTTTCAAGATGGCCGCCATTGATGTGTAAAAGATATCGCTTTTACAATAAAAGCTAATATAATTAGCCGATTTTCGTACTTTTCAGAACAAAATGAATGTTTCCAAGCATGAGAAAAATTTTTTTAGCATCTTTTGTGTATAAAAATTACAAGATGCCCACCATTTTCCAAGATTGCAGCCATTAGCGGGTGGAAAATACCATATTTACTATAAAACCTGATATGATTGGCCACTTTTTTATAACAAAATGTACGTTTTTAAACACAAGATAACATAATTCAAAAATGTTCTGTGCATAAAATTACTATATCCTTTAATATCCTTTAATTTGAAAAAAACTTTTTGGCAAAAAAGAGAGAATTTATCAACCTGGAGGCACACTGTTTCTGTCCAGACAACTCTAATAAAATTCATGCAGACTTTCTACTTCAAAGCACAATCTTTTAAACTAAGACCCTTTTAATTTCTAGTAATGGTTATGGTGAAATATTTCTCAATAGGAAGTGTTAACTTAATACCAATTCTATGTTTCCTTTCATTTTGGTCAGAAATTATGCTCGTAAGCGTAGAATCATAGATTACCTAATCTTAGTGTCTTTAAATCGTAACGTGCATAGCTCACCACTATGATTTCTTGGAGCGTCAGCATTTACATAATGCGCAATCCAGGGCAGCGAAGGCTAAACCTACAACATCAATCTTTTCATGACTTCTTGTACCAACAACAACTGACGGAAGTTAATCCAAATCCAGACAATATGCTATATGTGATTCTTCATTGCTTCCATTCCTATTTAGAAGGGCTCAGTACATCCATTTTGCGGATAGTCATTTGACTGCAGATGTATTCTGCTTTGTTGGAAGTAGACCTTTCCAAAGCTGCGTTAGTTAGGGGTTATGCATCATATAGCTTTATTGACGGGCATAATAATAAAAAAAGAAGTAGGCCCCTTGTCCTATAACCGTAAAGATGAAACAATATCACAGCCAGTGGAAGAATGAAAGATTATCTCTTTCTTCCCTAAAAACCCAGTGCATTATATATAGCGGCGTTTAGCATAAGGTTATAACTTATACCTTAATCGAAAGCTTCTCAATACCAATATCATTCAGTCTTTGAAATACACTGGTTATTATTATAAGGACGTCTGTGCTGTTGGCTTTGATTATCAAACATTTATTTGCTCATGATTACAAGGAGCAATTCTCTCAAGACTGTCTGCCTATAACCTTTTCTTCTCCTTGTACAATAACAATATTTTGCTGACACATCTGAACAATCTTCAGCCTGAAAGGTGTTGAAATCAGTCTTGTTGTCATTGTCTCAACAAAACATTTGCCATACTTAAGGTGGAATACTTTTCTCAGTCACTCTGTCTTTGATGTTTTGACTGACCTTTTTTAGCATTCAGACTGGTGTATCTGTGTACATCGATAAACTAAATCAGTTAGCATGTAAATGCCCATGAAGGTTTAACAGAAGGAAAGGCACATTCTGCTGCATGTTCCCAAAGCATTTGGAGGTACGAAGTGGCTATGTGTTTATCACAGCTGATCCATCAACTATCATGGCATAGGCTTTTGGTTTTGTATCTTGGTTCCCAAAACTGAGGCAAGCTGGAACTTAGTACTGCTGTGAAGTATTTAGTTCCAACCAAGTACAAACGGAAAAGATTGATTTTCATAATGAGAGAATTCTATGAGGTCATGACTTGCATGCTAGAAAGAAATTCGAGAAAGATATTTTATTTTAAAATCCTAAAATACTTTTGACAACAGATAGCCAATTCTGGTTTACATTATTCAAAAGAAGCCAAGTAGTGACTATTATCTTCAGGAAAAGAGTAAGCAAATCATAATGTTCTTATTAAGAATGATCCCCCATATCATTCTGACGGCGCGCATCTTTCCAAAATTGCTGAAGAGTTGCTTTTTACCCCAACATGGTTGTACATGGCATCTAAATTTCCAATTTAGGCTGGTCATAGTGAAATCGATTTGCATAGATTGAAAGACCTGAAAGACGGCCAAGTACTTTGAGTGTTCTAAAGATAAAGTGCCTCTAAGATGAACATATATCTCAGTTTGATTATCCTCCAATAGGAACTGTAAGAGGAGTTGGGCACCCGAGATATTGCTGACGGACAAAAGAACACACATATGGAGCAGTAGACAAACGGACGGACGACTAATTCCATGACATTATTTGACCTTCGGGCGTATTTAGATGAAATTATTGAGTCTTATTTTGAGGCGCCTGTGGCACCAGGGCTAAATAGAAATACTTGTCTCATCATTTTGTATTGATTGCATTATCGTAATATTTTAGGTACCTTAAACTCTTTCCCAAACAACAAAATCTTATGGAGCTCCCATTGGGAAGCTCCTGCAGCCGACAAAACGAATCTCTTTGAATACTGGAATGTGTTTGGGTATCATATAGCCAACATTTTCATCTTTTGCCTCAATGTTTTGCCAAACTCTTTCTACTAGGGACGTCAAAACCAGGTCTCGTATGGGAAAGGGTTAATGTACTTGTACAGATAGCTTGATATCTGGACTGGTCTTGTTCTGGAAACATTAGAAACATGTACAAATATAATTTTGCAGTTAAACGCTAAACGCCTATCAGTCTCTACAATAGCGCTGCTTCATGGAATGTAATTGAGTACCAATAGACTTCAGAGCAACCATTTAAAAAGGAAGACTACAAAAGATAACAACGAAATTGCATTCACCGTTCTGTTCTGACCACTGCCATTGAATCATTTTAGCAAAGACAGGTTAACTAGGGCAACACAATTCAACGATATAACAAAAGTTTTGGACGAGGTGCAACTTCTGCAGCCATTTCTGCAGAGGAAAATATTGCCATCTCAAGTGCAGTTATCTAGCTGATACTTACAGCAGACGTTATGAAGTACAATAAGCATAGTATGTTATGAGTATTGGACTCACTAGATAGCATTTGGGACACTTACCGATCTTCTAAATTGGAATTTTGTTACACCGACAACGAACCCTGTGGTATATTTCGCTGCATTACTCAGAACCGTGGTTAATTAAAGATAGACCCGATAGAACCTAGATCATTTCTTAGATACACCGAACAAGTGTACACAGACCCCTACACAATGTAGAGGACACTATCACAAATTAAGAAATGCTTATGACTGAGACATCGTGGCAAATACCGTTGAGAAAAAACTGAAAACGTCAGAAATATTCCGAGATAACCCATTTTTAGCTTTGGAAAGTACATTTTCTATCCCATAATAGTCAAAATATTTGCAAAAAGTCATCTTTTCACTAACATAATGTCTCTGATGTAGTTTTCAGGCAAATTTAGCACAATTAGGATTAATAATACAGCATGTATAGCAATTAAATATATCCCAATGACTGTTTTGATATGAAATTGCACCCATTTGACCTTTGACCTTGCTGTGACCTTAATTTGAAGTTTCAGACTGGGCATCCACCCTGGGAGGTTTTGTCATACCCCAAAGAATATTACTAGCATGGATGCCGAGCATTAACAAAGAATGCCATCAAAACCAATTTCTAGAGCCCGTACGAATTATAGTCCGTAGACTATTAAAACAAGCTGTAGTTATGAGGTTTTTGTTGAAAAGCATTGACATTTATTCCCGTTTTCCATCATCTATTTTTGTCATAGAAACTTTTAAGTTCAGAAAAAATCTTTTCCGTTTGGGAAAAGGGATAAATGCAATAATACACGGACAGAGGGACAGACGAAGTCCATTTAAAGTAACATTACGCTGTTTTTCTTTCAAAACATGTAACTACGAGTACTTGTACTTTTTAGAAGCAAGATTTCCGAAGTTTCCGTAGACAAGCGACGCAATTTTGTTTTCCGTGCGCACCCAAACTAAAACAAATCATTTGAAACATAATCCGGATGCAAAGAACATTGACCGAATTTAGTCTCGGAAAATCGTGCAGCATTAAATCTTATTTAGGGGATTTTCCGGACAGAAAAATAGTTTATTTATTGCATTCATTAAATCCCCGCGAAGTTCAATGCCACTGTGCCAATAAACCTTTATTATTTAGATAAACTCACTGATTCTTTTCGAATGCTATTGTTTGTTATTCCAATATCCATCACAAAAGAATCTTTAACTCTTTCCGAAACGACAATCGTTTAGACTGGTCCAATTTGAAAGCTGTTGCGGACATCAAAATGAATATTTTTACAAAAGGAGTCGTGTATACTGCGACAAACGGGAGTGACCGCTATTTATATTCATTTACTAGTTAGTGTTCGTCCTAGTTTTTGGACCAATGAAATTGCAGTATATTTGAAAATTTCGCCGCTATATTTCACGTAAATGCATTGCCGGTCAGTTTATACATAGCCACGCCCCCGTAATATTTTTGGGAAAATGATGTAATTTTTGGGGAAATGATGTAATTCTAGTAAGATCCGCTTGATAGTAGCTCCGGTCTGAGGCGTGGTTTGAAGGGCGTATTTTTTCATTGGTTGACGAACACTAAGTCAGATAGAGTCTGTATAGTAGATTCTACGCTACATAAACATTCAAAGGCTGCGCCTTTTGAACGTTTATATCGCGTAGAATCTACTATACAGCATCTATCTAATACGTAAAGACCGATCACTTCCGTTTGTCCTACTATACAAAATAGCATATTAAATGTTGAAGCAAAAGGAGAAAATGCTGATCATCAGCATTTTCTTCCATTGCCTCAATATCTGGCCTGGAATATTTTGTACGGAAGTCAAAAGAAGGTCTTGTTTGGGAGAGACTTAAAATAAGCTGCATTTCGAAGTGCTTTTTACGATAACGTAGGCACGCACAGTCTTATCAAAACTTATTATTTTTTCCTTTATTGATTCTACATTATAGATAACATACATACATGATAGATATTATGCGTTCAAACAAAATGCAAAGTATTACAGATAAGTAAAATGTGCAAATCAATATAACAGCGTATAATGATCTATAGCTCACGAGAAATGACGTGGAAGAGCAGCTTGTAGTGTAGAATGTTGTCATTTTGGCAATTCAGACCACCGTTGAAGTATAGCTCACGATAAATGACCTGGCAGAAATCTCTAGCTATTAGCTAGAGATTCTCTGCCAGTTAATTTATTAATGAGCTATACTACAATTGTGGTCTAAAATGTCAAAAAAGGAAACATTCTACACTGCTTCAAATAACAAAAAAAGAACATTATACCGAAACACAAATTGCATTATTATTTCTATTGGAAATAATTGAGAAAAATGGTAAATGCTGATCATCGGCATTTTCTTATTTTGTCTGAACCAAGGTCGTCAAATCATTATTGCCTATTTGGGGTAAAAGTCAATAACGAATGTGCAAAGTTATAGAATCGTCAAAACCAAGGTTTACTTGCGAAAAAGTTAATAAAGTACGTGCATTTCAGGCTGTAGAATCACGAACTAATCTGTTCGCCTTCCAATTTGTTCCTTTATTACATTAATCAAACCTCCGCGAAGGTCAAGACCATGGGTGAAATAAAACCCTTTCACTTTGTTGTTTCTGTTCTACATTTTAGATACTGACGAAGACCTTTGTTAAAGTAGCATTGAAATCTTTGCCGAACAGTGACGCATTATTAAGGGCTTAGGAAAACAATGAGGAAATGCCTAGCGTTTTTGTTTTTCAATCAAAATTTTCTGTGCTATAATATCTTAATATGAGTGTACTTTCAATCTCTTTCAACTTCCATTTGATCGTCTGCAGCAGATTTCAAATTGAACACTCGTTGTTTTTGTCGTTTTGGAAAGATTTAATGTGATAATTTTTCTATGTTACATAGCTTTACAGTCTTGGTTTGTTGTTCACAAATTCTTAAATTTTATATCCAATGGTGGAATGCAATCTTCTTTTGTTTTTAAAATTCATTTTCTTTTTTCGGCAAAAAACATAATGCTACTTATTGACCGCTGTGCTATTGTATACTGATCTATAAATATTTAGAATAATCCCTTACTTCTGCAGCCACAGCGGACAAATTACGGCCTACACGTGCGTATATCGCTGCTTCTAGATACGATTTTTTTGTTAAAAAGCGACGATATATAATGTTTAATCATGGAAATGTCGACGACCCACTTGCACGATAAAATCAAAAAGACAAACAATGCCAGAGGTTAGAGCAAAAGCGTTGTAAGAACACGCGAATTCCAAATATATTTACAACATATTTGCATTAACCCAACGGAATATTCAGCTGCAAATTCGGGGAAAACAGGACCTCAGGTGTCTTGCGTAGTAGCACGCTGTTTTATCATAGCGTGAAATATGGGGTCTTTGACCGACCAGATCATTGTTCCCGCAAAATAAGGACCTACATTTCGTTTACCAAAGTTCGGTTGTAAATAGAATTTGTCATTTCAGTCTCAATTCAAAAGGTGTTTTTTTTTTTTTTGTCTTACTATTAGTTTAACAAACTGATAGCTTGTAAACGCACCAAAAAACCAATCTTATCATCAAGACATATTTTAAAAATGAAATGGGAATGTAATGTAACTTTGAATCGACAAAGATGTTTTGGTAATTTCGTCATTCGAAGGAGCTGTATAGATAAGGGTATTATGTAGGTGTCAAAATATAATTATTTAGTGTTCGTCCTAGTTTTTGGACCAATAAAATTGCAGTATATTTGAAAATTTCGCCGCTATCTTTCACATAAACGCACTGCCGGTCAGTTTATACATAGCCACGCCCCCGTTTCCTGTACAGTTATGAAAAATGATGTAATATTTTGGGGAAAATGATGTAATTTTTGGGGAAATGGTGTAATTCTAGTAACTTCCGCTTGATAGTAGCTCCGGTCTGAGGCGTGGTTTGAAGAGCGTATTTTTTCATTGGTTGACGAACACTAAGTCAGATAGAGTCTGTATAGTAGATTCTACGCGACATAAACGTTCAAAGGCTGCGCCTTTTGAACGTTTATATCGCGTAGAATCAACTATACAGTCTCTATCTAATACATGGACAAGGATCTATGTCATGGATCGATCCAGGTGGGTTAGAGTCTATATATAGGCTGATTAGGATTCATAAAGATATCTACAAGTTGCTACTTTTTTTGCAAGGAATCTATGTGAGAACAACATGGGTCCCGATAAGACTGTGCTCTTATATTTTTGTGACAAAGTATAGTTGTTTTAATTTCGCTTTGGTTCAGTTAAAGGAATGGGTATGCCAGCGGAATTTTGCTTCTTTTTGAATTTTCAGATCTTTACAATTTTATATATTACTCTTTATGGTGTAATATCCATAGTGAAAATCAAAAGAGGTTCTAAAGTTTATCGCTAGACATCATTTAAATAAAAGTACAAAGCTGCTTCGACAGCCTGGTCAAAAACGAACATCTATTTGTCATATGATCTGAAAGAATGGTTCACCTGAAAATTATGGTTCGTTGTCCATGCATTTTTTAAACAAATGGAATATCATTATGAAGTTTTTTTCGGGTAAATATTGGTTCACTTTATAGCTCACAATTAATGAACTGGCACAGCTAGCTAGAGATGTTCTGCCATGTGATTTATTGTGAGCTAAAATAGAGGTAATCAGCGATTGTTTGGTATTGTCTATGTCTTATCAAACTTTTGGGGCGTCAGAACCAGACACTGTTTGAGAAAAGAGTAAAGTTTGAAATAATCACTTCAATTAATGGACTATTAAATTATGCTTGTTGAAATAAACACCACACGTGTTTCCTCGCGCATTGTTATGGGCAGGCATATCTTGCCACTCAAAAAGAATGCTTGGTTATTAAAAACAAGACCTGACTGAGCAAGACCCTTTGCAAGTATATTGATAAATATTGTTGATATGTTGCAAACAAAAAAATATTTAGAGTAAAAACAACAAAGAGCAATGACTCCAAAAGTGGGCATGGCAGAGTAACAATTCTTGTACAGTAGACTTCTCCTTGATAATATCAATAAGTGTACCAAGTTTAAAGTTGCTAGCACTAACGGCTAAGGAGATATATTCCGGACAAAAATGTAAGGGAAATAACTCAAAAAGTGGGCGTGGCAGAGTAACGGTTCAAAGACATGACACTTTTCTTTGATGAAATATATATAAGTGTATCAAGTTTAAAGTTTCTAGCACATATGTTTTAGGAGATATGGTCCGGACAAAAGTGTGACGGACGGACAGACAGACAGGCGGACAGACGGACGGAATCGAGCAAACCTATAGCCCACGAACCGGTAATCGATGGGGAGTAATAAGTCCAAATATTTAATCTCGTTCACAAATATTTACACAACGATTTCATGTGGGTTTTATATCCATCGTGATCTATGTCGCTACAGGTCAAACGAAGCCATTTTTTTTAATTGTTAAAATTATGTTTAGTCCTTTCTTTAAAGGAAATCACCCCCAAAAATGGGCGAGAATGAATCATTAGACTTTGCCTATTGAGTAAATCGTAAATTCCGTAAAGTCTGATCTGGGACAGCGACACTTGTGCACATATTTGTAATACGATGGACCGGTCTGCACCACTTCACTCCAATTTTGGGGCGATACAAGTTTTAAATCTCTGCATCCTCGGATTCCCCTAGGCATCCTTATTTGCTACGCTACATGTAGTGCAGCAAATAAGGAGACCCCGGGATATCCGTAGATGCCGTCTATGTCCGTTCTAAGGTTTCACACTACGGGAACTCTCTATGCAATCAATCATTTGAGCAGGGATCTGGAATAGAGTACTTAAAAGCTTTTGAGCTCAACATGGTTCAAGATCAGCCTGCGTATACACGCAGTCTGATCATGATCCATGTTTGTCTCCAATAGCTTCTGCGTGACCTGTAGCAACTGTAAGACAGCAGCATGGATCCTGGTAATATTTTACTTACGCTCAGGATGATCTTGAAACATGGCTGTCTCAAATGTTATAAGAGACATTTTTCCAGACCCAGCTCGAATAACATGCAATAGGAATGCACACTTTGATCGCACTTTCGTTTCATCATCGTATTGCATCACGATCATCGTAACTCCAGCTTGCCTTTCTTTACAAGTAGCGGTATGTAGCTGTAGTTACAAAGATTTCGAAGAAAAGCAGCGATATTTTGCACTTCCAGCAAATCTGTTTTTAATAGCGTGACTCGAGGCACATTAGCGTGCATCCTGTGGTATTTATCATTCAATCTATTATAAACAATATTAACCTAGTCTAAACGTTCAACCCCGAAATTTCAGCAGTTAGTCACGTTTCACGTTAATGAATGCACGTGCTAAATGCCAACATCTGCGAGGTTTTTCACCTTTAAATTGCGCGTGAAAATACATGTATCTGATCAAATGATAAGGCGTGATCTATTGCTCTTCGATCTATGAAAGCGAAGATGATTGAAAACAATGACCTACGGGTTGAAATGTACACACATACACATGAACAGAAATCGGTAATATATTTGTGGCATTTGAGAACAACATGGATCGAGATGAGCCTTTGCATACGCACAGTCTCATCAGGACCCATGTTGATATAGATATGAAATATTCTTTGTGAACATTCCAACTGCAAGAGAGAAGCGTGTATCCTGACCACACTACACTTGAATAGGCCTAGTCCTAACAGCCTCTTTTTTCTTTGAGACCTGTAGTGTTTTTTCTCCTGTTTCGGAAATATGAATTACTTGTACGGAAATATCAGGTTTTTCTACAGTAGAATTGTCAAGTGACGCCTTCCTGAAATACAACTACATCACACAAAATATGTTGACCGAGCACACCTTATCGTTTAATCAATCATCATGGGAAAATGAGCTTCCGACCTCTGTGACCTGAAACCGTAGTTAGTTCCCAAATGAGATTTAATTCTTAACCCCGTGACAAACGTATGACAATGGATCTATGGGCAATGAATAAGTCAAATCCCTAATCTTTTCCAAAACAAAAGTATTTAGACTGTTAGAAATTATTTGAAAATTACCGCAGTTGACAAAATAGATGTTGGTAAAGATCGAATTTGTTTACAAAAACAAAAACAAAAACTATTATTGAGGCAAATTGTAAAATTCAACAGTTTGTCAAAATAGGGGGTTATGATAGAGACATCTACATTCAGACAATTACTTTATCAATCGACGTGTTCAATCTATCATAAGGAATGATTCTGTACAAATTTAAGCGTCATCCGTGGCAACGGAAATTGTCGAGGATGTCCGTAGTCAATGTCCCTTGTCACGGATGACGCCCGAAAATTTACGAAAGTATCCAATCGTCCATGTCCATTGCTACGGATGACCCCCAAAATTGCACGAAGGTAAATGGATTGCATTAAGCATGGATCGAAGTAGATTGCGACCATTGTGTATCTGATGAATATCTTAACAAATTTGATGTGAGGTCAAAGTAAGGAGCAATGATTACTAAAATCAAATGTGTTTTATGAAATGCCAAAAGTAAGCATACACGGTACATGCGATGACAATGTCTGTAATGGCAATGATTCTATGGTCAATATCGCCGCTTTTCAACAAAAACTTCGTAACTGCAGCTTAAAACAAGCTGCAGTTACGAGGTTTTTGTTGAAAAGCATCAATATGCCAAAGTGTCATATTCTTAATAGCTGTAAATCACAGAATATGAGTCGATAGCCAACGCCTTATCTGAAAAGGTTCTCACGTGAGGTCAACTAAAGTAGCAATATCGGAAATTGAAGTACTTGAAACTTCGATGGAAATCGACCCCGATCAGTCTACAGTCGATGCATTTCATAACAATTTATAATGTGGGGTAAACGTAAAAGGCGATGATTGAGGAATGAATTTTGTTCGTGAAATACTTAATGTTAAGATGCACTGTTCGATAGGATAACAGGCTCGTAGGAAGCAATTTTAAAGGTGGAATAGCACTTAACATCTTGCAAATTTTCCGAGAACTTCGTACACAAAAATAAATATATATTATTAAAATATGGCCTTTAAATTGCATATATGCCCAATCTTAGCTTTCTGCCTTATGTTTTCTGCCACATTTTAAGTGTTATTCCACCTTTAAATTGGGGTGGCTAAAACCCCAGTGTTAGGGGCCAATTTGGATTTTCCCTTCAGTGTAAAATAAGGAAATTCGGCATTTTTGGCCTGGTTGGGGGGCTAAGCCAACCCGTAGCCCTCCCCCTAATCCTACGGGCCTGGATAATACAGTTTGTCGGGAAATATCAATACTTGTACGCGGTATTCTATTTCTGATAGGCGTAAATCATACAATTTGAGTTGTTGACAAGCGCCTTATCTGTCAATGTGTTCCCACGTGAGGTCAACGTAAGGAGAATTAATCGGGGGAATCAAAACACGAAAGGATTGGAGCACAGCAGAGTTCATAATAAATTATTGCGGATATGAACAGATAGCGATAGTAAAGAGAAAATGCATTCTAGATTCAGAAAATTGTTAGAGAAAAGTTTCGACCCTTACTTCTGCAGTGCGCGCAGACTTGCTAGGGCGAGGACTGGGTGGGGTCAAAACTTTTCACACTGCCAACATTGCCCTTTGTTGACACATACCGCCGATTTTCTACGAAAACCTTGTAAATGCAGCTTCTTTTAAGCTGTAGTTACACTTTTTACAAAAAGAAAATATCATGAAACATCATGTACCTCTAAAGCCAATACACTCAAGTGTTCTATTCTTTAAAGCCGTAAATCATAGAATACGAACCGAAAGCCACCGCCTTATCTGTCAAGTTCCTCGCGTAAGGCCAAGGGTACGAGAATTGATCGAGGAAATGAACATTTACACGAAATAACAATACAGATTGACCTAAACTAGCCTGTAGTCGATCTATTTCTTAACAAATTCTTAACAAATGAGAATGTGTATAGAATGTGTAGTCAACCTATATGTCATTGATCGCGAAACGAAATTGGTTTGTGAAATACTTAGGTAATGTTTAGATACATGTAAACTTTTCGATAGATAAGATTTTTGTCGGGAAATATCAGTATTTCTACACGGAGTTCTATTTCTTATAGCCATAATTCACACAATACGAGTCGATAGCCAACACCTTATCTTGCAAACTTCCCACGTGAGGTCAACGTAAGGAGCAAGATCGGTAAATGAACATTTGTTGTCCACCAATATCAGACCCGTGGGAACATGGGATGGGGGTGGGGGTTGTGGTCAACGTTGGCAAAAATCCCGAATTTTCCTTTTTTCACACTGAAAATTTAGGTAAAATCCAATCTAGTCCCCAGTTCAGACACTGTGTCTTTAGCCCGCCCACTATAAGATAACTTCCTACAGGTTTCAATATATCAATCAACCCATTACTGCACAGTGACACCTTCTGACTCCCTTACAAGAAAAGGATTGAGAAAACATCGTGAAAAATGAAGAAATTGCTTGTGACAAGCAATTTCTTCATTTTACACAATGTTTTCTAACCCAAAATGTGCAGATTTTAAAATATTTTCATCAACTTGAAAATGTTGTCTGCAACATTTTTCAAATTGGAACAGTCCAAAATTGTGTCGTCTGGTAATGGGTTAATCCATTACGAGATGTCAACGTTTTAGACAGTTCCAAATTCAAAGTTGATACAGCCGATATTATGAAGTGAACAAAATTATACGATTTATGGTCTTTACTGGTAGAAAACCTTTTGAGAAATGGGAGAATTGCTTGCCACATACAATAATTTCATTTCCGCAATTTTCACAAAAAAAAAAATACAAAATCTTTATCAAAAGGGGCGTCAAAGGCGTCATTATATGGTAATGGGTTACGTATTAGATAGAGGCTGTATAGTAGATTCTACGCGATATAAACGTTCAAAATGCGCAGCCTTTGAACGTTTATGTCGCGTAGAATCTACTATACAGACTCTATCCGACTTAGTGTTCGCTAACCAATGAAAACATACGCTTCTACTGTCATTCGTCAAACCAAACCGACCCGACCGATCTTACTGGAATTACACCATTTTCCCAAACATTACATCATTTTCCCAAAAATTACATCATTTTTCATAACTGCACAGGAGACGGGAGCGTGGCTATGTATATCCGTGACATGAACTGACCGGCAGTGCGTTTATGTGAAATATAGCGCCGAAATTTTCAAATATACTGCAATTTCATTGGTTCAAAAACTAGGACGAACACTAAAAGAGGTTATCGTTCAAAATCTATCTGTGGTTATAGACTTCTAAAATTATCGAAAAATATCAAAAAGGTGTGTCACAGGATTCCGCGCCGTGTATTAGAAAAGTAAATAGCTCACTCAAAAGGCCTACAATGTTGATAACCAACGCCTTATCTAACACTTGACGCACGTGAGGTCAACGTCAGGATAATTGATCATGTGAACAGTCGATTATCTTAAAAGAAAAAGGTCATGCTTTGTAAGAATTACGCATGTATTTTATCATTTATCATAAACGAATTCCTTTTTTGAATAAATACACACCACACAGTCTGATCAGGATCATTGCTGATGGAACTCGATCAGACCGTGGAAATATGTTATCTTAAAAACGAGTCACTTTCAATTGCCATAGCTCACTGGTGGTGAACCCGGCCGGAGCGAGGGACATTTTTCGCTACAACAAGGTACAGATATTTTGCATTCAAATGTGAGTTCAAAGATCTGATTGGATAGTTTTTCTAATAACAATTAATTTGTTCTAAAAATAGACCGGGTTTACCGATATGTATTGACAAACCGTCTGTGTTGTTATAAAATCTCGTAACTATATTCCGTTTTTATTCACCTGACAGGGTGTTGCTAAGTAAAGAGGTTATTCGACGAGTTTACTTCTCGATATCTTGGTTGATAGAAGAGAAAAAACGTGCGGCACGAGCAAGAACATATTTCAAATTGAAACAATGCGCGATTGTAAAATGTGTTGTCATAAAACCTCGTAGCTACAGATTGATTCACGCTGTAGTTATAATGTTTTGCAACAATACCGACGAATTACCGCTAATCGGGAAGGCTGTTTCTCCCCAAGCTTAAATGGAATGAACCGTTTACTAAGCTCCGCCCTGTCTCCCGAATAAAAACAGAATATACGGCTTTATCGAAGCCCTAGTTACGAGATTTTATAGCAACGCCGACGGAATACTATGATCGCAAAAAAACGTCACACGCTTTGGCCAAGTTCACCACCAGTTTAGCTAGTTATCCTAAATACTTGTATGTCTCAAATGTCAAAGGGACCTTTTCCATATATTATCTATAAGTTTATGCTAAGGCATAATTGACAACCTAATACCTGGGATATACACGTTTGATAGTCTTCACTGGTACATACGAGTATATATGCGTGACGACCAATATTTTAAACGCCATTACAAAATTGTATTCAGTCCTTATTTTATACGAACCTCGTGTTTATAATTTTGCTAAATAAAACTTGTGCAAATGAACGAACGCAAAACTTTCTAAGCTGAGCTACTCAGTTTTCCGGTTCTGAAAAATTGCAAAACTTCTGTGATCTATATCATATCTTTCTTTCAACAATTAAACATGTTTGCATCACTTTTTAATTACAAAATATTGCAAACAACGAAGCTGTCTTTTCTCTCAATGTTTTACGGAACTCTCTCTTCTAGGGACGTAAAAGCCAAGGACCCGTATTATCAACGACCGTACGAGAAATTTACTAATATCATTACCCTACAACGTAGTCGTAAGATCGTTGATAATATGGGTATCATGTCTTGTTTGGGAAATGGTTAAAATAAAAAAGTAAAACTAATGGCATGCAAAGTCAATGCAAATTGAAGTGATATATCATCGTTTTGCTTCAAAAACCTCGTAACTGCAGCTTATTTTAAGCTGCAGTTACGAGGTTTTTGACGAAAACGACGATATTTCCATGCAAAAAATTCGTATTGATATCGACTCGTATTGACGCTTTCCATACGGTCAGTTTCAGTTTTCTCGGGGTCATTTAGAGGTCAACGGACGAACTAGAGGGGTCATTTCCATTAATGGAGTAGCATCTTTGAACAATAGATACATTGGTTGTTAGGCTCATCGATTTTACGCTTTGCTACTCGTAAATTATACGTACATGTAGTTTTGATACAGAAAATATTTGACATTAAAGGGACATCACATTCCCATTCTATTTTTACAGTATGTTGGGTAGCTAAGGTTGGTTTATATTCTAGAGCATATAAATGCTATAAGTTTTTTCAAGTGGTTGTTGATAAGCAAAAAACGCGCCTTTTCAGTTGAGACAAAATCCACAGTTTTTATATAAATCCGAACTGTTTTCCACAACAATTTGTTTAATTTGAACACAGAAAAACCATTTCCATAAATGGGCCAATACATCGGCAGGAGATTTTCAGAACTTTCATTAGAAAATTTTAGATTTATGCTCTTTTACATAAAAAATAAAGTTAAAATTTACAAAAAATAATCTGTGAAAGTCGCTTGAAACTTTATAGGAAACAAATTTCGACATTAATACGATTGACGCTCGTAAACACATCGTTCTGACATCCCTTTTGTACAGAAATTGCATTTGAAAACATTGAAAGAAAAGAAAAAAGGCTGATATTCAGTCCTGTCTCCTTATACCTCTATATTTTCTATGCTAGATTGTACACAAATATTTATTGACCATCTTCCATTAATATTTATCGCCTGTATAAGCTTTCAAATAGGAACAGTCTCATTTTGTGCTGTTTTATAAAAGTGTAAAAGACGAGAGATCTCGATCAGACTCAGTGTATGCACAGACTGATCACGATCCACGTTGGTCTCAATTGTCATAAGAGACTTTTTATCTTTCTAGATCCTGTTTCAATTTTTTGAAAATAAAAATAAATCACTAGATCTAATGCAATGTATACCAAACATTTTCAAAATTCAATCAAATATTTTCCCAAACAAAACCTTTTATGACGTCCCTGAAAGACCAGGGTAAGATCTAACAGACCAGAGCGAAATTATTGAGGCAAACGAAGAAAATGATGTTACCAGCATTTTCTCATTTTGCTTCAATATTTTCTACCTAAATATATAAAGTACACAACCTTTATCTTCTTTGTCGTCTGCAACACATTTCAAATTGGACCAGTCCAAAATTAGATGTTAATTTCTTTCCGCAATGTTTAATAAGCATTTTCAAAATGTAATTAAAATACACTAATCACGATTCATTTACTTTAAAAGAACCCAAACAAAAGATAAACATACCGATGATCTATATTAATCTTTTCCCTAAAGGTTTCAACAAAATCAAAGTATCAAACTATTAAAAAATCATAAACTATCTTTCTTCTGAAAATTCTCTAAATTAGAACCACTTGAACACTTTATCTACCTAATGGGTAACCCTTACCTAAACGCAAAATTGTAGACTGCTTTAAATTATTTGATCCAGGGATCACGATTAATCAAAGCGGGGAATCAAGTCAAACAACCATTTTGAAAAATCGTCAATAATTTTGTTAATAGATCTACTAGACCAGTTTTAATTTGCTTTTGGAGCAAAGAAATCTGAAAATATCAGAAACCAGCTGAATTTGGTAGATATTTTACAAATTTGCCAATAAAAAGTTATTGACGACCAACCATAATAACTTTTTTGTCGGCTGATTTTTTAAAAGAAAAAATCCTTCGTATTCAGCAATTCCCTGGCGTTTTCCTACCTTCTCTGTTTCACATCATTTTTAAATCTGACGAACTCTGTATCGAATTCCATGGTTTCTTCGAATATTTAAGCGAAAACATTATTCCGTGTGAAAGTTTCCCAAAAGTGACGTGGGTTAGCCTCCGTGCACTAATCGACAATCTTACTTTTCTTCTCTAACGCAGGGCGAAGCCATACATACAGATAAGTTGGGATGAGAACTTTTTTAAAATGCAAAATATTATCAATTGTTAAACCTTACATTATGGGTTCTCATTGAGATCATCTCGTCGAGACGATTCAAATGAGTACCTACAACATAGTGCTTTAATATGAAATGATAAATTCAGAATGCGTCTATCCCTCTTATTCATTGCTCTCAGTCTAGTAGGTGCATTAAGTTTAAATTAAACGATAAAAGGGTTCTATCAAAGTTTGTGCTAAACATTTATATAAAAACAAAATCAACAACAATGACAAAATACAAAAAATCTAATTATTTATTACCTCTTTCAGTTTAGTTTATATCGAATTAAAATCACTTATTAATATTTCTTTACTTCTCTAGCGCGGTTGCATTTACTTAAAAAAGGTTAAAATGTGTCTTCAAATCTCAATGGCCAGAGTAAAATAAGAAAAAAAAGCGAAAACAAAATTTAATTATTACCTTTCAAATTATAGTCTGTATCCAATTAAAATCACTAATTACCATTACTTTTACACTTCTAAAGCGATTTCATTATTTTAAAAAAAAGTTAAAAGCTTCCACCGATAAAGAGAGCACATTCGCTGGTTAACTGAGCGATTGCTTTACTTAAACAAAAAGATAAAAAGAATTATCCTATTTTTTGTTGATTTCCTAAGAGTCAGGGTAAAAGAAGCAGAAAAATAAAACGATCGATAACAAAATTAATTATTACCTTTCTAATTATAGTCTGTATCCAATTAAAATCACTAATTACCATTACTTTTCCACTTCTAAAGCGATTGCTTTATTTAAACAAAAAGTTAAAAGTTTCCACCAATTAAAGCACCACATCCACTGGTTAACATGGTTAACAGAGTCCTTTCCGTTCGCTCGCTTGATCAATAGTGAAATAGTGAAACACTTGTTTCCTATGAGAGATTGACAACGTTAACCCTTAGCATGGGAACTGATGTCTATTTTTACCCATTACCAAACGACAAAATTCGGACTTGTCTAAATTCAAAGATGCTGCAGACGAAAATATGAATTGAATGAAATTTCGCATTCTTTGATCTTTCTGGGTAGAAAAAATTTTGGGAAATGAAGAAATTGCTTGTAACAAGCAATTTCTTCATTTTCCACAATGTTTTTCAAAGCCATTATCTTGTAGGGAGTCGAAAAGAGTCATTGTTTGGTAATGGGTTAACAAGAGCTACATATAAGAGGTAGTATATCATGGGCGGATCTAGAGGGGGGGGTCGGGGGGGGGGGGGGGGTCCGAACCCCCCTGGCATTGGCCGAAAATTAAATTATGACTATATAAATTTAGTGTAACATTACATATTTATTACATTTTAAGCCATAATTTGAGCTTACCCCCCACCCCCCTGGAAAAAATCTTGGGCTTGGACCCCGCCCCCCTGGAAAAAATCCAGGATCCGCCCTTGTATAGACTTTTCAAAGTGCAATATTTAGCAATTGGTTGTAAAACCCTATATTGTGGGTACTCATTTTGAATCGTCACCGAGATATGAAATATATACGTTGAAATATCTTTACCCCCTATTATCGGCAGCTTAGCTTTCTTTCTAAAACAACATCCACCTTGATGCCTTTAACAGATATCATCTTGGTTAACATTGAAGCAAAAGATGAAAATGCTAATGACAATCATTTTCTCAACTTCTCCATAAAATTCTTATGTTATTATACTCCCTACCTACGAAGTAGAGGGGGTAATTGGTTTCACCATGTCTGTCCGTCCATCCGTCTGTCCGTCCATTCGTCTGTTTGTCCGTCCGTAGACTGTTTCGTTTACGTGCTCTTAACTCGTGAACCGTTTGACCAAGCATCATGAAACTTTACACAGTTGTTACTCATGGCCCAAGGAGATGCTCTATTGTTTTTTGGGTCATGAGGGTCAAAGGTCAAGGTCGCAATTGGACTTTTTAAAAAAATTCATTATCGTGCTTTAAGTAAAGAACCGGTTGATCATGAAACTTTACACAGTTGTTGCCCACGACCCAAGGAGGTGCCCTATTGTTTTTGGGTTACGAATTCATGTCATGGGTCAACGTCACAATTGGATTTTTAAACAAAATCCATTATCGTGCTCTAAGTAAATAACCGGTTGACCTAGGATCATAAAACTTTACACAGTTGTTGCCCACGACCCAAGGAGGAGGTACCAGGTGTTAGAAATTTACATACTTTAGCAAGAAATTGTATTGAGGGAAAAAACGATCTACAATGCGTTGCAAATTTTGATTAATGACGTCAAAACCAGGGACAGTTTAGGAAATAGAACACATATAATATGGCCATTTTAAGATTCATAAAACATAGATTTTTTCGAGCTGCGTCGTTACGTGTCCGAACCTACTCGGGCGCGGCCGAAAACATTCGGCGGTGGAAAGCTCCATCGCCGAATGGTTTTGGCGTTGCCCGAATAATTCCGACGTCGCGCGAATCTCATTAGTGGTGAACTACCTTGATAGGCCTTTATTTCTAGTTCTGACGCATCGCGTACTTTATCTTGTGACTACATATTGTAATATGTGTCTGGTCACGCGTATTCAGAAATACAGATCCATTAAAGCTCACGATTAATGACCTGGCAGAGTATATCTAGCCATAAGCTAGGGATAATCTGCCAGGTCATTTACCGAGAGCGATAGGGATACATGACACTGTGGGAATCATGTGACACAACAACCACTGTAGGTGAACTCGGCCAAAGTGTGAGACGTTTTTTTGCGATCATAGTATTCCGTCGGTGTTGTTATAAAATATCGTAACTACGGCTTCGTTAAAGCCGTAGTTACGAGATTTTATAACAACACAGACGGTTTGTCAATATAAAACGGTAAACCCGGTCTGTGTTTAGAAAAAGTTCATTGTCATTAGAAAAAAAATCTATAAACTCACATTTAAACGCAAAATATCTATACCTTGTTGTAGCGAAAATTGTTTTAGTTCACCACCAGTGGACCTGGCAGAGTTTCTTTTGCAATAAGCTGAGGATAATCTGCCAGGTCATTTATCGAGAGCTATAGGCCCATACGACACGGTGGGGAATTACGTGAAACAAAACAACAACAATAAAGTTCAATCAATAATTATTATGTCTATCACCGATTTGAATTTGATTTGCAGCTGAGAATGTGGATAAAACACAGATGGGATTGTTGGATTAACCCTTTCCCAAACGACAAAATTTTAGACTAGTCCAAATTCAAAGATGATGCAGAAGACAATTTCAAGTAAATGAAATTTTACATTTTTTGTTCTTTTTACACAGAAAACATTGTGGAAAATGAAAAAAATGCTTGCCACAAGCAATTTCTTCATTTTCCATGATGTTTTCCAAAGGCATTATCTTGTGGGGAGTCAGAAAATGTCACTGTGTGGTAATGAGTTAAGTAGATCTTAAAACAGGATATGATTTGGAAAAAAAGCAAAGCAGGAAATTATTCAAATTATTTTTTTCAGCGATTATACATTGTATTTCCATCTGCTTACATGTTTTTCACAAAATTGAGGGAATACAATGCAAGATATTATAACAAGCCCAATGACTCCGACAAGAAAAGCTTAAATATCGTTGGTGGGGAGTCAAAACCTCGTAACTACAGCTTGAAAAAGCTTGACTACCCACCGACGATATTAAACTTGTGTATTGTATACTTCAGTGGAAAAAATATTGAGAGAGGAGGAAACGAAGAAAAATGTATTTGTCAGAAATTTCTTCTTTTCTGCAAATGTTGATGAAACGTCACTACTTTTTAACCCTTTCCCAAACCATACTAGGTTTTTTTACGTCCTTAAGAAAATTAGTTATGGAAAATATTGAACCAAACTAAGAAAATGCAATTTTCAGCATTTTCACGTTTTGCCTCAATATTTTCTGTATTTTATTGCACAGAAATCCAGTATCTATTAACAGCCATTTTTCGCCCGCTTCAGTTTTAAACTTGGACCACCATAATAGTTTACCGTTCAGGAAAGGGTTACAAATGGTTCATCGGTTGAAAAATACTCTATTTGACAAAAATATAATTATGGGGAAATAAAACAAATTATAACATTGCAATGCTTAACCACTCCCCAAAACAAGGCATGGTTTTGACGTCCCTACATAAAAATGTTAAAGAAAGCATTGAGACAAAAGACGGAAATAATAACAAACTGCATTGTTTTCTATTGTTTCAATATTTTCTATGATACATCAGGCAAGCTTTTAAAATTTATCAATATCCATTTTGTAGTCTGTCACTGCTTTCAAATATGAAGAATATAAAATCTAGACGTTTTGGAAAAGCTTGGTTTTCAATACAAGAATTTCTTTGTTTAGCGTTTTGAGTTTTGATATTATCTAATACCAGGAAAACAGCTTATCTATTGGGGAAGAAAAATGTGAAATTTATCCTTTCCCAAACGAAGGATAGAATGGACTGGTTAAATTTGCTATCAGCTGCAAACGACAAATTGTGTGTTACTAAAAATGCTAAAATTTTACACCAATCATTCAGACAAATGAAGGAAATGATGGCGTTTAGCATTTTCTCCTTTTGGCATAATGTTTTCTCTAGCCTTTTCTGTTGGGGCTACCGAACCTGGGCTTGTTTGGGAAAGGGTTAAAGTGCTTGAATCAAGGACAGTGTCAATCAGTCAATTGTTTCCATCAACAAATGATTGCTTTTCAACAAAAACCTCGTAACTGCAGCTTTAGACAAGCTGCAGTTACGAGAATTTTGTTGAAAAGCAGTAAATGATCACTTCAATACGGAAATATGGCCACTTATTGATAGTTCAAATCGAGTTTTAACTTTGTCTACTTTATTAATCCATTACCAATCGAAAAAAGTCTAGACTGGTTCAAATTCATGTTAAATGATTCTGTCAATACCACACAGATTTGATAATCAGTGTGGAGATTTGCATGATGGGGTGGATAAATCTACGGACAGATTTGCCTAGCTGCAAGTAAGACATTTTGCAATAACTTTCTTATTTCTGCGCCAGTATTCAAACGGATTGTTGCATGTACCCCGCCTTTGACCAGAATCGAGATTATCATTGTCCGTAGTCGTTATCTATCCCATGCTGATGCTGCTGCTGCTGCTTATGATGATGATGATGCTGCTGCTGCTGCTGCTGCTGCTGCTGCTGCTGCTGATGATGATGATGATGATGATGATGATGATGATGATGATGATGATGATGATGATGATGATGATGATGATGATAATGATGATGATGATGATGATGATGATGATGATGATGATGATGATGATGATGATGATGATGATGATGATGATGATGATGATGATGATGATGATGATGATGATGATGATGATGATGATGATGATGATGATGATGATGATGATGATGATGATGACATTTTTATCAATTTTATGTATAGCTCTCGATAAATGACCTGGCAGAACATTTCTATCGATTAGCTTGAGACTCTCTGCCAGATCATGTATCGCCAGCTTTACCAAACATAACGTCGCTTTTCAACAAAAAACTCGTAACAGCAGCTTGTTTTAAGCTGCAGTTACGAGGTTTGTGTTGAAAAAGCAGCCATAACATGACCGTGACTAGAAGCCATCTCGTTTTGTTTTCTTTCAGCAGAATTCCATCATCCGTCATAATTATGCAATAAACCTGCCAGGGGTCCATTAATTATCTTGACGAATATTTCAAATATCATCGCTATATACTATTGCACGCTGACCGGCAGTTGGAAATATTAACATGGGGCACGGAAACATGCATTGAAAAATGTAGCCATTTTCCGGACAGCCGAACTCAAAATTTCAAATCACTACAGATTTCAAAATGCAATGGTACTTCTGACAATTTATGTATGTATTGATAACAATCTCAAGAAATAAAAGTATAATTTCAAAAGGCAATCACAAGATTGCGAATGAGATGAATAATTTCCGCTTCCCCATCCTACGGTTGGGATCATGTAACATACCACCACCACCACCACCAACAACAACAACAAAAACAATTTCAGAATATCTTCAATAAATCTGTCGATACGTCACCGATTTGAAAATGCTAAGAAGCAGAGAAGAAGGATAAACGCCAAGCATATTTTACAAGTGTTGGACCTTTTAAACAGGGCATGATAAAAATCATTGGCGAATAAACAAAATTTTGCTTGTTCTCAAATAATTTTAGTTATACAGTGTTGTTTTGGTTTAAGCATATTTTATTGCTAAATACATTTTTACATATTAATATACATACTTTAAATATATGATAATTACAATAAAGGCAAAAGGGTTTGGCCACAAGTTATCGCAACTTAGATTCGGCCAGTCCCTCAATTTGATTTACATGAAAGTCAGTCTTCGAAATACAGAAGTATCCTGGCAAGAAATTAGACTGAAATAATTGAAGACAGTTGTGTTCCAGTTTTGGAGTGGATAATGTAATTGGACAATAAATCAAAATAAGGAAATATGCGTTCTGAAAAACACACAAAAAAGAACAACACAGTTTCGATAGAAATGATTGTGAAAGCAAGAAAAAGAATAATATGTAAAATGTCATTAGGAAAACCGAAAGAAAGAAATGAATGGTTAACGGATCTGATGGCGGTGGGTTCGTAAATCAAGAAACGAAAAGAAAGAGAGAAATTGGACAATCTCTGATGGCAGTGGGTTCATGGGGAGAAGGTATTTGTTAGTCTTCTGCTGTGGAAAGGAATTGTTTATTTATCAAACCGCTTCGACTCTTTGATAAAATTCTGAACCGAGGTAAAGATGTGAGAATTCTGTTCAAAATTAAGGTTTTCGAAACCAAAAAGAAGAAGATTAACAGAGAGTGGATGGTAGGGACGTAGATCGTGGAACATGGCCAGACGAGGACCAATTAAGTTCGTGCATTGGAAGAGAAAGTGTTCCGATTTTCGATATTGTGTCCACAACTGCATACGGCTGAAAGAGAGAGATGATTGAAATGAAGATCAGAATTCAAGTTGCTACAACGATTTCTTAATCTTGTGTGTAGAACGGAAAGTCTTCTTTGTCCGATAAGATAATGACGTGGCACAGTCGGTACTGGAAAACGTCTAGAAATGAGTGATTTAAAAAGTGACAAGGATTGAACTGATTTTACAGTTTCCGGAAGCTCATTCCACAAGGAGACAGCAGACGGTAAGAAAGAACTCGCAAATAATTCCGTTCGACAGTGCATGATATCTATATTTTTAGAATTCCTTAGGTTTTTTAGAGTTCTATTGTTGAAATATTGAGGGAAAATATCAGATAGATAGTTGGGTGTCATTCCGTTTATTATTTTGTATATACAAATAAGTTTCTGATATTTACGTCTGTTTTCCAAAGTCATACAGCCAATTTCTTTGTACAAACAATCAAGTGATGCTGATCTGGTGAAGTGTTGTTTACAAGTCCATCATACCCAGCAAATCAGTAACATTTTTACACCATCTCTTCTTCGTTCAAATTCGTTCGCTTGATACTTAATAGATCTTTTGAAGAATTTCATCATTTGTTGTTTATCTTGTGCCACTAAGTTCCCCGCTGTGTTACACGTACCTATTCTCGGAGAAAAAAAACAATTTGATTACTTTCAAAAGCAATATAGATCTCCTTCTACCAATTTACTAGATTGTAATTTGGTGTGGTATTTACCAACCAGTCTGATTATCTGTGTCACTTTAAATCACGACAATCCACCAGATCGGACCAGAGTACTGTCCAAAGCCGAGATCTATTGATACATTCATCAAAATATGATATCATTTCATCATAGTTTAAACGAAGAGGTAATGTACTCTGTTTTAAGAGAGTATGCCAAGAGATACGTCTCGTATTTTCAGTTCAAATCAAGCTGGAGTTACGAAATTTTGTAATAACACCAACGAATAAGAAATCGTTTTAGAATTATTTGCGGATACGGCACTTGGTCGTTTGGGAAATTGTTTTGGCGTTTTCACTTTGTGTCAATTTTGTTTTGCCCTTCTGGTTAGATTCCCGAGACAGATTTAGGAAATATAGCGAGCAATAAGGCACATGTGGTCGTCTGGATAAATTACTTCTCCCTTAGACAAGACGGTAACACATTTAAAAGTGTTACAGACGAAATATTAATGTTAACATCCTAAAGATAAAATTTATGGTTTTATATTATGGCAAAAATATATTTTGAGGACAAAGGAAAATTTACTTGTAACAAGCATCTATTTGTCCAGTGTCAACAGACCAATGACGTTTAAAGATTTAATGGAGGGACTTACAGATTTGGTGTGCAAATTCACTTTTAGACTTCACTAGTGTAAACTAGCTTGATATATGTGAGCCAGGCTCAGGAAAAACGTCTTTTAAGGAATTTGAGAATAACCTGGATCCAGACCAGACTGTGCATACGCACGGTCTGATCAGGATTCAAGCTGCCCTCAAATAGCTTCTTCGTAATTTGTAGCAATTGTAAGGGAGCAGCATCGATCCTGATCAGACTGCTCCTGGGTACACGCTGATCTTGAAACATGGTAGTCTCAAATATTATAGGGGACATTTTTTCAAGATCTTTGTGGGTTCTGCATAGAGTGAACGCCGATCAACTTCAAAATAATAATATAAATGCTATTTTAAGCAGTTTCAAAACTGCTCAAAATGAGTCCCGTAACATTTGAGCAGTTTTAAAACTGCTCAGTTTCAAAACTGCTTACGACATATACAGTTTGAAAAAGCCAAAGTTCGATCTTTCTCTGATTTTCTTGATAGAAATATCTTGTGCAGCCATTGCGACAACATCTAGGACAAATTGTCGGAAACATGAAAGAACGTAAAATGATGCATATCTGTGTCACAATTTATTACTCACACGTTCTATCATGTTTCCGACGATTTGAAATGTCCATTATATTCTAGAAAATAGCGGAAATATAAAGTTTCGAGAAATTTCAAAGTATAACCCTTTATCAAACAAGACCTTATTTTGACATCCCTTATAGAAAATGCATAGTGCAAATATTTAGACAGAAGAAGAAAATGCTGATAATCAGCATTTTCTTCTTTTGTCTCAATATTTTTTATACAATAGGCCTATTGTAAAAAATCTATCTTTTTCAGTTTTCCAATTGGAACAGTATATCGTCGCTTTTCAACAAAAACCTCGTAACTGCAGCTTATTTCTAGCTTCAGTTACGAGTTTTCTGTTCGGGAAATGGATAGTGGAAGCATGTCACGTTTATTACAACTCAAACAAGTAATAATGCTGACAGATGATTGTTCGTGTGACGAGAAACAAATCAACATAATTTCCATTGGTTTGTGTTTCTTTTAATTTAGTTCCTTTAATTGCCCTTGACATCTCACTTGCCTATAAAGGATAAAAGGAGCCATGCTAAGTTATCAAACACAAAACGTGTAAACAATATCACGGTGGGTAACCCATGTGACCTTTGGGAAGCGTTCACACCGAAACATCGTCCGCTTCAAGTAAAGTTTAGCTAATGCTCATGGCGAGAGTGATAAAGTGCACCGTACGCGCCTTTGAGAGTGTCATTTCCAGTTCTAGCTCACTCTATAAGCTGCTTGAATGTTTGAAGAAACCACGGGACGATTTTCGGTGTGAACGCTTCCCACAATTCACGAGGGTAACCCACAATGAATGTATTCATGAAAATATCATATGGAGTGATCAATCGGATTGGGTAGATCATTCCTGTCTCAATGGAAATTTGAATTAAGTTATTTAAGTCCTTCTATATCAAGTCTTATCTTACTTCGCCTACCCGCCCTCTCTCTTTATATTAATTAAGTTTTATTGAATATTTCTAGAAGATCGTAGCGCCATGTGACATACAAATACAAATGGTGCCATTATGGGAACTGGACATTGATTGGTATTCAAACAATATATTGATACCAGCGGTAAATTTCATTCTAATTGGCCATAGATAATGCAATGCACCACACAATGATGCAAACTAGGACTGTCCCTATTTTTTCTAATCCCTGAAATATCTGGCGCGGGCCCCTTTATAGAACAGGTTTGCATGAGGACGTCCTACATTTTTGTCACCTGTTTTGACGATTCTACATATGCGTAGGAAGTTTCATGATATGGGGGGGGGCAAATGTTTAAGTGAATGGAACCCGACCGAACGTTGCGTTGCTAGGGGTTCTTGGGGGCATGCCTCCCAGAAAATTATGAATTTAAAGAAGCCATTTCCTGCAATCTGGGCACTTTCAGACAGTATTTTAAACCCGGTGTATCAGTTTATCTTGGTCCCTGTGCAGCTTGGCCCCCGGGGCGAAGCTACCCGCGGGCCAGGCCTGGGTAGCTTGGCGCCCGCCCCTATTCTTCGCCAAAAAAAGGCGAAAAATTAATTTGACCAAAACACATTAAACTTTGGTTTTTCTTTTCATTTAACAGTAGGCGTAACATTTACAGACATTGTTTTGTATTTAGGGGGACTCTGGAAAAAGATTTTAGGTGGGGGCCAAGCTACCCAGGCCTGGGTAGCTTGGCCCCCGCCCCTATTCTACGCCAAAAAAAGGCGAAATATTAATTTGACCAAAACACATTAAACTTGTTTTTTCTTTTCATTTAACAATAGGCGTAACATTTACAGACATTGTTTTGTATTTTGGGGGACTCTGGAAAAAGATTTTAGGTGGGGGCCAAGCTGCCCAGGCCTGGGTAGCTTGGCCCCCGCTCCTATTCTAAGCCATAAAAGGCGAAAAATTAATTTGACCAAAACACATTAAACTTTGGTTTTTCTTTTCATTTAATAGTAAGCAGAACATTTACAGACATTGTTTTGTAATTTGGCGGACTCTGGAAAAAGATTTTAGGTGGGGGCCAAGCTACCCAGGGTGGGGGCCAAGCTACCCGCGGGTAGCTTAGCCCCCGGGGGCCAAGCTGCCCAGGGGGGGGGGCAAGATAATCTGTTACACCAGACCTTTCTTGGAGGAAAATATGGGTGTATTATTTTGGGGCCATATGATATGCTGACCCACCCTTCTAATTATTGGGTGTGTGGCCCCCTGCCCTCCCCCTTCTTCATTCGTCAGTGCCCTAGTAGACGGAACACGGAAGTAATCACTTGTAGAGGCTTAAATGCGATTTGACATTTAAAAAGTGAATCGTGCACCAGCCTTGATTAAAATGGTGAGAAATGATGGATCGTGTTGCGGAAACAAAGCGTGAAAATCCGTGATGAAGTCTAATTCAGAATTTCTGCTCGGCTAAAATGTCTTGTGAATGAACCTTCGATGAAGTATCCAATTTAACCGATTTTTTTTAAAACAATGGAATTCTGTCCTTTCCATTGCGTCATCTTATAGTATTATAAATCGTATAGTCCGATTATTATATTAAGGCAAATAATTACAAAATTTTACTTATGGAAACAACGCAATATCGAACTCAAAACTATTGTACTTTTTCATGATTATGATGGTTCGAATATTGCCAGTGTTTCATACTTGCAAGATTAGGTCCGACGCGTGCAAAATTATATTGCAAATTAAAAACGGATTTCCCTTGTTTACTAAAGAAAAACTTGTAAACATGTGCCTTCATATCGTGACTGGCAGGTCAAGTATAATAATGGACGCTTGATACTTTGTATTCTTTGATGAAAAATTGAGCTGATCAAAATAAAGCTGCAGACAAATAGACCTATATGGACCAAAGAACCAAACGGCCCGTCGATAGACTGACAATATTGCCCACAAATATGCCAACTTCAATTTTGATGGGAAGGATTTACAAAAAATATTTTTCAAGATATTCCATCCATCAATACTTTGCTTCTTCGCGCTCATACCGTGGCAACGAAAATTGAAATGTCACACCCTCATCAATGTTTGGGCCTCATCCGTCGCAACGGAAATTGACGAGGGGTACCCTCGTCAATATCTGTTGCCACGGATGACGCATGAAGATACACGAATTGTTTGGTATCTAATGCCGGATGGAATACCACTTTTAATTTCTCTTTTTGCTATATTTACAGAAATATACTTGAATCACATGCACTAATACATGTATGGCGTAATAAAATGAATGAGTGCTATACAAAATAATGTCATTTCCAGAAAATTGATGCAATCAATTCTACCATTATTCTTTTTACCACGAGATATTTGAGCGATATAGAAATGCAGAATTACATTGCTGCACGGAACTTCCCTGTTTATTTCTTGTAAGACTATCAGTCATCTGTCAACATTATTTCTAGGACCATTTTTCAACAAAAACCTCGTAACTGTAGCTTGTTTTAAGCTGCAGTTCCGAGGTTTTCGTTGAAAAGCAGTGTTTGTTTCTATGTTGTATCAAAATTAGCCCTTTCTGGAACAAGATATACATTTTCGCGTCCCTGGTTGTTAAAGACATGTGAAAAAGCATAGATGCTTTATATCCAGCGTTTCCTCCTTTTACCAAAATACTTTTTAAGCCTTATTACACGAATATTTGAGCGATATAGAAAAGCAGAATTACATTGCTGCACGGAACATCCCTGTTTATTTTATGTAAGACTATCAGTCATCTGTCAACATTATTTCTATCGTCGCTTTTCAACAAAAACCTCGTAACTTCAGCTTGTTTTAAAGCTGCAGTTACGAGGTTTTCGTTGAAAAGCGACGCTATGTTGTATCAAAATGCATGTAAACCCTTTATGAAACAAGAATTATAAATAGCTTGGAAAAAGTAATGATGCTTTATACCCAGCGTTTCCTCCTTTTACCAAAATAAGTTTTTAAGCCTTATTACACGAATATTTGAGCGATATAGAAATTCAGAATTACATCGATGCACGGAACTTCCCTGTTTATTTCTTCTAAGACTATCTGTCATCTGTCAACATTATTTCTATCCTCGCTTTTCAACAGAAACCTCGTAACTGCAGCTTGTTTTAAGCTGCAGTTACGAGGATTTCGTTGAAAAGCGACGCTTTGCTGCATCAAAACTAACCCTTTATAAGACACATTTTTTCTGTTTAAATTCTGCACCTCGACACCAAATAATTCGTCGGTTGAAGCATAAAATTAATCTACTTGGCTTCCAGGAACATCCACCACCAGTACTTTCAGTGCTTTGATTAGCACACTGTATTTTTAACCATATTTACCAAAATATAGTCTTTAAGCACATGCACAAATATGACACAATAAAATGAATGAGAGCTTTACAAAATGATGTCATTTCCTGAAATTGCTACAATCAATTCTACCATTATTCTTTTCACCACGAGATATTTGAGCGATGTAGAAATGCAAAATTACATTGCTGCACGGAACTTCCCTGTTTATTTCTTGTAAGACTATCCGTCATTTGTCAACATTATTTCTATGGTAGATTTGAAACAAAAACCTCGTAACTGCAGCTTGTTTTAAGCTGCAGTGACGAGGTTTTTGTTGAAAAGTGACGGATGAATACCACTTTTAATTTCTCTTTGACCATATTTACAGAAATATACTTGAAGAACATGCACTAATACACGTATGACGTAATAAAATGAATGAGTGCTTTACAAAATAATGTCTTTTTCAGAAATTGCTACAATCAATTTTACCATTATTATTTTTACCACGAGATATTTGAGCGATATAGAAATGCAGAATTACATTACTGCACGGAACTTCCCTGTTTATTTCATGTAAGACTATCTGTCATCTGTCAACATTATTTTTTATCGTCGCTTTTCAACAAAAACCTCGTAACTGCAACTTGTTTTAAGCTGCAGTTACGAGGTTTTCGTTGAAAAGCGACGCTATGTTGCATCAAAATGCATGTAAACCCTTTATGAAACAAGAATTATAAAAAGCTTGGAAAAAGTAATGATGCTTTATACTCAGCGTTTCCTCCTTTTACCAAAATAAGTTTTTAAGCCTTATTATTGTCCAACAAGGTTAACCCGGGACAACTTAATTTTCGTGCGCAAAATCCGTTAGTTGAGCGTCTTAACAAAACATTGCCGAAGTGGGGTCATTACATAATGCAGATATCCCGGGTTAATCTTGCTAGACAATACACGAATATTTGAGCGATATAGAAACACTGGTGGTGAACTCGGACAAAGCGAGGAACATTTTTCATGAACACAAGGTACAGATACTTTATTGCACATACGGATTTTTGTAAACAATACACGTGGCATTTTGTTTTACTTCTTTTTCCGTCTTTTTTGTAAAGGATGCACTCAAATGGAAGTTACTAAGGTTTGTAGATATGATTTATAATACGCACGAAAATATCAGTTTTATCGATCATTATTTCCAAATGGTATAAACGGATTGCAAGTGCACAAAGCGCATATTGAGATCATGTGGGTTGATCTTAATCGCCCGAACGAAATGGTACGATATCACTGTTTATGTTTATCTATTTGCATTGCAAGTATACAAAAAAGACATATAAATGTACAAATAAAGGCTGTAAATGGCAGTTTTCGGTGTCATGTCATTGAAAATCATTGTGCGGTTTCTTCGTGACAACGTTACAGCATGTTTGCGATGTTATCTTTTCCAGCTACGGTGTTTTATGAGCACATGTTTGATAAATTAATCGATTGCACTGGACTTAACGGCACATTTAAACATTTATTCGGTAATATCGCATCATCATCATCATCATCATCATCATCATCATCATCATCATCATCATCATCATCATCATCATCATCATCATCATCATCATCATCATCATCATCATCATCATCATCATCATCATCATCATCATCATCATCATCATCATCATCATTTTTATCGTTACCTTGGAGTTTCACCGGTAAGATTTTCGTTATGCCTTCTTAAATTTGGTACAGGTGGAGAATAAGCTATTAAATGAGAACAAGATGGATCTTGATCAGACAGTGCACATGCAAAGTCCGATCTGGATCCATGTTGGTCGCAAAAGCCTAAATGAACGTTTCCAGATCTATACTGTAATATTTGTCATTACCATTATCACCATTTATTCTAAGGAGGATCCACTGCTTCACACATCCCAGGTCCGTACGAACAGGGGGACTCTGGAGCCACCACCCCCCCTCATAGTTGGCAAAAATGCCGAATTTTCATCATTTCACATTTAAAACTTATGGCAAATCTAAGTTAGTCCCCCCCCCCCCGAGTATTAGACACTGTACTAGACAGGGCCCATATGGAATTGCTTTCTACGGACATGCATTCTAAAGTATACTAACGGGAAAAGTTAACAGTGCGCATTTCCTTTTTAATTAACACCTTGATTGCATGCGGTACATGAATAAACTTTTACAAATGCACATTTAATCTTTTACTTTCAATAATTGTCAATTTATCACTATACTTGTTATTACCGTAACAATTCCTGAAAGTGGATAAGGATAAGATTCGCGTTTACAAGACATTTTCGAGTGTGAACACCGTTGGTATTAATACATGCTATGCAATTGTCCTTAGAAAACAATAGATGCTGTCTAAACCACTGAAGGTAATGTTGTCAATAACATCGTAGCAAGACTATGGGTATCGCAAGACGTCTGAAACGGATGGTCTAATACGTTAATCAGCCTCTACTGCTGATAGAACTCAACCCAGGAAGCAATCTATCTGTAACGTTTGCCTTTTTCTGTCGATTTCACAGGTAGTAGTCCCGATAATGGTTGTCTTGTCGGAATGACGTCACGTGTAGACGTTGGATGTGTTGGAATCGTCTCAAAATTGTAGCATGGCAAGAAAATCGAAACAGTCTAATTAATGGGGTAATTCGACTGTTTTCGATTTACTTGCCATGCTTCAATATCTTGTATTTATTTCGGTACATTTATGAATAATTCTAAAATTGGCGACCATTTGCATTAGACTGGTGGCTACTTTCTTATGACGGGGAGTATATTTGTGCTAATATGATTAAATCCATTTGTTTCAATATTTTAGATTTCTGGAAGATAAAATGTTAAAAAAGACGTTTCACTACATTTCTCCTGAAACAAAAGTTTACGCTCATGATCTGTTTTCATGACTTTATAACATCGCCGCCAAACAATACGACGTTGTTCCCGCGTTTTGTGTAATTGGCGTTGGAGAACGTATAGCTTATTGTCATACAACTTCTACTTTTTCAATTTTCAGTTTAACCTCTTAACAATACAATGTCCAATAGGATATACAAACTAAAATCAAAATTGAAATTAGCATATTTTTGTGTATATTATTAAACGCATGTGACATGTTTCCATGGTGATTTCTTTAATTTAGGACGGTGGAACTTTCCTATTTCTATATATTTAATTCTTATACCTATGTTTATATATTTTTTAAGTTCTGCTTCGAAAGGCCACACTAATACTTAATGTACAATGACTTTGTAAATATGACAGTCCAAAAAACTTTCAGACAGTTTTCAAGAGAATTTTCGTCGCTATGCATTCCGACTTTTGTATTTTCCCCAATATTATTGTTGACAGATTACGTCAAAATCATTGTTTGGGAAAGGGTTAAAATGTTTCACTCATCAATAGGAAGAACACATGAATAAGAGATATCGGTTATGGCAATCAATCGTGTGCTAAAATAGACTTGGTTACTGTTCTGTTTCTATAAACCGTTGGTATTGGTATAAAATGTCGTAACTACAGCTTCAAACAAGCTCTAGTTGCGACGTTTTACATTTACATTTACGGAATGCCATCGTAGTTCGAAATTAATCACTGCTTTCTTGATAAAATTGATCCATATTCAAAGACGAAGCAATGAAATACATTATGTATTTCCGAAACAGTTTCCCCCATTTAGAAAGGTTTGGAAAAACATTGAATCAAAAGAAGAATAGATCTATACTGAACATAATTTGACTCTTTTTTTCTTAATATTTTCCATTCATATTTTCTTATTTAGTACACACATTTTAACTCTCAACATAATAAATTAATGTATTTTGACACCAAGAGCAGTCAGCTAGAGAACTTGGCGGACGGGTAGAAAAACGGACGGACGGGCAAACGAAGCACTTTCTATATGGTGGTCATTACTGAAAGCCTTCTAATTGGGGGCTGCAATACCAAATAGGCCTATTGTTTTGGAAATGATTATTGTATACCATTTATTCGTCTTTGAAAAAGAATAATTTTTATCTACTATATATAGACCTAGTGACGTTTTTTCGGACAAACACTAATGCTTCGTCGGTGTAAATCTAAAACGTCACAAACTCAACTTTATTGAAGCTGTAGTTACGGGATTTTATAACAACACCTACGATTTATCCATATTTAACCGAAAACCCATTCTATTGTTAGGACAAAAGTCATTGCAATTCGAACAGCCATTGAACATGTTCACGGTGTCATGAATAAACCGTACAAGTCCCCTTCAAAAAACGTTAACTACGATTTTCACATCGGAAAAAAACTTCTACTTCAAGAATTGTAATACCAACTTCAGAATCAGTCAGAGAAATGAAATAACAAAAATTACAATAGCCTCTAAGTGTCTCTCCAATTCGTCCATATTGTTTTGGGCGGATAAACACGTGCAAATCGTTGTGTACATGCTCAAACTAGTAAAACTGGTTTTTAAACGCGCATTTAAACATGAAGTATCTGTACCTTGTGTTCATGAAAAATGTTCCTCGCTTTGTCCGAGTTCACCACCAGTGTAGAAATGCAGAATGACATTGCTGCACGGAACTTCCCTGTTTATTTCATGTAAGACTATCCGTCATCTGTCAACATTATTTCTAGGACCACTTTTCATCAAAAAACCTCGTAACTGCAGCTTATTTTAAGCTGCAGTTACGCGATTTTCGTTGAAAAGCGATGATATACTGTGCTGCATCAAAATTAATCCTTTATGAAACAAGAACTGCATTTTTGTGTCTCTGATTATAAAAAGCTTGGGAAAAAGCAGTGATACTTTATACCGAGCGTTTCCTCCTTTTACCAAAATACTTTTTAAGCCTTATTACACGAATATTAGAGCAATATAGAAATGCAGAATTACATTGCTGCACGGAACATCCCTGTTTATTTCATGTAAGACTATCAGTCATCTGTCAACATTATTTCTATCGTCGCTTTTTAACAAAAACCTCGTAAATGCAGCTTTTTCTAAGCTGCAGTTACGAGGTTTTCGTTGAAAAGCGACGCTATGTTGCATCAAAATGCATGTAAACCCTTTATGAAACAAGAATTGTTAAAAGCTTGGAAAAAGTAATGATGCTTTATATTCAGCGTTTCTTCCTTTTACCAATATACTTTTTAAGCCTTATTACACGAATATTTGAGCGATATAGAAATGCAGAATTACATTGCTGCACAGAACTTCCCTGTTTATTTCATGTAAGACTATCCGTCATCTGTCAACATTATTTTTTATCGTCGCTTTTCAACAAAAACCTCGTAACTGCAACTTGTTTTAAGCTGCAGTTACGGTTTTTTTTTTTTTTTTTTTTTTTTTTTTTTTTTTTTTTTTTTTTTTAAGCTAAGCTATCCTGCATCAAAACTAACCCTTTATAGGACAGTTTCTGTTTAAATACTGAACCTCGACACCAAATAATTCGTCGGTTGAAGCATAAATCTACTTGGCTTCCAGGAACGTCCACCACCAGTACTTTCATTGCTTTGATTAGGACACTGTATTTTTTAACCATCTTTGCCGAAATATATTTTAATCACTTGCACAAATATGACGCAATAAAATGAATGAGTGCTTTACAAAATAATGTCATTTCCAGAAAATTGCTACAATCAATTCTACCATTATTCGTTTTTCCACGAGATATTTGAGCGATATGGAAATGCAGAATGACATTCCAGCACGGAACTTCCCTGTTTATTTCTTGTAAGACTATCCGTCATCTGTCAACATTATTTCTATCATCGCTTTTCAACAAAAACCCTCGTAACTAAAGCTTGTCTTAAGCTGCAGTAACGAGGTTTTCGTTGAAAAGCGACGTTATGTTGCATCAAAATGCATGTAAACCCTTTATGAAACAAGAATTGTTAAAAGCTTGTAAAAAGTAATGATGCTTTATATCCAGCGTTTCCTCCTTTTTCCTTTTACCAAAATATTTCTAAGCCTAATCACACGAATATTTGAGCGATATAGAAATGCAGAATTACATCACTACACGAAACTTCCCTATTTATTTCTTGTAAGACTATAAGTCATCTGTCAACATTATTTATATCATCGCTTTTCAACAAAAAACTCGTAACTGCAGCTTGTTTTAAGCTACAGTAACGAGGTTTTCGTTGAAAAGCGACGCTATGTTGCATCAAAATGCATGTAAACCCTTTATGAAACAAGAATTGTAAAAAGCTTAGAAAAATTGATGATGCTTTATATCCAGCGTTTTCTCCTTTTTCCTTTTACCAAAATATTTTTAAGCCTTATTACACGAATATTTGAGCGATATAGCAATGCAGAATGACATTGCTGCACGAAACCCCCCTGTTTATTTCTTCTGAGACTATCTGTCATCTGTCAACATTGTTTATATCATCGCTTTTCAACAAAACACTCGTAACTGCAGCTTGTTTTAAGCTGCAGTTCCGATGTTTTCGTTGAAAAGCAGTGTTTGTTTCTATGCTGCATCAAAATTTATCCTTTAAGAAACAAGAATTGTTTTCTAGCGTTCTCTGACTATAAAAAAGCTTATGGTTTGGTTTAAACATATTCTATTGCCAAAATACATTTTGTACATAATACACATACAATAGATATTAAATAATTACAATAAAGGCAAAAGGGTTTGGCCACAAGTTCTCACAACTTAGATTCGGCCAGTCCCTCAACTTGATTTACATGAAAGTCAGTCTTCGAAATACAGAGGTATCTTGACAAGAAATTAGACTGAAATAATTGAAGACAGTTGTGTTCCAGTTATGGAGTGTATAATGTAATTGGACAATATATCAAAGTAAGGTAACATACGTTCTGAAAACACACAAAACAACAACAAAGTTTCGATAGAAATGATTGTGAAAACTAGAAAAAATTATATGTAAATTGTCATGTTGAAAATGAAAAAAAATGAATGGTGAAAGGTTATGATGGCAGTGGGTTCGTAAATTGAAAAATGAAAAAGAGAGAAATAGAATAAGCTCTGATGGCAGTGGGTTCATGGGGAGAAGGTAGAGGTTAGTCTTCTGCTGCAGAAAGGGATTGTTATTTATCAAACCGCTTTGACTCTTTGATAAAATTCTGAACTGAAGTAAAGATGTGAGAATTCTCTTCAAGATTAAGGTTTTCGGAACCAAAAAGAAGAAGATTAACAGAGAGTGGGTGGTAGGGACGTAGGTCGTGGAACATGGTCAGACGAGGCCCAATGAAGTTCGTGCATTGGAAGAGATAGTGTTCCGCATTTTCGATATTGTGTCCACAACTGCAAAAGGCTGAAAGAGAGAGATGATTTAAATGAAGATCAGAGTTCAAGTTGCTACAACGATTCCATAATCTTGTGTGTAGAACGGAAAGTCTTCTTTGTCCGATAAGATAATGGCGTGGCACAGTCGGTACTGGAAAACGTCTAGAAATGAGCGATTTAAAAAGTGACAAGGATTGAACTGATTTTATATTTTCCGGAAGCTCATTCCACAAGGAGACAGCAGACGGTATGAAAGAACTCGCAAATAATTCCGTTCGACAGTGCATGATATCTATATTTTGAGAATTCCTTAGGTTATACAGAGTTCTATTGTTGACAGATTGGGGGAAAATATTAGATAGATAGTCGGGTGTCATTCCGTTTATTATTTTGTATATACAAATAAGTTTCTGATATTTACGTCGGTTTTCTAAAGTCATCCAGCCAATTTCCTTGTACAAACAATCAAGTGATGCTGATCTGGTGATAAAAAAGCTTAGGAAAAGGTATTAATGATTTATATACAACATTTTCTCCTTTTACCTCAATAATTTCTAAGCCTTATCATACAATAATCCATGTATCTTTATCAACAAAATAATTATAACCATGTGTCGTCTGCAGACGTCTTGAAATCGCAATAATTATTTTGTATTTCTCCTGTTTTGAGAAAGCGTCAGCATTCAATGCATCAATTTTCTTCTACCATTTTCCTGTCTTTTGTTGTGTTGCACTTGCATACTTGTATTGAATTATATATGATTGAACGAAAAATGATTTAGCTGCCATAGAAGAAAAAAAATCCACAAAAACGAAAAAAAAGTAGACCTTTCCCAAACAAGACCTGATTTTAAAGTCCTTGGTAGAAAAGGCTTAGAAAAAACATTGAGACAAAATAACGAAAAACTGGCAACCAGCATTAATTTTCTTTTGTCTGGAACATTTGCTCAGCCAGTTACGATGTTTTTGTTGATAAGCAACGATATTGATCTGTTTGATCTGTTTTGAATTGCTACAGGTCAAGAAGAAGCTATTTTAGAACAACGCGGATCAAGATCAGACTGTGTGTATACGCAGGCTGATCTGGATCCATGCTGGTTTCAGTTGTCCCCATGGGCCTGTTTCACTTACCGACGACTTAAAAAACGCTTAAAACAACAACCGCATTACAAAGCTTTAGGTTGATTGGCGTATACGTTGTTCTTCCTCTAAACGTGTCGTAAGACATTGGTACGTCAAAAATACGTCTTAAATATTTTGATGAAACAGGCCCCTGGGGCCTGTTTCATGAAAACATCTAAGACGTATTTTTGACTTACCGATGACTTACGACAAGTTTAGGACAAGAAACGCGTATCACCAATCTATCTACTCTCCATTGCCGAGGTCTATATTGATTAAACCATCAAATATGACCTCTGCAGTTTTCGGTACGCCAACAGCCTATTTGGTCGTCATAATCTAATTATAGCACATCATTTGAATCATCGAATCAAAATCATTCAGTTTTATCTTGCATGATCATTACGTATACATTACGGCGCTTCTATTTTTGGCTGAAGCCGGTAACATTTGAATTATCGAATAAAATCATTCAGTTTGATCTTGTTTGATTACGTATACATTACGTCGCTTCTATTTTTGGCTGAAGCCGTTAATTTGAAGCGTCAGCCAATGAAAGTTTGTATCAGCTTTTTAAATTGTTTTGTTGTGTATCGCCAACGATTGGATACTGAAATCCCGCCAAGGCCCCGAGATTAGACGTGAAATGACCCCGCGAGAACAGAGCTCATTCTATCGAAATGGAATGTAGAGATAATGTGATCTGTTCATAAGAGAGTACAATCTATCAAGACCTGTGTTATGCGGTTGTTGTTTTATCCGATATTTAAGACATCGATAAGTCAAAAATGCGTCCTAAATGATTTGATAAAACAGGCCCCTGGACCTTTTCTGTCGATCCAAACTCAAGTATTATTATAAGTGTTTATAACTGCACTATATGAAGGTACACAATGTCCCAGAAGAACTACAAAACTGTCCTGGTCGATCAATATATATAGTTTGGGCATTTAATAAATGTTCCGTTTGCGTAACTGGGTCAGGAAATTCCTTTGCCCTTTCCCAATGGACAAAACTAAATTTTTGGCTGGCATATATTCAATCAATGTAACAGACCAAAAAAAAAACGTTTCATAAAATACAAATATTTGTCTATGTGGTATGAAAAACACTATGGACATCGGTGAAAATGCATGAAAATGCCTGAAATCATTGTCGTTTTTCCCTAATGTTTCTTATCGCTTTTTGATGATGGAAGTTTAAACAAAGAACTGTATCTGATTGGAAACGATGTCATCTATCCGAAATGGAAACAACATGGGACTACTTCTAAGTGATATTTCTCTTGTTTCCATATTTTATGGATTTCGTTTAGCAAACATATCAACATTTTCCCAAATAACAAATATACAGTCTGTAGTCCGTGGGCTGGCTACACCCTAGGTCCCCCCCTACCGGGATTTTATGACACCTATATCATTGTAAAGCTTAAAGAATTCCCTTTCAAATGCAACTTGTTGTTTGATATATAAGTGCTGGATAAGCATATGCGGAGCGATTGATTATCTCCCCTTGAATTACAAAAATACTTGTTTATAACTCACCATATACACATTCATGGTATCCAAAATGACCCTAATTTAAGCGCAAATGACCAAAATGCTTATAGATTTTATCAATTCACATCGTTAAATAGTAAAAGATAATTTCACACCAAAATTAGCACGAATTATTCCCCTTGAATATGTAAAAGAAGAGAAAAATACTATAGATATTGCCTTTGTTTATATTTACTTTGCATTTGGAAATCATTTCCACAGCGAATAATTGCTAGAATTTGTATTAAAGTGTTTATTAGATGACTTGTAATAAAAATCAAAGTGTTGACTATCGACATTCTAGGATATACTCGACATTTCAAATGATTTTCAAGATGGCCGCCGCAAAATAACCACTTGACCAAATATCGAAATATCACTGCCCTATAATTTGTTATCATGTTCTGTATGTAAATGGGATCATTTCTTAGGAAAATTGAGTATATTAAATCTAAAAGAGTGCTGCCATGCTTTTAATAGGCTTTTTTGTCATTCTTTTTTTAATTTTCAAAATGGCCGCCAAAATATCAAATATGCAAAAATGATGTAAAATGTTTTTCATTTCTGCACTTAATATTGTATTTTTCAAATGTATTTCAATTTCTTATTAAAACTACATGATTCAACAAGTAAATTAATGACATAACCTTGAAAATATATATTTCCAGAACGGTCCTAATTACCGTATAAATGGTAATAAATCCCCATTCCCATAAATTACGTACTGAAGAAAATCCAAATTGATTATTTTCTAGGAAAGATAAGTATTTTCCCTCTTTGACAGAAACCATATACCCGATTCTTTGATAATGAGTCAACATTGGAGTACGTCATTGGCATCTTTTTGCATGAAGGTTTTAAGTCTTACTTGGACAAGGGACGCTTTGGATAATGGGTGTTATAGAGTGTATAAAGACATCAAGGCTTAGTTTGGTCATAAAGCGTTTAAGCTTTTTTTGGGGTGGGTGGGGGTGGGGGTGGATATGTTGAATACAAAACACCAATATCAACAATTTTGCCATGCTAAAAATGGCTTAATCACTGTTAATTTACATGACATATAATACAATACAATAATATGTATTTTATGTAATCTGCCTAAATGCTTAAACACGAGCATGGGTCAATAAATAACTGACCTAACCTTTTTTATGTTTAGATCGACATCTTTTCTCTTGAAATACTTTCCTTCCAGGCATATGCGCTTTGACCAAACGATATGACCAATGACCATAGCAGTTGAAAACGGAGTTAAACTCAAATTAATCAACGTTATAGGTGGTCAAGTGACATCAGTCCAGAAGTAAAGAAGTCCGAGAACTTTCCAAAGAACCACACCTAATCTGCATCAATAAAGTTTTTAATGAGACTTAAATTTGCAACCATTCATATCCCTTTTAGGCAAGAAGTCGATAGCAGCAAGGTCATGTGGATAGGAAGGGTGTGATATAAATTGATACCCATTTTTCTCGACAGCATCCATTTTACTTTGGCAATTGTGTACTAATGTAATTTCCTGTTGCAAGCAGCGGTCATATTTTGAGCGTTTGCCGCAACGTTTCTCATGCATGGTCTGTTTCAGATTGTCTAGCAACTTGGCATAGTATGCTTCGTTAATTGTACCTTTCTTGGGTAATGTGTCCAACAAAATATTTCATTGCAACCCCCAATTGTCCCAAAACATTGAATACTGAACCTTGTCTGAAATATATTGAATAATTTTCTTGGCCTTTGGGATTCCATACCAACGTACCTAGGACTATGGACATTTTCTCGTTCATAAGAATGCAACAAGTACTGGTAATCCCGTTGTCATTTGCTTATCGTTGAGGAATTTTAGACCCAACAGTCTGAAAGTTTGTGCATCCTTTTGCGATCAAGCAATATATTGAAAAAGATAATGCATGGACAATTGCTAACTTTAATTCGCTCATGAAGTAAACCAGATATGTGAATTTATGACACATGCCGTCCACAGTGGTTGCAACTTTGCCTTCAGACCGAACATCATCTTCTCAAGTTTCTCTGTCGCGTTATAACCCCTGCTCACCCCCCCCCCCCCTCGCCCCAAACACGATATTTTACTTGAGAATAAGATGGTACAGAAGACCAGTAAACTCATCATGCATGTTTTACCTTCATTCCCTTTTCAATACAAGTGTCGAACCATAGCAGACTCTCCCTTTTTTGTGAAAATGTTTTTAATAACCGTATATTTAGACAATCTTGTGCACATGTAATGACATAATTATATAAATCGCGGACTCCTTGGTTGATTGGAAATTGCTTATATGTGTTATTCATAGCTAGCCCTTGTGTTTTATGGATTTTACCTCATCCTGAGGTTAGCTTGATGTCTTCCACAAAAGTTAGAATTCCAAAAAAAATAATTTGTGGTGAAGATGTTTGAAATGAATTAAGAAATGCACGAGCATATCTAAAAAACTGATAAAAAACAAAGGATTTCAAATCTTCAGACAGCGACATATTACATCACGACAAGTTGGAATATGATGTATTTCCCTCTCATCTAATCAACAGAAATTGCAAATTGCGTTTGTTATTTAAACGAAATGTTTTCAAAACAACATTTTGTTACACGAATACGAGGATTCCTCACAAATCAAGTGTCCTCGAATTACTGGTATTCAATAAGGTACATAATGTACAATTTATAACTGTTTATATTATCACAAGTCATATAAGTATGCTGAATTATAAAGGTGTAAAAACGATGTCACTTGAATGCAATTTGATAAAGAAATGAATAATTCAGTTGCTATTATAGGCAATTTTATATCATCAAGTAATGCACATGACAGTGCAAATATGAAATTGTCCAGTTTCAACTATTAGAATATATTTGGTAAACTGCGTTCCTGTAACTTAGCATTCCAATTAATAGAAGTGGTTGGGAAGATTTCTCTTCTGCACAGCATGTCTCCAATAGTATTGTTATGTTTAAACTTGGAGCAAATCGTCGGTGTAAATGCAAAACATTGTATGTCAATTCTGGCGATTTTCAAAGTACACGCTTTTATGCCCACTTTAGACAATTCACACGGGCTTTGGGATAATTCTACTGATCATTAAAGACACATTATTATGTGAACAATATGTCCGAAGTTCAAGTAAAACCCTTCAGTTTCGGAAAATTTATTAAACTATTTTCTTCTCTTCTAAAATTTTCCGAAACACGCGATACAAGGTTTTGTATTCACACCGAGGAAATGTAAAAAGGCATGCATTGCAAGGCAAAAATGAAATAAATCAAAGGTGACCATACATGTACTCCAATGGGAATTCATTATTAAAAACGCTTTACAAGTTTTTAGTACTTCACTTTAACAAGATAAAGTTTCTTGTATAAAAGAAAACTGTATTTCACATAGAAAAAAATCAAAGAAAGTAGGTTAAAGTTTTCAGCATGTCATTTGCGCTAAATGGAATTTTATTGCCATTTATACGGTAATTTTTCAGAGCATAATTGTTAAGATTCTCCCTTTTAATTGGTAAATCATAACAGTTTAGTTTTCAAACACAGCAAGTATACCATTTAGAGAAAAAGATGAAAGTCATTAACACAATTAGAGAATATTTGAGATTTTATTTACCATTTAGAGAAAAGTATGCAAATAATTGTGAATGCGAATAAGCCCGTATTCGCTTGTTCTGTGTAACTGATGAATGGTTTATGAACTTATTATTGATCTATTAGTATTTTATCCATTTGAAACATTAAGCATTTTTAAAACGAAATGCCTCAGCATATTTATTCCCTAGAAAAGCCTTGTTTTAGCTAATTAAACACATATTTCTACTTTCTCATTAATATTCATGAATATGCAAATTAGCTAAATGAAAATGATTTAAAGATAAATGTCTATTTGAAATTTTAAAACTAGTCTTATGTTTTATTACCAAAATACTCGTAAGTATATATCTTCAAAAAGTATTTTAAAATATTTTTTGCAATTAATTGATCCAAGTACTGAAACGTAGGAAAATGAGCAGTTGCCATGGTAACAGGCCTGCCATTTGCTTAGATATCCAGCACTTTTAAATCAAGCATGAACCTGAATTCATTAACATGTTTCCTGCGCTTCAAGAAAATATACCTCTTAAAAAATCCCACATGGTGGAGAGGGTTTCTATTCACTAGTAAACTAGTAAAGTCGTCTTTTTGCAAATTAAACACATATTTTACACAATCTCATTAATATTCATGAATATGCAAATTAGCAAATTTTCTGAAAAATATCTTGGTTGGAAGAGAAATGTGATGACAACATTTTAAAACTAGCCTCAATGTTTTCTGACCAAAATAAGTAATTTTATTGCAATTAATTGATCCAAGCGCTGGAACGAATGAAAATGGGTGGTTACCATGGTAACAAGCCAACTACTAGCTTATCCAGTATTTTTAGATCAAATAACAATGTGAATGTATTAAAATACACTCACCCGAACTTCTAAACGGCCACTTTTATTTTTTTAATAAATAAATCATATCAATTCACTTGGATTGTGTGTTTTCTTTTTGTACTTAACGAAGTCACATTCTATCTTTTCGAACAAAGAACAGTAGTGTCACATCAAAAAAGAAGCACGTGACGTCATTTTGATCGAAATGTTAAAATTGCACGTGTGTATTTTGAAATACGTGATAAATATCGATTCTGTTTTGATAATTTATCCATATGGATAGCCCAGTCAGAAAAACATTTAACATGACAGGAAACATTATCAAAACGCGGGAAATGACCTTCGGAATGTTTGATGTCGGGGCTCCAGTCAGAAAGGTCATTTTGATAATTTCCTTTTCTAACGAAATCTTAATGCAATCATTCGATTTCTTTTGTTTCTGGGTTAAACATATCGTTTTTATTGTTTGTCGATGGATCGAATCTGATATTTGCGGCTTTTTCACAAATAAGCAAATTTAGGATGAGTGCATGCGTACCGGAAGTGTTCATAAAACACGACGACGGCCACACTTCAAGACTATTATTCGTCAACAAGATGGACAGCTTTATAAAGCAATTTTTAGAAATAATTTCATGCATGTACAAATAACGATAGACGAAATTTGGGTAATCCTAGCCACCAAATCCACTACAAACGGCTATGATATGGCGGATATGGCGCTGTAATAAAAGCAATCCTATGCCGCATCGTCAACGAAATGTAAAAGCCTTAGCACTGTGAAACATATTTTGAAGCCTAAACTGTTCTGAACATCCCCTATGTTATCGGAAAATGGATTGAACACAAAATACGTTTCGTGATTTATCAAGAATCACGTCTTGGATTTGTTAAACAGGCGGATTCGAGCACAGCCAAAGTAAACGATTTAGAAGAACTGACTCGGCAAACCTGGTATTTCCGCACTGTACCATACCCTACAGTATCTTCAAGAATGCATATTATCCACGAGAATAGGATTCTTAGCCATGATAAATGCACAAAGAGATCACATGGGATAATAGGTTGTGATATGCGAATTTTTATTCATGAGGTTGTGCACTTCTAAACGTCACCATTTCATTAATTTCAAACTCAGCTTCGTGGAACTTTGTCACATTTTTCAAACATGGATGTATTTTACAAAGAATCAAAACAACGTGAGTTTTCATCAGAGATGTTGATTTGTAGGGGAAAGAATAAGGTGGCCGTTTAGAAGTTCGCGTGAGTGTACATCAAAAGCTTCAAGAAAATATAGATCTTCAAAAATCCTACCTGATAGGGAGGTTTAAATTCACTAGAAAAGACTTGTTTTTAGCAAATTAAACACATTTTTCTACTTTCTCATTAATATTCATGAATATGCAAATTAGCAAATTTTCTAAAAAATATCTATATTGTGGGAGAAATATCTTGGTAATGATTTAAAACTATTTTGAAAGATTTATGACAAGAATAAGTAATTTTATTGCAATTAATTGATCCAAGCGCTGAAATGTAGAAAAATGGACGGTTGCCATGGTAACGAGCCCGCCATTTGCTTATCCAGCACTTTTAAATTGAACAACAACCTGAATCCATTTCTATACATGATAAGCTTCAAGAAAATATAGGTCTTCAAAAATCCCACTAGGGGGGGAGGGTTTCGGTTATGGGCCCATGGACTACTGGTTCTGTTCGTAATTTTTATGTTTTTAGTAAATACAATTTGAGTCAATTAAGATAGAAAATGTTGATGGAAAATAATAAGAAGATTGTTAGTTATTAGTCCCCCACCGGTTGCCGGTTGGGGGACTATAGGTTTGTTCGATTCCATCCGTCTGTCTGTCCGTCTGTCCGTCCGTCTGTCCGTCACACTTTTGTCCGGGCTATATCTTCTAAACCATATGTGCTAGCAACTTCAAACTTTGTACATTTATAGATCTCATCCAGGAGAAGTGTCATGTTTAAGAACTGTTACTCTGCCACTCCCACTTTTTGAGTTATTGCCCTTTGTTGTTTTTACCCTTACATTCTTGTCCGGAACATATCTCCTAAATTTTGTGTGCTAGCAACTTCAAACTTTGTACACTTATAGATCTCATTGAGGACAAGTGTCATGTTTAAGCACTGTTACTCTGCCACGTCCACTTTTTGAGTTATTGCCCTTTGTTGTTTTTACCCTTACATTCTTGTCCGGATCATATCTCCTAAACTATAAGTGCTAGCAACTTCGAACTTTGTACTTTTATAGATCTTATTGAGGACAAGTGTCATGTACAAGAGCTGTTACTATGCCACGCCTACTTTTGAGTTATTGCCCTTTGTTGTTACTCTGCTATGTCCACTTTTTGAGTTATTGCCCTTTGTTGTTTCAATCCTTACATTTTTGTCCGGAACTTATCTCCTAAACCATAAGCCCCAGCAACTTCAAACTTTGTACACTGGTAGATCTCATTGAGTAGAAGTGTATAATGCACAAGAATTGTTCCTCTGCTACATCAACTTTTTAAGTTATTGTCCGTTGTTGTTTTTATCCTTACATTTTTGTCTGGACCATAACTCCTGAGCCATCAGTGCTATCAACTTCAAACTTGGTACACTTATACTCGTAGATCTCATTGAGGACAAGTGTCATGTTCAAGCATGGACAAGAATCATTACTCTTCTCTGCCCACTTTTGGAGTTATTGCCCTTGGTTGTGTTAACCCTTATATTTTTGTTTGGCACATTTTGTCCAAAACCTAATATGCTAGCAACTTCAAATTTTGTATACTGTTATAGATCTAGTAAGTAGGACATATATTATAAGAAAGGATTTTTTGTTGTCCGGTGGGGGACTCCTGTATTGCATCGCAATACGACATGCACTTGTTCAATTCTATCTCGCTATGAGTTTCTCACCGTATGTTGTCAAAACCAGGCACTGATTGGGAAAGAGTGACTTTCACCACGCATGATGTTTGTATACAATCTAAGATCCGTCAAAAAGTTGTTCTTATATTTGATCAAATCTGTTTGTATCTGTCAAATGGCAATGTATTTTGTGCTAAAAATAGAATGGATTATCCCGTTATGTTTTTTTATAAAGAGTCGGTGTTTATAAAAAAAAATCTCGTAACTACGGCTTGATTCAAGCCGTAGTTACGAGATTCTATAAAAACAAGCACGATATACTATTGTTTGTCCGAAATTAGTCCACGATTAGTCCGATGAAATTTTTCCCTATAAGGACAAGCCACACACAAGGTTACGTTGCTAGTCGAGTGTCTATTTTTTGTTTGATTGATTCTTTCTTTCTTTGGACAGCTCGTTCCTTGGCATAGCCCTTTCATAAATCCCAAATAACAGAGATAAGAGCATTAGAAAGCGTTAGAAGACGACTAAATGGAAATTGATAAAGACAAAAAAGAGCTATATTCCCAAGAAACCCGTCACGCTAAAAGGGACATAATCCGAACTCCAAAAATCCAAATTTTGACAAACTTGTCAGACTCAGCACAGGTTATCCAGATCCCGGATGCGTACACATTACACATTATTTTGTCACCCACGTTTGATTAGAACTTGTGCCAAAACCTGCAATGACGTATTAAAGCGTCGTAATTTGTTCCTTAATAAATAATCGCCAAATTGTTTTAAAACTGTTTATCATGTTGATATTTTAGAATTATGTATTTCTACTTTTAATGATTCTAAGCATGTGTGAGAGTGTAAGAGAGAGTGAGTGTTAGTGTGTTTTTGGGAATGAGTGAGAAGAAAGAGGGAGAGAGAAAGAGTTAAAGATGAATATGTGTGTATATAGAGAAAGAACCTGTCTTCTTATGAATGTGCAATAAGATAGTCTCCTATAATTCTTTTTAAGAATGGTCACATACGAGTATATATTTTATGTTGTAATTTTATGCGTTTGTATATTTGTAAAAATGCATATATGTGAACGAGACTTTAATAAACTATTAAATTATTTAAATTACATATTGTAAAATAGGGAAACTATTACGGATTTAGAAAACTACATGAAAGTGAAAAGTATCGGCCCTAGTCTCATTGTTGTCGAACGAACACGTATAGGCTCAGAATGGTCATGCAGATCCCGGTGAGGAAATGATAAGTCAGAGTTTCAAAATGGCGAGATAGGTCACACGGATGTGTACACACCACGAAAACAGTTGCATATAAAGTAAATGAGGTATGTTGATTATGTTTATCTTACAAAATTAGATATCCGAATGTTTTGTCTAACTATTGTTTTAGTTTTGGCATTCATGTAGCTGTTTGTGAAAAAAATGTTTCCAAAGGGTTGCTCACGGAAAGATATTATGCTTAGCGATCAATCACTCAGAAAATGTTGTCTGTATTTAGCCATATTTGACAAATGAGTCCCATTCGTATGTACATATCAACAAGGAAGCGTTGCTTGTACTAAATGGTATCCTAATTTGCGTGGATTAAATATAACTTGTCAAAACAATCGACTTTCATGACCCTCGACCCATTTGGCTGGCCCCGGAATGGTAACTGCCTGATGACGGGTTGGTTTCAGGTGGAATTCGGATTGGAAAGAGCGATTTTTAATCAAGAGAACGGATTAGTTTCATCCTTAGCTTTTTTCTAAACCGTCCTAGAAGACAGTAAAACTGTAACATTATTCATTTTGATATATATGAATTTCCAGATAAGAAATACTTTTAATTTTCTTTTTAAGGTTTCTACCAATAGGCATAAAGATGGAATTTAATCACCACTACTGTGCCTTTGGGACCATTTATTTTTCAACATGCATCCGTAACATCAGTCAGCACCACAACAAAGAAAAATTAAAGATCCAGGGACGAGAACTAAGAACTGATAATGGAATATCATATAGAACAATGAATTTCTCCATCATTCCCGATGCAATGTTTCAGTTAAATAAAGACATAAAAACAGTTGATCTCGGGGATAAATTTGGACTTGAAATCATTGATTCTGATATGACCATGCCACCAAACAAATGCAGACCTAACATTAACTTTATACCCTGGTACATCTAGCGAAGACGTTGAAGCAATGGAAGAACTCCACGAACACCTACGCGCTGAAATGACGTGTCTAAGAATTAGAAATGCTGGACACTTGGAAATTTGGGTGGCGCTTCATAGGCTCTTGTCTACGAATCAGTTTCCGTTGAACAACATCGCATTTTTGTTATTTTTGAACGTCTGTACATTGTTTTCCACACCAAACTAGCCATGGTGTCAATTAGATATAGTTCCGTAGTAAAATGATTTTGACATATTGGATCTATGATGTTTCGATGATTTCCCAGTTAAATATTTTAAGCCTTTTCCAAACAACAAATTTTAGACCAGTCGTATTTGAAGCCGGGTTAATTTGGGTGGACAATAGGACGAAAGATTTATTTTGTGGATAAGTCTTATTTACATTACTATCATGTAAGTCGGTATAGTCCACCAAAATTAACCCGGGGTAACGTAAATGTCGTGGGCGAAGTTCGTTTTGTCATTACTCAATACATATGCAGGTGTCCCGGGTTAGTGATGGTACACTATACTAGTATAGTGTACCACAATCACACCTGGGCAACTTTTTCTTGGTCGACAAAGTCTGATAGTGTACCGTCTGAGGAAAACGTTGTCGAGCGAGGTCATTACATATACTAATGCATCGGCTCAATTTTGTTGCGCTATACTAGAACGGCCCTTTTTAGACACGATGCGGGGCCGTTCTGTGGACGTAGAATTGGGAATTCAAACAATCACATAATTATCCACTGGCACTAAATTTAATTCTTTCCTAGAAACCCTTTGACACCCCGGTCAAGTTGCGTAATAGTTTCTACAACAATTCGTGGTAAATATTGGGAGGAAAGAAGTAAATTGTTCTCATTCCCTAATATTTTTTCTTTTTATTACATGTATATTAGTTCATATATTTTACTGTCTATTGATGATTAAATGGTATTGTATGAAAAGTATTCTTTGTATTTGGATCATTTGTCTTTCCATAGATGTTTCCAGTTACAAATAGTAATCGGTGGTTTTGATGTCCATATTAAAGAAAGTGTTAACATTGGTTGAAATGAAGTAAATGCTGATTATCAGTAAGTTCTCCATCACAACATTTCACACTTTCCCTTTTTTCTGTAAAACTAATGAAGTCCCTGATCAAACCACTGTACATCGGCTTACATCATACTCTCCAGAGCCGAGGCCTATATTGATTAAATCATCAAACTACGACCTCTGCAGTTTTTGATATATCAACCGACTATTTGGTCGTCATAGTCTAATTATAGCATACAATTTGAATGATCAAATCAGAATCGTTCAGTCTTTACTCACACGCGCGGTCATTCATGTAAACAGTGATAACATCTAACAGATTAACCTATGAATTGTGCTCTGCATAATTACGTCGTTTCTATTTTTGGCTGATGATTGTAATTTGAGTCGTCAGCCTATCAAAATCTGTATCAAAAAATTCAAATACCCCCGTGGGCACAACGTATCATTTCATCATAGTTTACGAAGAGGAAATGTACTTTGTTGTAAGAAAGTACTTACATCACAACACAACAGGGGTGTCTAATTTATTTCAATTATTCTTTACTGGCGCGAAAACAGGATTTCTGTGACGGGAGTTCGGATATTAACAAATAGGGGGGTTCGTTTCCAAGTATTACACAAAATTTGGAACAGAATTTCTGCATGTAAAATGAAACAAGTAAAAATTTGCTGTAATGTACAGCAAAGAGAATTGTGTCGCGCTTAAAAATGATTACTCTCTTAGAACGCCGCTCAAACCTTTATAGTACATATTAAATGATAATGAATCAAGACCCCTGCTTGGAGGGTAAAAATGATTCGGCAATATTTGATTTTTCTCTGTTTTTTTTTTTTTTTTTTTTTTTTTTTTTTTTTTTTTTTTTTTTCAACACTTACTTTTTGCTGAATGTATATTTTTTCAACCAAATCTTAATTCTGATCGAAATTCCATCAATGACTCTAAAAGTGGCCTATCCCCAAGCGAACACACATACTTTATTACAATTGAATCAAATGAGCGGTTTATAGTAACCAGAGTACTGCATGATTTTTTTTTAGAAAATTTGAATGGCTTCATGCAAGAAAGACTCCCGTATATAGCCTATTTAGTTGAAATTTTGAAGAATAAAATGTTTGGGAGAAGAGGCTTACACACGTACGCACGCCCGTAACGGGACCGTGCAATTAATCCCGCCAGAGGGGCTAAAATAGTAGGGTTCAAAAGAAAAAGAAATATAGATCTACTTGTTACTTGTTTTTGAAATCGTTAGCCTTTTGAAATGTTATTGTGTTTGAATTCAAATTCCAAAATCGGGACATTTTAACCACTCTAGCCCAGACGTTCCTATAATTATTTAGTAGAGAATAGTCGGTGTGTATAAGATCAGATTTCATGTTAGTGCAGGCTGATCTTAGTCTATGCAATCTAAAAACGCTTAGTGAACAGGAGGAAAAAGATACGTTTATTATTAAAGACATGGTTGCACGGACGCACAGCGGACACAACGCCAGTAAAACATGTAGCCCAAAATAGATTGGTACTGTTTCGGGTGTAAGATGTAACGCAATGAAAACAATGCGATGTATCAGTTTTGATAAATTAAAATGGCCTGGTAGAGAAATTCGAGGTATTAGATATAAGAGGGGCATTTCTACAGAAATCGGGCAAAAAGTGTTCCACAACTTAAGAATTGGATTAATAAACAATGATAACCAATATGATTCTGAAAATTTGATTTATGTATGCATTGTATGTGGACTAAGATCAGGCTGCATGTATAATGATATTGATCTTTGTCTACACTGCCTGTAAACGTAGCCCTGTATATCAGGGATCCGACTGACTGTACTGAAATAACATAACCATATATAACACAGTGTAGATACATTTTAACCCTTTTCCCAAAACACGAAATGATTGAACTGTTCTGATTTCAAAGCTGCTACTAACCTGCTTAAAAACTTTCTACTAGGAACATCAAAACCAGATCTTGTTTGGGAAAGGGTTAATAATGTTAGTGTGTGAAAAAGCCCAACTGTCTACTATTTTTGGGGAAAACGTACGAGAAAAATCATGTTTTGTTAGGGGATTGGTTAATTATTTTAGTGTTAGAATCCCCTAAAAAGTCTACTATTTTGAAAAAAATATGTGAAAATATAAAATTAATGTTCTGCTAGCAATACACAGACTTGTTCAATAATCAGAATACAGGTTGGGGTCGCCCCAACCCTTCTGGACCCGCCACTGCTTTAAGCTTTCCTCGCAACATCATTAAATCAGAACATAACAGACACTATAGCAATAGAAAAACACATTTTCCTTTAATTTCCTGAAAGGCTGAATTTGAAATATCTATTAAACAACAACGTGAATTACTCGGCTAAACTTCAGCCATGGATTCAGTATTAATAATATTATAACTTATTAGCCCTTTCCCAAACAATGTAGTCGGAGACCGCTTAAACAGATCAAAGTGCTGAGAGCACTGTAATTGGACGTCTCTTATTGATTGAGCGGGATTGTACATGAACGAAAGATATTTTATTCATTCTTCTGTGTTTAATTCTATAAGATCGGTTTCCGACATACGAAATCGGCTTTATTACCAGAAAACCCTTCTCATAATTTAAACTGATTTGATTGCCGTTTCAAGACAACTGATTTGTCTCTATGAATTATCACTATTAATTTCATTACCCAATTCAATTAAGGCCATGTGATTAGCACTTTTGTCTTCTTGTTTGGGTTAACTATGAGTATTGTCGTCAGTTACACCTTTTGTTGATTTTATAAAGGACGATACAAAGCAATTTATTCAAAATGTAAGCCAACGCGCTACATAAATGAAAGCCGCGATAGCTCACTTGGCAGAGCACTCACCTTGTACTCTTTACACATGTCTATATCTGGAAGACCCCGGGTTCGAATTCTACTCAGACATTGTTCTTTTTTATCATCTTTTTTTTACTTTTATCTCCACCATCGTTGGGGAAAAAACGACCGCAGTGATTTAGAATCGATCTAAACACAAATTCAACGACATAAAGAAATGAAACGCCGATCATTTACATACAATTCCGCCCAATCAATCAGAGACGCTAAATATAGTGTTCCAAGCACTTTGATTTTTATTCGTGTTTAGAGTAAAAAAAACAACAAAAAACAACAACAACAACAACAAAAACTCAAACAAAACACGGCAGCAGTTTTTTTCTGGTTGTGGTTACAAAACAAATTCAATACATACTTTTCCTGAAACAAAATACCAGATGAATTGGAGCACCTAACCATGGATTCCTCATACCAGTACTACCGCAGCATCCTTACATCTACAGATGTGCATACAAAGAAGAAATTGGGAACGTGTCGTCGGGAAAATGGCATAGTGGGGCGCATAACTCATATAATCGTTCAGTTTGTGATACAAGCATGAAATTTGGCATATATATAGTTTCAAGTGTATATTTTCAGAAAAAAGTGCTAGCCACTTGAAATTCAATATGGCGGCCATTTTCTGAGATGGCCGCCATCTGAGCATTATAGTGCTTCCCTGTGCAATGATATGACGCACTAAAACGAATAGAAACTTGCATTTTTCATTTCAAACACTCAGACATAAATGCCAAATGTAAAAAAGGCAATATTTGCGCGAGAGATGGCAACCAAAATCTCATATGGCAGCCATAAAATATAAAGTCCTTCATTTCTATATGAAAATTGCGAATTTACCGCTGGAGAAAATCTTTGATTTGCTTTTTCGACTTATAAGCTCTACTGGCTAATTTCATTAATGAACTTTAAAAAGATCAACTAACTTGATAACAGATGGCAGCCAACCAAGCCCGTGTAATCATTATTTTCTTAATCTTTTAATCGATTGCCATAGATATCTGCAAATGTAATATGTAGTGTATATCAGTTTGGTGAGACAATTAATTTAGAGCCACAGAACCTTCTATAATAAGTATATATATCGTTTCAAGTGTACATTTTCAGAAAAAAGTGCTAGCCACTTGAAATTCAATACGGCGGCCATTGTCTGAGATGGCCGCCATCTGGGCATTATAGAGCTTCCCTGTGTAATGATATGATGCAAGTTAAAACTAATATGAACTTGCATTTTTCATTTCAAACACTCAGACATAAATGCCAGATGTAAAAAAGACAATATTTGTGCTTGAGATGGCAACCAAAATCTCATACGGCTGCCATACAATATAAAATTCTTCATTTTTGATATGAAAATTGCGATTTTACCACTGGAAAAAAATCTTTGATTTGCTTTTTCGACTTATAAGCCCCACTGGCTTATTGCATTGACGAATTATATAAAATTCGACTGACTTGAAAACAGATGGCAGCCAATCAAGTCCGTGTAATCATTATTTTCGTACTTTTATAACCGATTGCCATAGATATCTGGAAATGTAATTTGTAGAGTATATCAGTTTGGTGAGACAATTAATTTAGAGCCACAGAACCTACCGTAAAAAGTAGACTACTTTGTTGGGTCCCTCAACAAAGAGAAATGGTATGTAGAATACAAGCGAGATATAGTGTTTGTGGACCCGAGATTGCAATCATCTGGAACAAGTCCCCAGTGATATAGCTTTCAAATTTGATAAGATCCCCATGAGAGATGGCAGCCAACCTGCTTTTTTTCAAAGAAGGTCTCTAAAAATGTAGCAGACGATTTTCAATTTTGACAATATGCCTACAAGAGATGGCAGCCAAACCCACTGAGGCTAATTATTGTTTTAACGCCGTCTCAGTTGATTCCTATTTTCAACATCCATGTGTCCGGTGTATTCGTTATTTGCCTAGAATAGTTCTGTAAATCAACAGCCTTTACAAGGAAACTAGCGCTCACCCCATATAGGGTCCCTCGACAACAAGAGAAGGTATGTCGAATACAAGCAAGGTTTAGTGCTTGTGAACATAGTCATATCAACACTGAAGAAGCTGTACAATATAGATGGCCGCCACTGCTTATTTATGATTTTTACTTTCATGTGATATTTCACAGACGCAGATATAGAGTGAAGTGCAGAAAATCCCGGCTTTCTTGAACTTACACCGTCCACTTCAAGTTTTTGCACCCATTCGTAGCCATCTCTCTGCAGCATTACGAAACTGGGTCCAAACAACTCTCCAACATTCATTTTCTTTTGGCAATCCTCATTTCGACCGGCATTAATAATTCGGTTGCTGAAAATTACACAGTCTTTAAATATGGCAAGCTTTGTATGCAGCCTGTTTTGCGCATTGATATGGTGCTTATACAATAGGACTAAGTCATGAAGTTTTGAAAACTGGACTTTCTCAGAAGCCACGAATTCCATGATAAATGGTATATAACAAGTTAAAAAAGCCATATGATACTTGTAAATCTTTTACAAAACTATTGTTGTATCATATTTTGTTAAGGCCTCGTCGAGTTATACAACTCTGCTAAGCTGTTTGGGTGATACTTTAACTCTTGAACGACAACACGTACAACTGCGCTGAGTTTTACAAGCAACTTCCCATTGTCCATAGTTTAAACGCATTAATTAAGCTTGTCTCAAATTTTGCGAATCGTGCTACGAATGCATAAGAAACGTGACATCTTTTGCAAATCAGATTCTATAGACCTTTTACAGCTGTCTCCATCTGTAATGGAACCTTGTTTCTGTGCCCGTTTGAGCTTTATATTGTAGATAAAAGACGGTATCTATTATGATACTTGGCTTATGCAGTGTCAAAGTTTTCTCTTTGCCCTCATTATCATCTAATAGAGCTGGATTGAACGAAGTTGGTATATCATTGAAGGCAAGGTATAAAGGAATATCTGTTGCAGTATTATTGTACATTTGTATCCACTAAGATCTTGCTCTTTCTGTAAATTACTCAGAAGAGAAATAAGCAAATCATTAGATTTGTCCTCTTGGCAGGGATAACATTTACTTTACATATTTTTGTTGATTTGTTTTACAATCATCCATTATTAATGTAAGAAAGACTTCCTTTTACACTATCTGGTTTAGAATGCATGAGTTTTCTGATATTTGGTGTGGACGATTCCAAGGATGATTTGAACACTAGGTTTTGGCTTACTTAGCACAAAGCGACTAATCACACGAAAGTGCTTTAAGCCATGTTAATTAAGCTGCTGTTTTTTTTTTTTTTTTTTTTTTTTTTAAGTAATCGACGATAATCGGTATTTAATTATGGAGGCCAATTAGACAGTTAAGATAATACAGAAATGGTCGCCATTTCAATAGCAAAATATATATTCTCTTAGAACAATTTTGTGTTTATCTCATTCATTTTATTAGCTGATACTTAAAGAGAGGGGTTGATATCTTTTTTGTTACATTGTAAAAGTAATAAGATTTCCTTGAAGAAACTATGAACATTTGAATTTTTTGGCGGCCATCTTGAAAAAGGCAGTCATGTTATAAAGACATCAAGTTGGTTTATATTGGTTACAAAAAAGACTATGCAGGAAAGGTATATAAAATCCCGACGAAATTCATCACTTGGGATTCATTTCTATTTGATATTTTCATATATAGGCCTAATTAATAAATGAGAATGGCGGCTATTTTGAAAGATGGCCACCGGATGCGATTTTCATGTGGCTAAATCGGTTTGTGTTTCATTCCATTATGCTGGTTGAAATTTTATGACAAGGATTGATAATATCTTATTAAAAAATAATATCTAATGGCAAAGAATTTTGTGCTAACAATAGACTAGGTTTACTGTTATGTTTTGATAAACCGTCGGTGTTGTTATAAAATCTCGTAACTACGGCTTAAATTAAGCCGTAGTTACGAGATTTTATAACAACACCTACGAAATACTATTTTGTTTGTACGATTTACGTCACGATTAACTGGATAAAATCGTTCCCTATTGAAGAAACGGCCATTTTGGGAGTATTTTGGCGGCCATCTCGGATAAACGACCGCAATGTTGTAAAAAAGCCATGCTAGTTTATTAATTGATTACAAAATAGAGGATTGTCAAGCAAATAACGCGCATGCGCACAAGCCGTAATTCAGCTATCGGTTTCCTTTGAGGGGGCAAGTCGATAATCATTCTATAATGGGATAATAAGCGTGACGGATTAATCTGCTATTGTGATTCGTTAAATCGAAAAAATGGGCGGACACGATCATTGTTGCGTGTATGGGTGTGATCATAGACGGAATAAACTGTCAAATAATTGTAGATTCTTCACTTTTCCAAAAAAAATCGGCATTAAAAATGCGTTGGATATGCGTCGGGTAGACAAAACTTGAGTTTAAAAACACTTACAAATAACGTGAAAGTTTGTGGATGCCACTTTATTTTGGGAAAGCCAGACAGAACTGATAAAAACAATCCTGACTATGTACCAAATAGAAATATACTGTTATATATATTCAAAATAAATGCCAAATGAATACGTTCGTTTCCCTTCTTATGCGAAAAACAAGGAACCTGATCAGTAAAATTAATGCTTAAATTGCGCTCCGACTGGGATGTTTAGCATTATTGATCAATATTTGGTTTTGAAATAATGATACCGATGACCTGTCTCATTAACGTATTGCTATTAATTTCGGTTTTTTTCCTTCAAATTTCGTTCAATGACAATTTCGTCTGATTTGTCACATGTCTGATTGGTGTCCAAAATTATCATTTTTACAGCTTGATTAAAGGTTAAAGTACATTTCGATTGTCAATATTGATGGGATCAGTATTGTCTATGCAAAGGGTTTTGCAGATAGGCCTACCGGTATATCACGCGTTTGACAGTCTCGTCGGTACATTACTTTAATATCGCCTTATCAGTATATCACAATCAACGTTATCGGCTTTTCAACAGCAACAAAAAACCCTGTCATTCCAGAACCCTTTCCTCACCGATATGTTCCAAAGAAACGTGCCAATGCGAATATTAAATCTTGAGGAAAAAAAGAAGGCTCGTTAGAACAGGGGCCGGTCGGTCATCGATCAAACCATCGTTTATAACGCTGAGGCAAAGGGGAAATGCTTACCATCATCGTTTTATTCTTTCGTCAGAATGTTTTCACAAGTCAGGGACAGGCGTACAATCACAACTAGGCTTAGCAAATATTATGCATAATACCAAGTGGGGTTAGTTCATAGTGGCGGATCCAGAGTCGTTTCGGGGGGGGGGTCAAATGCCCCCACACCCTGTAGTGTAATTTATTCATTTTTTTAAAAAATTGTTTCACTATTTCCAAGACAGCAAATATTGAGACTGTTCTGATCGAATACAGTTGAACACGACACCGAGTTTTGACGTCCCTGGTCTTGGGAAATATTGAAGCAAAAGAAAATAATGCATTAATGCTGATCATCAGAAGTTTCCCATTGGGCAATATTTTCTGCGCTCAAACATTTCATATTTTACTTTAAAAAATCAAATATTTTACAGCCTGTACATTTGTAACTCCTTTTAAACATTGTGTCAGCCTTAAATTCAGTCGTTGGAGAAAGGATAAAATTTCTCTGAGAAATCGCCATTAATGGCAAAAACACCGTAAATGTTCAACTTCTTTGATAATTCGTTGTTACAATGTTCTGCCTTCTCAATAACGAAATATCGTTGGCTGAATGGTTAGGAATATGCCAATCACCGGTGTTATTGTAAAATCTCGTAACTGCAGTTTGATTTAAGCTGTAATTACAAGGTTTTACAATACCACGGAAGATATAGAAGTCGATAAATACCGGCTATTGATCCCGTCAAAATGTATTCGCAGACAAGTGAACGGGCTTCGTGGTCATTACGAAAATATGACAATAGTGATAAAACAAGAAACTGATAAAAATAATGAATCATTTATTTTAAATTTCGACCGATTTTGACATCTAGGGGTCTAAGTGATTCAGCTCGCGCACAATTTGATGTATAATCAAGCTCAAATGTGTAAATAAACATTGTTTTCAACCGTATCTTTTACAAACAAAATAGAGCGCTAATTTGCCCGAAGTAATTAGTGCCCCCTCAGGAACACTGGACGTGTATTTTTAATTTTCTTTGTGAAGAGTTTCGCAAGGGGAATAACTCTTTGACAAACCTCTATTGACTATATTGGGACGATTTATTAGAAAAATCTCGGCGGATTTCAGCATTTGGAATGTCTTTCTATCTGATATATAGACTACATTTATCCGAATGGCGGCCATCTTGGAAAATGGCCACCGGATGCGAATTTCAAGTGGCTAGCACTTTTTTCTGATTCAGGGACCCTCACTGACTTACCATACCAAAATTCATGCTTGTATCACAAAGTGAACGATTATGCCAAATTTTCGGAGTTGTGCGCCCCACTAGCAGTGGAGTACAATACGCAATTAAAATCTTCATATCATTATCAACAAAAAAAATGAGAATAGCAATGTCTCTATCTGTAAACATATTCATACGATCATCCAGGTACCATCGTCACTGTTGCAGATCTATTGCTTCATCTTCTTAGCTCAATAAACGTAAACGGTTCACTTAAACGTAAAAAATACAGATCGCTGTCACTCGATCATAGACTAGTAATAATCATTGCTGTCATGATCATTGATCAGTATGTAAATAGGTCATGATACTGTCGAATATCAGTGATACAGATGCTGGAGAAAAAAATAAAACTCCTAAGAGCAACTATTTTTCTGAATAGGTGGATATCACTAGCGTCTCATCTAAGGCTGTTCAGATGGAACCCCGATTTGCCATCGAGTCGAACCCGAGTTGCGAAATGAACTCACTCCCCGATAATCAATTTTAAAACCCTGTTTCCAAAATACGTCTCGTGGAAACCCCGTTCCTTTTAAATATGTCAAAGACTTAAACAACAATGATCAAAGAAAAAGAATTTGTCATACACAATACGTGCATAAAATTGAGTAATCATCCTAAAATGTCTGTTTTCAGTAAACACATCAAGAAAAACAAACGTTTTAACAAACTTTATATACAGAAGAAATAATCCGAACTGGTTTCGAACCAACGGCGTCCCAAATTTCATACTGAAAAAAGGTTGCGATGTTAATCCTTTCCCGTTTGAGCTATCGCTGCTGCTGATGATATAGGGCGTTTGTTTACTTTATGAACATAGTGTATGCATGTATCGCTTTCTAAAGATCTTGCCCTTTACACAATATTACGAAAGTCAAATCACTACAAGAAAATGGTTAAATCGAAAAAAGATCGTAAAGTTGGTTAAGACGTGGCATGAATTGGATCGGCCAATGAATCTTATAGTGTTTGTTAGAGAACACATAGAAGGCAGGAAAAGATACGACAGTTTTCCTGTATGGTCGCAAAATTTGTTTTGAATTTTGGTCAACTGGCAATTGAATCTGAGAAAGGGTTTTTTGGTAATGAAAACCCATTTCGCCTGTTGAAATGTGGTTATAAGAATTGGACGTCCTTTCGGACGTCCAATTAAAAACGAGGAAAAAACTGGTTACAAGCATTTCTCGTTTCCTGCGATTTTCATTCTTTTTTCGTAATTCATAAAATTATACAAAGCTATTCACTGTTTGCTGATGGGTTAAACAACAATAAACCCTCGAAATAAAAATCAACCAACGGTACCAACGGTAGTCTGATAAACCCTTCCCCCAACACCACCTGAACTCGACGTCTATTCAACAAATATTTTGTGACAACATTGAGTCAAAAGGAGGGAGTGCTGATATCAGCATTTGTTTCTTTTGTCTCCATGTGTTACATAATTGTATATCAATTACAAATCCAGTATCCATTTCGTCTTCTAAATAAATGCGCAACATTACACTATAAACAAATGCATTATTTCTTTTGCGTGTCAGTATATTTTCTACTCTGACATCGATTATTCCGTCGTCTGCTACTCGTGTCTGTAAGATTTCACTGTTGGTGAAGGGTTACATATAAACGGTAGCGTTAAAGCTACTGGTCAATTTGCAAAAATGAAAAAATGAACAATTGTTTAAAGGTGTTGTGCTGGTAACCTTCGACCAATTGAAATCGTTATAGTGAGTTAGGAAGTGATCCAAAATACGGCAGAAATTGCTGAATTGAGCGAAAGTTCTTTGTGAACCCTTTGTCGTCTATAGTCAAGTCAAGGTAGAATGAGACATGTTTACAATATTTACACATCTGCGTAAGTGTAAAAATACAATACTGGTCCAAATGGGGGTGGTATATAAAATTCATGAACATAAAGTATTTAATAAAAGAAACATGTCATATTATTTGTTCAAGTGTGTTATGTTGATAATGAAGAGATAAATTAATCAATAAAATGTAAACAATGTTTATTGTTTCACATTCATTTTATAATGAATTGGTCAAAAAATGACGTTTTTTCAGCCCACAAAACGTTACATGAAAATAGGAGCTTTCCAAGATTGATTATAGTTTTTGCAATTTTTAAAGTCCAAACAATTTTTCTTTAAAAACTGGTTAAGTAATAATTAAATTTTCCAAATATACAGCTTTGGTAATTTTATCTTTTAATGTACGAAAAATATTTCGTTTGAAATAAACCCATGATGTAAGTTACATTTGGTGTCCAATAGGAAAGGTGAAAACAGGGCTAAAAATAGGTTGTACTGTAAACCAACATTTTTTTTAAAAATGTGTACTTCTGCTGTCAAAACACTTGAGAAGTCGATTTTATTAGCAACTTGTTGAATATAAATGTGTAATGTGCAACATTTTGCTGAATATTGGAAACACCATGTTTCGTGTCCAAATGTAACTTACGCTTTCAACCCAGCAACTTGCATATACTATGAACTGGATTAATCCTGAATAAATTTTTACCTAGAAGGGGTTATGACCTTTCCACATACACACACTTTTTGGTGACATCATTCAGTTAGGAGCTCAAACATTATCCTCTGTGTCTTTTTCAGCCTTGTAACTTACGCATTTTGTGTCTTTGTAACTTACGAATTTATTATTTCTTTAGTCATTACTTCACTTAAACAGTCATAAATTGAAAAAAGAACATAAGGAGGTTATCAATATATACAAAATGAATCTTCTTGTGTATTTGGACATGTCTACAGTTTTTCATTAATTCTGTGCAGGAAAAACAATTGAGTCAAAATTTGTGTAAGTTACGGTGTCCACATAACTTTGTCAATTTAGATTTTTTCAAAAATGTGTCTCAAGTTGTACTCTGACATAAAAAGCAAGTGTTTGTATGACACAATTTGACATTGATGTCAAATGTTTGTTGTTTAAAGCAAAACATTCTAAAAAAGCAACCATGAGACACTATCTAACTTACAAAATTGGTTGGGTGTCTTTGTAACTTACAAATTTATTATTTCTTTAGTCATTATTTCACTTCAAAGGTCATAAATTAGAAAATAGAACATAAAAAGGTTATCAATATATAAAACTTGATTTTATTTATGTTTATGGACATGCCTACAGTTTATATTAATTCTATGCGGGAAAAACAATTGAGTTACAAATTTTGTAAGTTACGGTGTCCATATGGTTTTGTCGATTTAGATTTTTTAAAAAATGTGTGTCAGGCTGTATTCATGTATAGAAAGCAGTGTTTGTATGACACAATTAGATATATTGATTTCAAACATTTGTTTTGTTGGGAAACAAATTTATTAAAGGCAGTCAAGAGACACTGTGTAACTTACAAAATTAGTTTGGTGTCTTATGAACTTACAAATTTATTATTTCTTCAGTCATTATTTCACTTCAAAGGTCATAAACTAGAAAATAGAACATAAACAGGTTATCAATATATAAAACTTGATTCTACTTATATTTTTTGACATGTCTACAGTTTATATCAATGCTGTGGGGGAAACACAATTGAGTCAAAGTTTTTGTAAGTTACGGTGTCCACATGGTTTTGTCGATATAGATTTTTTCAAAAATGTGTCTCAGGTTTTATTCATGCATTGATATGAAGTGTTTGCATGACACAATAAGACATTGATTTCAAATGTTTGTTGTGTTTTGAAAAATATTCATAAAATGCAGTCAAAGGACACCATGTAACTTACAAATTTTTTTTATTACACCAAATTCACTGTGTACTGGACACGAAACCGTAAGACCGAATATCTTCCCCGTTTGGAATCATAGAAAACACTATTTAGTCTCTTCAAAAAAGACTATAAATAATATTTAAAATGATTTTGAAAATTTGGGTTTCATGTAACACTTTTGTTCCCAGTATTGTATTTTTACACGTAAGAGTAGCGTTAACACCCGTCTCATTGGTGTTGCTTCTTTTGCGCTGACAGACCACTGTCTTTTCTTATGTCGAAATAAATTTGGTCTCAGATACTGGAGTGCCACCGAGCAGGAACTTTGATGTGTCTTTTTAAATTAAACAGATTGACTGTGATTTTTTATGTAGGTGGCGGCCCATGGAATGATTCATCTAAAGGGTTGATGATTCTGCAAAATGATAAATACTATAATCCGGCAAATTCAGGACAAATAAAGATGCAGAGAAAGAAAATAATATATTTTGATTAAAACCAATACGAACTCTTCTATGACTAATCCGCATCTCTCACGCAACCAATCCGTCGCTAAGCAATATTGAAATCAAAACCAAGCCGTGTTCAGATGTTTTCGTGTAGGTTTTGATTATGCAACATGTTCATTTGTAGAACCTCGCGGATGCACGATTTTTGTAAGAACATTGGTGAAAATGATTAAATATACCTAAATTCAAACGCTTACCTTGAAATGATAGAAAACAATAGTGATTTTGACTGTTTTTCCGCTTTGACCAGAGTCTGTTTATTTCGAATCAAATGAGCAAGCATATTATGACTGACTGTGATACATACGGTGAACATTTATGTTCGGGGACTTCAAAATATTCATTAGAAAGAAGGAAATTAAACACAAGAAGAGCACTTAGTTCTTAGGATAAAAACAAATGGCTAAAGAAGTCAATTTTACCTCCTGTCACCTCCGATTATTTCTAGTTTCGCCATTTTGAAACTCTGACTTATCATTTCCTCACCGGGATCTGCATGACCATTCAGAGCCTATACGTGTTCGTTCGACAACAGTGAGTCTGGCTGCGCGTACTGCGCAGACTGACTATGGTCGATATTTTTCACACTTTCTATAATGTCCTTTTTAGCGTGACGGGTCACATATTTATTCAAACTGAAAGATGCTGAAGAGGACAATATTCATATTCTCATCAGACGAAACTTGAACCGATTACGTTACTTGTAACACGGAAATGTTGTTTAAGCATTTGCACCTTTTTCGTGGTAATTTCCAAAGCCTTCTTCTATAATAGATGTGTTAAGAACATACGTTGTCTGAGAAAAGGTATATTGTTTTCAAGTGTTAGCGATAGGCCTACTTCATATGAACTATACATGCAGCATCATTTGTCGTGAAGGCGTTTTTACGCCGGAGTCAAATGATACATGAACAATTGGATATCCAAACAATCCTCTTTTCTGTATGCAATCAATTACACCATATCACGTGTATAGAACTACTCGTGAGCTATTCGCTTTTTTTCTTCGAAAACCACGTAACTGCAGCTTAAGACAAGCTGCAGTTACGAGGCTTTCGAAAAAACTAGTATTGCAATACCGTTGACACCCGTTATCTCGACATCGGCTGAGTCGAATATCTGCTTAACCCCGAATTAGACTTTGATTCCGTCATCAGCAATGAATATGAAAAATATTGTGCAAAGTTATTTTGAAATAAAAACAGCAATTGAAATATAGTAGGAAAGGGGAAAAATTGCTCGTTTTTGGAGCAATTTCTTTCCCTTTCCTACTATTCATCAAATATAATGTTCTCTATTAGCCACAGAACGGAAAAATATAAATCCGGATATCTCGAGGTAGAATGACGTTCCCTATGAATTTGACACAACGAGTTTCAACTGTATTTGTTGTTTGGGCACGTTGTTAGTTTTTGTACTTTCCTGTGGCAGTGCGAGGGGATGTCTTCATATACAAGTACAGGAATTACGCAATCAGTCACATACACAAATACAATAATTTTCAAAATTAAATCGTTCCTGTTTAAATTAATTTATTTTAGACATCAACGACATGTGCTCTTGCGAGCCAATAAGAACTTGTATCGAATTTACAGTAAATTGTTGAAACGCTTTTCATCGACATCGTAGGAAACGTCATTTTACTTTGAGATATCCGGGGTTCGACTTATCCGATTGTTTTTCAATTTCGATTTAAAATTATATGTAACAATTTTTATTATTGATTAAGTGCATTCTTAATTGAAATAAAGTAGGAAAAAGAAATAAATTTATCGAACTGAGTAATTTCTCTTGCTTTCCAACTATATTCCAATTTATATAAAATTATTTGTTTCCAAGTTATATTTTGTTTAACTTTTGTGATATTCATTCGTGAGGATGAGACGATAATTTTACTTCGACGTAAGCAAAAATCGACTTATCCGATGTCGACATAACGAGTATCAACTGTATATATTCTTATATCGGGTTACGGCCAATGATTCGATAATTGGTTCTCGAAAAGTTATTTACAATACACTGGTGGTGAACTCGGCCAAAGCGAGGGACGTTTTTCTGTACAACAACGTATATGTATTTTGCGTTTAAATGTGAGTTTAAAGGGACATTTCATTCCAAATTCAATTTTTTAAAGTATGTCTTGATGCCAAGATTGGTTATTCTAATGAGTATAAATACTATTAGTTTTATGAAGTTGTTGCCAATAAGCGAGAAACACGCATTTGAAGTTGAGACATAATCGATAAATTGCATATAAATCCGAACTGTTGTCCACAACAATTTGTTCAATTTTAACACAAAAATATAAATTTCTCGTAAACGGCGCAATATTTTGGCTTGAAATTTTCAGAATTTTCATAAGGAAACATGCTCTTTCAGATAAAAATAAAAGTAAAATTTATGACAAAAAATTCTGAAATGTCACTTTAAAGATCTGATTGGATATATTTTCTAATGACAATGAATTTGTTCTAGAAATAGATCGGGTTTACCGATATGTATTGACAAACCGTCTGTGTTGTTATAAAATTCCGTGACTACGGCTTTATCTTAGCCATAGTTACGATATTTTATAACAACACCGACGGAATACATTGATCGCGAAAAAACGTCCCACGCTTTGGTCGAGTTCACCACCAGTACAATAACTGAGGTATTGTCCAGCAAGATTAACCCGGGACATCTACATATGTAATGACCCCACCTCGGCAATGTTTTGTTAAGACGCTCAACTAACGGACTTTGCGCACGAAAATTAAGTTGTCCCGGGTTAACTTTGTTGGACAATACAATAGTCCCAGCCGAAATTGACAGTGACCTGGGCTAATGTTTACTACTTGACAACCAATCAACTCTCTTCGTATTTGTAACGGATCAAATCAGAAGAATTGATTGGTTTTGCAGCAGTAAACATCAGCCTACGTCACTGTCACTTTCGGCTGGGACTATTGTATGATGTTGTGACGACAGAGGAATAAATTTAGTAGTATTGACGGCGAGATTTGACCCGGCAGAGAAGACCAAGCGGAAAGGTCAACAGACTTATCGTCCGGGGGTGATAGGTGTGCCGGAACCCCTCGTGATTTGCCGAACACTTCGCATGTTTCGCTATTTACAGCTAACAATCATATTATTCAACGACTTAAAGTGTCCGATGATTGGCAAAATTAAAGTCTTGTGCCGAAAGAACACCTTACTATTAACCAAATATCAAAGTTTCTACAATTTTCCAACATTAGAACTGTTTTTATTTCGTCTTTTAAATTGGATGTTTTGGTCTTTTCCGATCTTTGCCGAAGAAAATACGCTAAACTTCCGACTTGAAATTATGACGTCATACTGGCCACTGAATGACGTCATGGCGGGAAGAACGGGCAGTCATGGGTCATTTCCCGCAAAGTCTGAAATTTCTGAAAAAGTTAAATGTCCGACTTTTCTGTCATAAAGCGACTTCCCCAATCGATACTCAAAACACGGAATTCGTCCTCAGTAAATGTTAGAAAAAAAATGTTAAAACAGTCAAAGAATATGTCGTAAGTGAATTAAGGAATGTGCCAAAGAACGGTTTAAGTTTGTCTGTATTACTCTTACGATCGAGAAATGGGTAAAAACTGAGACTTCGCTATATGACAGAAAAGTCGAACACATTATCTTTGTCAGACACCTCATGCTCTAGATTGGGGGCGGAGTCAAGCCATTGATGACGTCAATCCGTGGCAATTTTACGGAAATTGCAGATCTTTATTTTCTCGAAAATCATTTTTTCAACGATGTAAAGAAAAGCAAATAAAACTTTAAAAACAACCGAGTTTGGCGGATCTTTTATAAAACACGTTAAGGGATTAGAAAAGTCCAGAACGGGTGATATTGTGTCCCTCAGACTCACTCCTGCCAACAATTCAAACAATTGTTTCAATGAAAATTACTTACATGTCCTTGTACATTATGACAATAACATGCTATACGCATAGGTCATTTGCCAGACAGAGCAAAACAGAGAAGAAAAATCCAATGAAAAAGTCGAAAAATTGGGATTTCTCCCAAAACCAGCAACTTTTTCCCCATAACAAATTTTCTCCATTCAAATATGTCAATATAATGTGCAAATTCTAAATGAGGTACTACTACCATCGTACACAGAATAGTGAAAGCGGTAACCGAGATATTCACGAAAACACATGGCATGCCAAGATTTTTGGGTCGGCCATTTTGCAAAAGTTGTTTTCAAAATTTGCACGATGTAATTCACAAGTACTTATAAGGTTTACACAAGCTATTGCATTGCAGCTGTCATACCTGATATCTGTAGTGCGTGTTTCAATGGCACAAAGCAACGATCCATGGACAGTAAACAACTTTTTCTGTTATAAAATGAGTCTACCTATTTTCAGTTTCGGTTTCCACACCTTCCTTCTTGTCGAGGTAGACGAGAAAATTATTCCGCAAATAAAAAAATAAAACATTTGACAAAACATCGCACAACATTGATAAACTATTGTATTGATGATAAATTGTACAAAATTTAGGATAGAACCGATCGTGGAATTTGATACTTGACATCTGAAAAATACGGACTACTTACTAACGCGCCTTACTCATATGCGGCTATATGCCGTGTGTAATTCGCCGGACGTGTAAACAATATGAAAACGGATGGAAACATTTTACAGTTTGGGGTTTAAAAAGGTATATATTCGCTGGCAATTGATCAGAATTAAGAGCATATATAAGTTTAAAGACAATGAATACACGATCCTTCTTCGATTTTCAAAGATTATTGATCGCGTCATTTGTTATTATGAATGATAAGAAACCGGAACTCGTGTTTGTTGACATTTTGAAAATTGGTTCAAAAACTAATTATTTTGTAAATAAACAACTTCCACGCATACTAAACACAATTTAAATGTCTTCTATTCCCATATTTACATTTTAAATGAATTATTAATTGAAATAAGATTTCAACTTGAATTAAGAATAGTATGGTGTACAAAGTTGGTCATTACAAAATTTTATTTTCCAGTTATGTATCACGTTTTTTTCTGTATAGTTTCAATGCAATTACTGAGCAATATTGCTTAACAATCAAAGGGAATATTATACTAACTGTTGAAATAATTTTGATAACAAAGAACTTTTATAATGGGTTATACTTTTGAATTTATGGGATAAAACTTGATAGCATGTAAATTGAAAAATAAAATAAGGCCTAAGGTGTCAAGTGACATATGTTGTGGCTGTGGCAACAATTGTTACTTGAATTTAATCGACAGACTTAAAAAAAATGATCATTTATGATAAAACCGCCTTTGACAGCTTGAAAAAATGACCCCATTATCTAACCATACCTCATGTTGCAAAAAAAATAGTACCACCATGAATTACATATGAAAAATAAAGAAATGTCAAACTTTTTTTCGTAAAGGCAGTTTTTTCTGAATAAAGAAACTTCGTGTAAGTAGTAGTACTACCTAGATCAGACCTCTGTGTATGTTTTTGTGAAAAACTAGCTAACTTCATTCAAGGATAACTATGTTCTCGGTTTTCCAAGAAGTTGTCCTTTTTCGCAATATTTTGATTATGCTGTACAAGGTAAACCAGAATTAAGTCGCTTAACATCTTCTTCTTATGTAGAGCTTTAATTTGATATATAATATGGCATATACATGTTAAGAATAAATGCAAAAATCAACTTCAAATTTTATGTTGATACCGAATTTACATGAACCTTAATTTAATGATTTTCTTCCAATATACAGTGCAATAAACTGCCAAGCTTGGTAGCCTTTAACAGTATTTGCACGTGCATACATTTGTCGCGTCATCTTAAAATGGTAATTGGTTAACTGAATATGCAAAAATGCCGATCCTGGTCAGCCTGTGCCATCTGTAGGGTATGACCAAGATGTGAACTGTATCTAAATATTTTCATTTTTTTGGAGATAACGCCTATTTTAATGATTAGCTTTACTGAAAATGTCGATCCAAACAGACCACGGTAGCTTAACACTTTTATTTGACTAGATAAGATAGAATCTTATTTTCACATGGCGGCACAATGTTGTATAACGGATACAGTGCACGCTTTTACGTAAATTAACTACGGACCATTCCCATCTAAACTGGTCAATAAACTTTTCCACTTTTGTGAGCAGTTAATGTCACTCTGCCGGGTCAATTATTTTCCTCTATAAGCGTTGACCAATGGCGGGAGAGTAGCGCTTGTATGACGGGTCACAAATACACACAAATAGCAATTTTTCTAAGGTTTCTTTGTGATTGCATCAACTATACGTCAATTTGTTCGAGTACGAGCAGTAATTCCAGTATTCCCTTTTCCACAGGAATCAAGCGACATTTGTCGCATAAGATTTTTAACCCTTTCACAAATAAGAAAATTTTCCCCATAAATTATAAAAAGAAAACTGAATATCTACAATAATGACCCAAAAATTCGCGTGGAAAATGCTAATGTTCAGCACTTTTTCCATTTTCATCAATGGTTTCTAGACAGACAACCTTTAGTGTCAGGTCCGTTCGCGACATAGTCCAGTTAGCAGTACACGGGATCCTCTTTCATGAGGTCCCAGGTTCGATCCCCGGCCCCGGGAAACATCCTTTCTGACATTTGTCATCCACTAATGGTTTGATAATCGTAAACCTATATCTAGGACGTATTTTGTCAAGCAAATGTCCAACGAAAGGCTAAAAATGACAATCGTGTAAGTAAGTCTTGATTAATTTGTGAAACGCGATAATTATCTGAAGAATCGTTGAGACAAGTATGTCTTAAACCATTACCACATAATGACTTTTTTGACTCCCTACATGATAATGACTTTGAAAAAAACATTACATTGAAAATGAAGTAACAGTCAAGCAATTTCTTCATTTCCGACATTTTTTTTCTACCAAGAAAGATAAAAGAATGCGAAATTGTATCCAATTCATATTGTCGTCTGCAGCATCTATGAATTTGGACAAGTCCAAAAAATTGTCGTTTGGTAATTGGTTAAATGTTTTGATGAAACTTGCCTCAGATGTTCTCATTTAAATGTCGACGCCTGTCAAAAAAATAACTCGTAACTGCGGCTTCCTTTCAGCTGCAGTTACGCTGTTTTTGTTGACAAACATGATTGATATCATCTGAAACAAGACATCTCACAAGGGAAACAACGCATGTTATATCATAATTATGCTCTGTATGAGTGTGGTTACTCCCCTTATTCTAATTTTGAGCATCTCCCGATACATCTTAAGAATTAAAAATATTTAACCCCTTCCAAAACAAGATCTGACCCTGGTAGATTTTTTAGAAGACAATTGGAGAGACAAAAAGATTGCTGATAGCCAGTATTCCTCATTTTGGCCCATTTTTGTCTCTGCTTTATCGTATAAGAATCGTATCTTTATCAAAATATTGTTTTTTTAAGTTTTGCGACTGATTTCAAATAAGAGCAGTCCTAACGTTTGTCGTTTAAAGTCTTTCATTGTTTGATTCTCGCACTTACTAATTTTCTTTTGGTTTCGTTAATGAGAAAAAAAACTACATAGTGCAAGATATTTTATCATTTTGCTTTAATAAAATTAATGTTGTGCTATTTTATAGGTTTTCTCATTCTTTCCTCTCGTTCTAATACACGGTGGATAACCCACGTGACTTTTGGGAAGCGTTAACACCGAAAAAATCGTCCGCTTCAAGGTATGTTTTGTTTAATTTCTCAGCTTTTACTCTGTACTTTCTTCATTTTCAACAATGTCTTCTGACCAGAAAGACCGTGAAATATGGAATGTCATTCATTCGAAAGTGTCTATTGTAACGTCTTTTAATTTGGATCAGTCTAAAATGTTTGTCGTTTGGGAAAGGGTCAACAAGAAAAAAATCACGTTTTGTCCATTCATAAATATCGAGTGCCACAGTATTAGAGATGTCCATATGTCTGTTCTGTTATTGTACTTGACCTACATACATGTACATACATGACAATAATGATAAAAATTATATGACTTTGACCTGACAACTTGGGCAATACCTTTTATATAATCAATGTCATCGCATTCAAATCTATGTTAACCTTTTTTCCAAATGGCAAACATATAGAAATGTCCTGTTTTGAAATTATTGCATATGACAAGATGGGTATTGATAAAGGTATGATGTGTTTACAAATTAGCACAGAACAAAATGAAATTATATAAAGAATGTTCTTCTTTTGCCTCAGTGCCCCTTATGGACGCGGAATTGTGTGTGACCAGGCCGTCATTCAAACCGGTTACCAATGTTTAAAGGGACATAACATTTCAATTTCATTTTTGTTTCTCAAAAGAATGTCTTGATAAATTGGTAATTCTCATGCGTAGAAATGCTATCAGTTTTTTAGAAGTCGTTACTTATAAGCGAACAATACAACATTAGAGTTGAGACAGAAATGACAAATTCCATATAAATATGAAATGTTGTCCACATCAATTTGTTTAATTTTACCACAAAAATATATATATTCTCGTAAACGTTCTTTAATAACATTAAACTAAAAGTAAAATTTATGAAAAATGTGAAATGTTTCTTTAACAAATATCGTATGAATTTGTCGATCTGAACAGATAAATTGTTTCTGTCTAGCCAATTAAGCTCGTTCAGCGTTTCGTAATCAATTCTCTATTAACCTACCAGCATTCATATTCTGACGAAAATATAGCTCACGATAATTGACCTGTCAGAGCAGCCCTTAGCCAACTTAGGCTGGGATGCTCTGCCAGGTCAGTTATCGTGAGGTATACTAGGGAGAAGAAGTATCTCAGATATCGATGGCTCAGTGCGAAACAGTTGTAACTGCCTATAAACATATAGGCAGTTACAACTGTTTCGCGCTGAGCCATCGATATGGGCTTTTATTGGCATCAATTTATCGTATGTTAACTGACCGACTGGGACTTTTAGCCCTTTCCCAAACGGCAAAGATTTTGGGCGATCCACTTCAAAAAGTGCCACAAATGACAAAATGGAAGTTATCAAAGATAGAATTTGTGTAAAATATGACATAGAAAATATTGAGACAAAAGTAGAAACTGCTGGTTATCAGCAGTTTCTTCTTTTGTTTGAATGTTTTCCCAAGCCTTTTCTATTAGGGACGTCACCAGGTCTTGTTTGGAAAAGGGTTAACTGACCGACTGGGACTTTCAAAATACATTCCATAGATATTTTCTCTTTAATTTTTACTTCCATTTTTATCTTACAGAGCATGCTTTTATTTTTTTGTGAAAATTATAAAAATATGAAAATTTCAAGCCAGAGAGTTGCAATATGCGACGAATATGACAGATAAAAAAAAATCTGCTACTAAATTAAATATGTTCTCTTCGATGCTCTTCAAAGTTATGAAATTCCTTACAATAAACCTTTTGAGAATGGTAAAATTGTCCTACATCTTAAGATCACGAAATATGATTCCGTTGTAAAATAAAACATGTGACACGAAAAAGTGGACTACATGATCAGAAAGTCTGTGTTTGTAGTTTATGTTATGCTTTCCCATTCCAAAACAATGCGTTTTTGTCTCCATGAAATACAGAATTTGAACATCAATTGGAGAAAAGAAAATGCTGACGATCATTCTATTGGTATTAGTCAAATTGTGGGCTTTAAAGTGACTTTTTCCAAATATCATTTTGAACATTCAATTCACGTTGTCTTAAATTGTGTCATTTCATGATGAAAATGACCAAGTTATGTAATGCACAAATGCGAAGAATGGGTAAAAATTTGGTCTTTTATTCAGCTGAGCAGGTTTTTTTTCGTTCAAAATGTGACACTCAAATTAAATCTTTTTAATGCTTTTATCCACATAACAAAGACCTAGACACTCGGCTATGACAGAATTTGTAGAATTTAAATTTGTAAAAGAAATTGATTAGTTTTATTCAGAAAGCAGGTCCAACAATTTAAGGCACTTAAAGAAATATGTAGACATGGAAAGAAATACCCCCACACGAAGTAAAGCACCACTAGAAAGACCTGAAGGTCTTGAGTCGCTCTACATGCCAGAATTGATTGAAATATTATGGAAGCCCTGAAGGGTCATTTTGCATTTTGAGTTTTGACTCTCTACTTTTGACTTTCGACTTTGCATACACGCCTTGTAGAGAGTCTAAACTCAAAATGCAAAATGACCCTTCAGTGCTTCCATTTTCAAAAAGTCGAAAGTCAAAAGTAGAGAGTCAAAACTCAAAATGTAAAAATGACCCTTCAGGGCTTCCATTTTCAAAAAGTCGAAAGTCAAAAGTAGAGAGTCAAAACTCAAAATGCAAAAATGACCCAGTGCTTCCATTTTCAAAAAGTCGAAAGTCAAAAGTAGAGAGTCAAAATTCAAAATGCAAAAATGACCCTTCAGGGCTTCCATTTTCAAAAAGTCGAAAGTCAAAAGTAGAAAGTCAAAACTCAAAATGCAAAAATGACCCAGTGCTTCCATTTTCAAAAAACGAAAGTCAAAAGTAGAGAGTCAAAATTCAAAATGCAAAATGACCCTCCAGGGCTTCCATAAAATATACAACACAAGTTTTGACTTTTCTAATTGATTCACATTTCGTCGCGTTTCTGCGAAAACCTCGTAGAAAAGCGACGATATCATCTTAGATAGATTCTCTAAAATCGAGTTTTAGATCCAATATGGTCAATATTTGTGGTTGTTAGAATGAAAACAAGTTGGCTTATTGCTTACATAAACACCCCTGACTTAAAACAAAGGAGGTAACTCAATGAGCAAATACGAGGGATGATCCAAAAGTAATGTCACAGTGTCTATAGTTTAGTTATTCGGCGTATTCTTGTACAAATGAAGACTTGTCATTCGAGCTTATCCTATTGGAAATATGTTTTTATGTATGATTTGAATATTGTTTATGTATCCGAGAAAATAAAATGATATAAAAGATCCGTATCGCGCATGTGCGCCGCACGCCCTAGACTATGCGTTTAACGATTATTTTTACTTTGTGTTTTATCATTATATCAAAAGAAAGACCACGGCAATTAAGCTGATATTTGAATGACGCGAGGTCATGATATTGCTAAACTATTTAAGAACGTTTCAATAAAATCGGTGCGTTGAAATACCAAAAAAAGACTCGTTGAATTCATCACTCGCATTCGGGAAAATGGCAGAATTGGATAAAAGCCCACAGCGTGCAATTCTGAACATTTGCTAAAGGATTTGAAAATAGCCTACTGAAGCAACAGAAACAATGAATTCAACCTAAAAGAACGAACCGTTAATTGGGGTCTCGTTTAAATTGGTGCAAGTAGTTTTTGGGAGTGAGGGCGAGTCGTTTGAAGATGAAAAAGAGCCGGGAGACATGTGGAGTTGCGGAATGACGCCAACGTCCATGTGACTTTGGGCTTATTCCGCATCTTCAGCTAGATTTAAGAGGAATTCATCACGTCGCCCTTGACCAACTGAGAACAAATTGATTCAAGGAATGCATTCAAAAAATTGTTGGATGAGTTTGTTTGTAAATTTATTTATGAAGTGGGCCGAACCCCACGAATGTTGCATTAAGCACGGAGGGCGATATTTTGAGAAGGAGTAGAATTTGACGTCAATGACGTTGTGTGTTGTGCGGCGCTAGACACCAATGCGCCATTTACAAATGTGGTTTATTTTTGTAATACTACACGAAACTTTATGAAAATTTGTTAATGTATTACATGAATGTTAATCTTTCGGCATGTAAAGATGCATGTCGATACGTTCATAAAATCACAGAAAACAACGTTTGTGACATTACTTTTGGATCATCCCTCGTATCTTGAGCTTAATGCCCATTCTGAAAGTGATCTCCTTCAGTCAAACAAATACTGAGATTTTATAAAATTCAAGTGCAGATAGTTCTAATCTTTCCAGTCTAATCAGATCTGAGATTTTATGGTCAGCAAAATTGTGTCAAAGTTTTATTTGATTGGTCAATATTTGACGTTGTTAGAGTGTAAACAACATCGAAAATGTTAATTTTGTCAAATTTAGGGTCAGATAACTCAAGATTTTCTGGTCCAATCCAGCTTAAGATTACACTAATGCAAAGTCTTTTTGTCAGAAAAATTACTTTAAAGTTTTGTGTTGATTGGTAAAATATTATGGCTTTTAGAGTAAAAAAAACAAGGTCGAAACAGCAATTTTGTAAATTTCAAGGGCACCTAACTCAAGATGAAAATTACAGATCTAGCTGAAAATTACACTCTGGCAAGATCTTATATAGTCATCAATATTCTGTCAAAGTTTTGTCATGAGTGGTCAATATTTTGTAGCTGCTAGAGCGAAAACAAAGCCAAAACTGCCATTTTAACATTCAAGGGCAGATTACTCCAGACTTTATGGTCCAATCAGAATTCTTTGAAAGAATCGAAAGTAGTTCCCGAGGAGAAAATCTTTGAAGAAAAAGTTGACGACCGAACAGACGCACGGACGGACGCACGACGGACACACCGCAATAACAATAGCCCGATGGTCTGAAAGGCCAGTGGAGCTAAAATGATTGTTAAAAGGGGTTCTTTTTACATTTTGAGAAATGAATGTTGTTTAGTCGGTTGTTAATGCATGGGAAGTCGTTTTACATTACGTAATAGATGACAATGAAAAATTGAAATCATCCTCGTTATACATGTGGTGTAAGAACAATGCGAAAAAAGAGAAAATCTTTTTGATAATCATTATGTTTTTATTTTCTCTCAATGTTTATTTGAATAATTATGATTAAGCCATAATTATGAGAGAGGCGATGTACGAGTTCGAAATCAAATTATCTTCGAAATCTTTCAATTTGATTTATCTTCTTTTTACGAGTTATACGAAGGATTTGAGAGCCGTCACGTAAAAAAGGAGCCATTTCGGAAGTGCGAAAAGCATCAACCCTAGCCAGTCGGTACGGACTGCTCAGACTTACTAGGTTCGATGCTTTTGGTTGTCAGTGCGAATGTCAGAATCGAGATTTTTTTTTTCCGTTTTCTTTGCATTGGCAAAAAGCGATATTTTGGAGGCCTCAACTCACGGTGTATAATCACGTGACTCAGGATTTCCGATAATCTTCAATATCTTTTTTAATACTTGACCAATTTGAATTCGGTATGAAGCAGAGAAGATGGGAGAATGCCAGGAATAAGCTGGACGTGTTGGATTTTTTCAAAATCAACTGATAAAAAAGTTATTGAAGATAAAACAAAATATTGGTTTATCTTCAATAACTTTTTATCAGTTGATTTTGAAAAAATCAACCACTTCCATCTAATGCGTGACGTCTGTCCACATGCTCTGCTTCAAACCGAATTCAAATAGGTCACATATTAACAAAATTATCGAAGATTTTCTGAAATTATTGTATCACGTGATTATCCACCGTGACAACAGTTTGGAGCAGTGTTCACCAACATTTCATTTTTGTTCGTCAAAAGCAAAATTATCTTACAAGTCATCTGATTGGTCGAGACGTATGTCCCGGCCAATCGGATGAATTGTTGTGTGAGTTTAACCCTTTCCCAAACAAGACCTGGGCCGCGTTTTACTAACACATAGTTTTGCAAAAACCTTGTAACAACACATCTGATTGAACGAGAAATAATAACAGTAATTGTTAGGCCAATCAGATTTGTTGTTGTTTTGAAAATGTTCGTAAGTTTGTTTGTAAAACGGGTCCCTGGTTTTGACGTCCCTTGTAGAAAAAGTTTGGGATAATATTGAGACCAAAGAGGAAAATGCTGGTGACCTGCATTTTCTCATTTTGCCTCAATATTTTCTGAGTTATAATGCACACATATGATATCAGCATCAACTTCCATTTTTCTGTATGCAACATATTTGATAGTTCAAATTGGAATAGTCCCAAAAGTTATTCGTTTGGGAAAGGGTTAAAAATATTCTTGGAATTAGACTGGTTGCTGAATATCATCCCTCGGGCTTCCAAAGCGTCAGCGTCGACGTAATGATTTTGCTAAAACTTGTACATGTACCTACAGCTGTCATGATTATATCTGTTTCTGCTAATCACGGTGTTTAATTACGTGACTCAGAATTTCCAATAATCTTCAATATCTTTTTTTTTAATACTTGACCAATTCGAATTCGGTTTGAAGCAGAGAAGGCAGAAAATGTCAGGAATAACATAGACGTAGTAGATTTTCGAAAAATCAACTGATAAAAAAGATATAGAAGATAAACCAAAATTTTGGTTTATCTTCAATAACTTTTTTATCAGTTTATTTTTTCAAAAATCAACCACGTCCATCTAGTGCGTGACGTCTGTCCACATTCTCTGCTTCAAACCGAATTCAAATCGGTCCAGTATTAACAAAATTATTGAAGATTTTCTGAAATTGTTGCATCACATGATTATCCACCGTGCTTTTGCTAAAGCTTGTACCTGCAGCAGTCATAATCATTTCTGTTTCTGCTAATGCTCTGGACATTTACACGTGCCTCTGTGACCATAAAATCAGTCTCCAAAACATTCGTTACTCTAACATGTAATTTATTAATATATGTCGGTCTTTTTTCATTATCAAGCACTTGATAAGTTGATTGTTCGCATTTTGATGTCCACGAAGCTCTTGCTCTTTCTTTATCCCTTTCACAAACAACAAAAAATGGTCCAATTTGAAAGTTGCTGCAGACGACAAAATGGACTTTGAAAAAGAAAGGATTTTTGTACAATATAGCTAAGAAAATATTGAGACAAAAGGAGAAACTGCTGGTTATCAGCAGTTTCTTCTTTTGTTTCAATGTTTTCTCAAGCCTTCCTATTAGGGACGTCAAAACCAGGTCTTGTTTGGGAAAGGGTTAAATCGTCGCCTTTCTTCGAAAACCTCGAAACTGCAGCTTTAAACCTTTCCCAAACAAGACCTGGTTTTGACGTACATAATAGAAACAGCTTGGGAAAACATTGAGGCAAAAGGAGAAAATGCTGCGGAGCAGCATTTTCTCCTTTTGCCTAAATATTTTCCATGCTATGCTGGACACAAATCAAATATCTACCAACATCCAGTTTGTCATCTGAAGCAGCTTGAAGCTTACCTCAAATTGTGTTTTTGTTAAAGGGTTTAAGAAATTTTCGAACATACGCGAACTATTATATATATTCATGAACAAGATGGGTCCTTTGGGCGTGACGGTTGATATATAAATGAGCCAGGATCTGGAAAAACGTCCCTTAAGGCTTTTGAGCCAAACATAAATCCAGATCGGCCTGTGCATACGCACATTCTGATCTGAATCTATGTTGTTCTCTAATTGCTTCTTCGTGACCTATAGTAACTTAAAGAATGCAGCATGGATGCATATTGGACTGCATTTGACGGCAGGCTGATCTTGAAACTCAAATTTTAAAAATATTATATAAGGGATCCCGGCTCAATATTATATATTTTTTAAAAAAAATCA